>PYIU01000004.1:4543575-4932896 GCA_003415625.1 Aquanectria penicillioides | reverse complement strand
CCCTAACCCTAACCCTAACCCTAACCCTAACCCTAACCCTAACCCTAACCCTAACCCTAACCCTAACCCTAACCCTAACCCTAACCCTAACCCTAACCCTAACCCTAACCCTAACCCTCTTGCCCTTGCCTTTTGGCCCTTGCCTTTTGGCCCTTACCTTTTGGCCCTTACCTTTTGGCCCTTACCTTTTGGCCCTTACCTTTTGGCCCTTACCTTTTTGCCCTTATCTTTTTGCCCTTACTTTCTTCTTTTTACTTTCTTTCTCTCTCTTTCTCTTTTTTTCTCTCTCTTTCTCTCTCTTTCTCTCTCTCTCTTTTCTTTTTAGCAATAATCTATTGATCGCAAGTATAAAAATATTACTATAGTAGTCTATCTCTTTCTCTCTCTCTCTCTCTCTTTTCTCTTTAGCAATAATCTATTAATCGCAAGCATAAGAATATTACTATAGTAGTCTATCTCTCTCTCTCTCTCTCTCTTCCTTTTAGCAATAATCTATTGATCGCAAGCATAAGAATATTACTATAGTAGTCTATCTCTCTCTTTCTCTCTCTCTCTCCCTCTCTCTCTCTCTCTCTCTCTCTCTCTCTCTCTCTCTCTCTCTCCCTCCTCTCTCTCTCTCTCTCTCTCTCTCTCTCTTCCCTCTAGCAATAATCTATTGATCGCAAGCATGAGAATATTACTATAGTAGTCTATCTCTTTCTCTCTCTTTCCTTCTCTCTCTTTCCTTCTCTCTCTCTCTTTTACTTTCTTTTAAATCTTAGCACTATAAATCGCAAATCTTCTATAGATCTACTATAAATCTTAGCACCGCAAATCGCAAATCTATCCATTTTATTATTAAGCTAAATATAAAATATATTAATAAAGTATATATCTATTAATATAGTTAGGTATCTATAAATTACTTAACTATATATAAAAGCATTTAATTAAATGCTTTTTATAGCTTTAGGGTATTATTAGGCTGCTATTCTTTTTTAATCTATTAATTGCAAGAAAAATGCTATAGTTTTAATGCATTTTTACTGCATTTTAACCTTTATATTTTATATAAATAATAAGGATTTATACCTATAAGGAAACTTCTTTTATAGCTTTTAGTATAGCTTAATTACCTTTATTAAAAATTTTAGCTTAATTAATTAATTCCTATATATAATACTTAGCTCTTTATATACTATTAATAAAGAGTATAAATCTATTTCTATTATTTTTTTTAATAATTAAAAGTTTATTTTTATTATTTTTAAATAATTAAGTATAAAGAGCTTATAGTAGAACTTTAATTAATATACCTTAATTACCTCTTTTTTACTAAAATTATAATAGAATTACTATAGATCTATATGCACTTTTCTTACTGTATTTTAATAATTCTATTTTATATAGGTATTAAAAGATTATACCTATAAAGGAACTTCTTAAATAGCTTTTAATATAATTTAATTGCTATTAATTAAAATCTTAATTTATTTAATTTATTATTAAATATAATCCTTAAACCCTTTTTATATTACTATTTATATTTTATTAAATCTCTTTAATAATAAACAAGCATTACTATATTTAGTTTTAATTATTACTATTAAATATTTATACAATAAATCCCTTTAGATCCTTATAAAGGTAAAGTAATTCTTTCTATAATGCATTTAGCTCTTTACCTAATAATAGCTATAACTTACTATTTTATAGGCTATTTTAGACTTTATTTACCTATATTTAATTTAATTCTTAAAGTACTTAATTACTTATACCTTTATACTTTAAGGTAAGGTAAAGTAATATATAAATTAGCATTTATAATATATATAGAAGTATATATAAGCTAATATTAATAGTAAAACTTATTAATCTTTTTAATTATTTTAAAGATTTATAAGATTAATCTATTATTTTAGTCCCCTTAAGGAAAGTTATTAGGCTAAAGGAACTAAAGCATTTATATAACTATATTTACTATAAATAATATTGCTTTTTTCCTTTTTAATATAGCATTAAATATATACTCCTTTAATGCTACTTATAGTATTGCTAAAAATGCAATTAAAGTAAGCACTAATATTAGCATTAAATTATATAAAGGAGTCTTAAGATTTTACTATAAATAATTCTATACCTATTAATAATACTTTAATACTTTATAATTAGCATTACTTTTATTAAATAATACCTTTAGCTTTATAAATCTATTATTAACTAACTATAGGATCTTTTTAAATAAAATGCTATAGCTAAAGTTAATTCTTTATTGCCTTTATTGCTTCCTTAATATACTATTGCCTCTTTATTGCTAAATAGCTTTAAGTGCTACTTGCTTTAGGCTATTAAATAGAGCTGCTAATATATTAAGTACTATTATTAACTCTATTAGCTATATAATGCATTAATATATTAGTTTTTATTAATATTAGCCTAATATTTATTTAATTTTAATAGACTGTATTATTATTATTAGCCTATTAATTTATTAAAACTTTATAATAGCTTTTAAGCTTATATATTTAATAGCTATATATACTATAGGGAATTAAATTAAATGCATTAATATAAAGGCAATTACCTTCTTTATATTTTAATTAATTATAGTATTATATATCTTTTTAATAAAGTTTTATTTTATTTTTATTATTACTATTAGGTTATTAGCTATTTGCCTTTCCTTTAGGACTAATACCTTAAGTAGCTCTTTAAGCCTTTTATATTAATATTAGCTTAAATTTTAAGTTTACTTAATTATTATTTTTATAAGTTAAAAGAGAGAGAGACTAAAATAATATAGAGTAAGTATAATTAATAAAATGCAATATAGCACTAAAGCTTAACTTACTATTAGTAAAATAGCTCCTTATATTGCTTTTATACTTTAAGTATATAATTAGCTTATATAGCTAGCTTGTTTTAGCTACTATAAGAAGCTTTATTTAGCCTTTAGTATAGCTAAATACTAATAAAACCTTTTATTTAAGGCATTTATAAATCCTAAAAAGCCTTTTTAAAAAATTAATTAATACTAAAAATGCTATAAATAAACTATCTTTTAAGCTTAATAAATTAAAAATAGCTATATTAGTTTATTTCTACTATTAGCTTATAGTAATAAGCTAAAGTAGTAATATAAAGTAAAATAAAGCAATTATTAGCTAATTTAAGCTATTAGCTAAAATTTATAATACTATTAGCATTTTAAAAGTTTAATATAGCTAGATTAATATATAGTTACTTTACTTTATATAAACTCTCTATAGTGCTTAATAGCCTAAATACAAAAAATATAAATACTTATATATCTTTAGTTAATAAAATATTACTTAATTGATTTAAGGCTGCTACCCCTTTTAAGCTTATTAACTTTAGCTCTTACTTTTTATTAGTAATAAACTAGCGCTTTATTTCCTTAATAGTAAGTTTAAATACCTTTAAAAAGGATATAAGGACCTTAAGAAATACTTTAAAAGGAAATTAATATAAGATCTATAAGTAAAGCTATTTATTTTTAAAGAAAAATTTTATTAATTAAAAGATTAGCTAAAGTACTATTATAAATATCTATTATATAAGTACTAGCTTAAATATATAAATAGATATAATCTATTTAAAATAAAATAAATACTTTTTTTAATTAATTATAGCTTAAATCTATTGCCTTTTTTATGCAAATAGTATTAATGCACTTAAATTATTTAAGCTTAAGCAATTATAGACTTTATCTAAAAGCTGCTATTACTTAACTTTAATATAGAGTATAGCCTTTACCTTTAAGTAAGGCACTATTAATATAGCTATTATTAAACCTTAAATAGCTAAAAGAGTATTAGCTTAAGGCTATATCTATCTTTTAATATTAAAATAGGCCTAAAAAAACTTAAATAAAAGAATATTTATACTTTTATTTTAAAAGCTTATATTATCTTTTATAATAGTAAGTAAGCTATTATTAAAAAAGGCTAGTAATTTAAGTAATAAAAAGTTCTTATAGCTTAAATTAAATCCTAAAGGATAAAAGGAATAGTTCTTATAGCTTATATACTTTTTAGCTAAATAGTTATAGTCTACTAAAAGATAGATTACTTTTACTTACTTTTAGGTAAAGCTATAAATAGTAGTATAGTAAATATTAATAGTAAGGGTATAAAAGATACTTTTAATATAGTTTAAATAGTACTTTTACTTAAGTTTTATATATAATTAGTATAGCCTAAAACTATATAGCTTATCTTAAGTGCTTTATTAATAGGCTAGTATATTTCTTTATTAGGCTAGGCTGCTATTAAGTAAATTTAATTAAGTATTTATAGTATTATTAATATTTATTTAGCTTTAGCTTTAGCTTTTGCTTTTATTTTAGCTTTAGCTTTAGTTATAAATAAAAAGGCTAAAGCTTTTTATCCTAAAGTAGCTTTTAGTACTATTTCTATTCTTTTTATTAAAGCTATTGCCCTTTAGCTTATTATTACTATTCTTTTTATTTTCTTTATTATTTTTATTTAACTATATCTATACCTTTTATTTAAGTGATTTAATCTATTTATTTATTTCTATTTTAATATTAGTGCTATAATTATATATATAAAAAGCTAGCTTATTTTTAGTTTAAAATGGCTTATATATATATTAATTAATAAAGTTTAACTAGCCCTTTATAAAGATTTTTTAAAAAGCTATTTACTTATTATATATAATTAATTGTAATTACTAGCTATTTAAGGCCTAAGCTAGCTTTATGCCCTTTTTAAGTAAATTATTAATTAAGAAAACTAATTTAATATAAAATGCAAGTAAATTAATATAATATTTAGCTAAAGCACTTTTTAATAAAGATATCTTTTAGCAAAAAGGCTTAAGTGCTAATCTCTATATTAAATGCATTATTATAAAATATAGCTTTTAGGCAGTACTAGCAATAAGCCAAAAGGTCTGCTTAAAGAGATTAAAAAGTATATAAAGATTCTATTTATTATTATATAGTGCCTATTAATAGTAGAATAATATTATAATATTATTAAAGAATTGCTTGCTTTAATAGGCAATTAATTATAAAGGGGTCTTTATTATACTAAAGTAATTAAAATAAAACTTTAAATAGTATATATCTTTTTTATTAGCTAGTTTACATTTAGCCTTATAGCTTCTATAGTTAATTATAAACAGTTAGTAAAGTATATTAATAGTATTTAGCCTATTAAAATTAAATATATTTATCTTTACTATAAGTTTATTCCCTAAAGATAAAGAATAAGTATTTATTAATTAATAATAATAATAATAGTAATAATAATAATAATAGTAATAATAGTAATTATAATTATAAAAGATATTAAATATATATATTTAAATTAATAATAGTTAATTAAATAGTTAATTTACTATATTTAAGTTTGCTGCTTTTTAGCTAGTAGCTTATTCTTTTTATTTAATTCTATATCTTATAAATAAAGATTATTTACTAATTTAAGCAATATATAGCCCTTTTAGTAATTGCTATTATTCTCTTCTTTTAGCTGCTTTATATCTATTTTATTAATATTAGTTAATTTATTAATAATACTGCTATTATAGTATTTAATATTCTATATATTTTTACCCTATATAAAAATAACTATATTGCTTATATTAAAAAAATAAAGCAATTAAAGTAAGCTAATTAAAAAGTAAGAAATAAATTGCTAGCTATTTTTTACTTATATTTAATTCTCTCTTTAGTCTTTTTAAGGTAAAGGCAATAATATATAAAGTAAATATTCTACTTTAATAGGTATTACTTACTTTAATCTAAAGGTTTAATAAAATTTAATAATAGTGCTTTTAGGGGTAAGGTATAATAGCAAACCCTACTTTTTAATAGTTAGCTATAAGTATAATTAGCTATAAGTAAAAATTAATAGCTTATAAATTAAATACAATATATACTTTATAGCTTAAATAAAAATAGAGTATAATATATATATAATAGCTCTTTATTAATATATTATTATTTAATACTTATTTTCTTATAGTTATTATACTTTAGTAAAAAGGAATAAAAATAAAAATAAAAAGAAAAAGAAATATATCTTTATTTAATATAAATAGCTCTTTCTATCTTTTTTATATTATCTTTTATTCTCTTTTTCTTTCTCTCTCTCTTTCCTTTCTCTCTCTTTATTATAATAATAATAATATTGCTATTAGGCTATTCCTTTATATTCTATTTAACCTATAAACTACCTCTATTTTATGCCTTTCTATAGGCAGTGCTATTTAGGGCTTAAGGCCTTTCTTTTTATAGCTATTACTTAATAGCTAGCTTAAATGCAGCTTTAAATGCATTAGTATTATTTATAGCTAGTTATAATATAAGGTCTTAATTAAAGTTAAATATATATTTTTATAAGCAGCTTTATTATTATACCCTTTTAGCACTTTTGCCTTTAATAATAATAAAAGCCTATTAAATTCTATATTCTTTACTTTTTGCTTTTTTATTTTAGCTATAATCCCTCTTTCTTTTCTTTTTAGCTAATCTTTAGCCCTAGCTTTAGCTTTAGCTTTAGGTTTAATAAAGTATACATTATTATTAAGGTTCTATATTTTATTAAGTTTTAATAATACTATAAAAAGAAATAAAAATAGTACTATTTACTTTATTTATATATTAATATAGTTAATTAACCTTAAGTCTATTTCTTAAGTGCAATTTTAAGTAAGGAAATTATACTTATTTTTTATAAACTTAATTAATATATAGGCCTTTTTTAATAACTCTTTCTTTAGCCTTAAGCTATAATTATTACTATTTAAGGCCTATTAGTATTGCTTAATTACCTAAAGATTAATAAAGTAATTAATAATAGCAGTAAATTGCATTAAGGCATTTTAGCTATTTAAAGTAAGGTTTTTAGCTATTTTAGAAATATTATAAATTAAATTGTATAGAGCCTATATTATAATTAAGTGTATTTTCTTATTATTACTATTACTACTATTATTATTATTGCTACTACTATAAATAGTAAGTAAAGACTTATTATTAGCTATAATGCCTATAGCCTATTAATATTGCTAAAACTACAGCTTAATAAAAACCTTAATAAAATATAAAAGATTCTTTTAAAACTTATTACTAAACCTTTTGCTATATATATAGTAGCTTTATTTATCTTTACCCTTTTTAAAAATAATATTTAAAAAGGCCTTTATTACTAAATGCTTAAGATTGTTAATATAACTATAAATAAAGTTAAATACTTAATGCTTAAGCTAGATTAATAATATTTCTATTTGCTTTTTATTAACCCTATAGTTATTTCTTTTATTAGGTAGAATAGTAAGTAGCTAGACTTAAGGTATAAATCCTTTTTAAATTAAGGGCTTATTGCTTTTTTATTAAGTAAAGAGAATAATAAAGTTTAGGTTAATTTATTATATTATATACTCTATAATTGCTATTATTATTTATCTATTTTCTTTTAATATTTAAAGAAACTTATAAATATTTAGAAAATAGAATTAAGGCCTTTTAATAAAAAACTTATATAGCTAATAATACAATTTATTATTAATAGCTATTAGAAATCCTATATAGTAATAGTAGTAGCAATAATAGTAGTAGCAGTATATTTTTAAATTAGCTTGGCTACTTTTATTTACTACTCTATATAGATAAAATACCTTATAAATTTTAAATGCTTTTACTTTAGTATATCCTTTTAGTAGGATATTAGCTAATCTCTTTTAATTTTACTCTTAAATATAATAAATAGTATTATTTACTAAAAGCTTATTAAAAGTTTAAATTACTAAATTAAATCTTTAGAATTAATATTAATTATAAGTAAAGAAAAGAGTATTTTATAAGTAAATAAACCTTTAAAATAATAATAATACTAGCTAATAAAGGGAATAAAACTTATATTATTAATTCTTTTATTAGCTATTTATTTCTATATAAATAGATTAAATAAAGTTCAGCTAATATTAATATTATATTAATATATAATTATACTTTTCTATTATATATTATTCTATAAAGTGCTTAAGTAAGCAAGAGGAAATTTTAATTCTTTACTTAAATATAATACTTAATGCATTTAGCTTTTTATTGCTAACTTTTTCCCTTAAAATAGTTATTTATTTTAATTTAATACTGCAATTAGCTATATTTAGATTTAGCTATAGCTATTTAGCAATAATAGATTGCATTAATTTACCTATAGCTAAATGCTTAATGCATTTAAAAGCCTTTTTACTATTTATTAGTAATTATTTCTATTATCTTAATATATATACTTTTATTGCAATTATAGATTTTATATATTTACTAAAGCTTTTTATTAAAGAAGCTAATCTACTTAATATACTTTTGCAATACTGTAATTTAATATTACTTTACTATAATCTTTAATTTTTTATTATTAATTTAATACTAATCCTTAAATAAAAGTATATTTTTATTATTTATTGCCTCTATTCTATAATTGCACTTTTGCTTTGCCTTAATATAGGCTATTATACTTTATATTGCTTATAAGCTATATAATATAAAAAGATAGTTTTATTTAGCTTAATGCTTTAAATTTCTATTTTAAAAGGCTTAATAGAAATTAGCAATATATTAAGGGTTTAGCTAGCAGTTTTACTTAATTATTTAAATAGATATAAATGCCTTAAGGGGCACTTTTGCTATTGCAAAAAGATATAGCCTAGTCTATTATTAAATAAAATTAGCTTTTTAAAAATTGCTTATTAATACTAACTTATTTTATTTAACTATAAGGGCTACTATTACTTTTTATACTTACTTAATTTATAGTATACTATTTAATAGATTGCTTTTATTAATTTTATTATTTATTAGGCACTTTATAATTATAATATATATACTTTATAATATTAGTAAGTTAATACTTAATAATAGTAATAGCAATAAAAATTAATATTAATTAATTAATTAAAAGAATAAATTTATACTTACTTTAAGATAAAAGAAGAAGTAGTTTTATATTTAATTTAATAGTAGACTTAAGGTATATTCTCTTTTTTACTTTAATAATACTATATATTTAGCTTAGCTATAAAAGAATACTATATAATCTCTATTTAATATAAAATTTAAGGATGCAATTAAAAAAATAATATATTAATAAATAATAAATAGCTTATTTATTTACTGCTTACTCTTTTTACTTTCTTTTATACCCTTTTTTTCTTTTTCTTTTTCTTTTTTTTTAGGTTTTTATTTTTTATAATTATACTTTAGTATTTAATAACCTTAATTTTATACTTTCTTTTATATTTATTAAATCTTTTTATTCTTTTTTTTTATATTTATAAAAGTAAAATTAATTTATAGGCTAAGCTAAAAAAGAGGGCTGCTTAGCTATATTAATTTTACTCTTAAGGGTAAAATTAATATAGCTATTAAATAGCCTTCTCTTTTTGCCTAGCCTAAAAATAAATATAATTAAATAGGCCTTTTGCTTTAGCTAGCCTAACTATATTAATTTTATGCCTAAAGGCAAAATTAAATATAAGTCTATATTAAGTAAGAGTTTACGCTAAGCAAAAGGGCTATTTAGGTATATTAATTTTACTTTTAGGGGTGAAATTATATATAAGTTTGCGCTAAAAGAGAGGGCCACTTAAGCTATATTAATTTTACCTTTAGGGGCAAAATTATATATAAGTTTGCATTAAGCAAGAGTTTGCACTAAGCAAAAGGGCTGCTTAAGCTATATTAATTTCACCCTTAGGGGTAAAATTGTATATAAGTTTGCGCTAAAAGAGAGAGCTGCTTAAGCTATATCGATTTTACTTTTAGGGGCAAAATTAATCTTTAGGCTAGGCTAAAAGAGAAGGCTTTTTGCCTATATTAACTTTTTGCCTTTAGGGGTAAAAATTAATATAGTTAAGCAGCCTTCTCTTTTAGCCTAGCCTAAAGATTAATTTTGCCCTTAAGGGTAAAATTAATATAGCTAGCCTAACCTTAAAAAAGGGGCTAAAAAAGATTTAGATTTAATAAAGAAAGATAAATAAATAAATAAATAGATAGATTAATTATAATAATTACTATTATTATTATTATTATTATTATTATTATTATTATTATTATTATTATTATTATTTTACTTTTGCTTTTACTTCTTTTTTCTTTTAATCTTTTTTTTTTTTTTTTTTTTTTTTCCTTTCTTCCTTCCCTTTAACTCTTAACTTTAACCTAATAGCTAAATATTAGTTTAGCCCCTATAATAGTAAGGGCTATTTGCCTTTTAAAAGAAGATTAAAAAAGGGATAGTAAAGCTTTATATAAATTCTTATTAAATAAAAAGGGAATACTTAAGTAAATTAATACTATAGTATTAGTTTCTAAAGCTAAAATAAGGCACTAAATATTTATAGAAAAGTAAGCAATTAATAGAGCTATAGGCTTTTTAGGCCTAATAATAGATTTGCCCTAAAACTTAATAGATTTAATAGAAAGTATAGTAAAGGCAATATATTTATTAATAATATAAATAAAGATACTATTTATATTATTAGCTATAAATAACTTACTATTAAAAATATTGCCTTTATTATTAAGGCTAAAACCCTTAATATTATTAGATAGAGGGCTATTAACTGCTTTACAATAAATAAAGGGGCAGTTAGTATATTTTATAGTAATTTAAAAAGTGGAATTCTTATAATAGAGCTATAAGGCTTTTAATATATAAGGGGCTATTGCAATTAGCTATTTAAATAGACTATATTTCTTAGTAATATCTATAGGAGTTTTATATATATATTAAAGGGCATTAAATAAGCAGTTTAAATTATAAAGTAAACTATTATTATAGGTATAAAAAGAAATAATTAAGGCAAAATAACTATAAAGGTATTTAAGACTATTAAAAATAAATTAATACTAATATAAGTTAATAATAAATAATTAATAGATAATTAATAAAGGAATACTTATTTAAAACTAAAAATCTAAAATAAAAAGATTATAAAGTAAAGCTACTTCCTTAAGTTAATATTAGGCAGACTATATAGTAGAGATAGTATAGTAATAAGGGCCTTTTTTAATAGCATTATAGATATAATATTAGGTATTAGCAATAGATTTAATAGTATATATAAAGTGCTAATACTTAATATATAAGAAAGGGTTATTATTAAAGTTAGGCTTATTAATAAAGCAGGCTTTAGTAAGGCAATTTTAATATTAAATTGCAATTAGCTAAAGCTTATTAGGGATTTAAATAAAATAAGTAAAAAATAAATAAAGAATATTAAATAATATACTATACTATAAGATTAATTAGCATTTTAGTAAACTATATATTAAGCAATCTATAAATTAATATAGTAAATAAAGAAAAAATTATTATATTTTTGCAAAAGGCAATAAAAGTAAGGACTTTTATCTATAAACTAATTAATAAAGGGATTGCTATAATACTATTTTTAATAGGCTAATACTAAAAGGGCCTAAAAAAGAAAAAATATTATAGAAAGTTTAATAAAAATATAATAAATAAATTAAACTATTATATAAAATATAAAAAAAAAAAGAAAAAGTTAAAGTTTATATAATAAGCTATTAATTAAATATTATAAAGCAATTTATACTATAGTAAGTTATTATTAATTAAAATAGACTATTATAATATAAAATAATAATAATAATAATATTATATAAATATAACTTAAAATAACTATTATAGAACTAATAAATAATTGTAAAATATTTAGGTATATATATAAATAAATTATAGGGCAATTATAATATATATATAAGCAGTAATAATCTTAAGCTTAAGGGATTAGGCTTAAAAGGAAGGGGGATAATTATAAAGAGATAGAGGATTTATTTTAATAGGTAGTAAGGCTTTTAAGTATAGCTATATAGGTATATTACTATACTTTAGATAAAAGATATATTACTAAGCAATAGACTAATACTTAATAAGTTAAAGCTTATATATAATATATAAGTTACTTAAAGATCTATTTTATATTACTTTAATTAGCTAACCCTTATAAAATCCTTTAGTATTTAATATTTATATTAATAAGCCCTTTTTATTCTTTATATTAAGATTAGCTTTTAGTTAGCTATATCCTTAAGGAGAGTAAGGGTCTATTCTTTAAATGCATTTTAGCTATTTTTAGTATTATCTCAATCTTTCTTCTTTAAATCGTTAAGGTATTAGTTCTATCTCCCTTTACCTTTAGCATTTATATAGTTAATTGCCTATAATATCTTTTTATAGTCCTTTTTATATCTCTTTAAAGCCTTTTTAAAGGTTTTATATAAGTCTTTAAGCTATATATCCCTCTTTTAGGGTATAGTAAAGACTTTAAGAATAGGGATGTTTTAAATTTTAACTTTTTCTTTATTGCTTAATAAAGAACTGCTAGAGTTTCTTTAGCTTTTTAATTAAGATATATTAATAGTAGCTTCTTAAAGCCTTTCTTTAATTGCTTTTACTTATTTTTGCAATTTTTTTAGTTTTTTTAGTTTCTTAATGCAAGCTATTGCAGCAGCTAGCTTTTCTATAATATTAAGGGGATTAAGTGCCAATTTTATATCTTTAATAGGGATTAGCATTATTATATTAATTATTTTAGTATTAGGTTTGTTTTTAGTTTATTTAATGGCTCTTTTTATTTTTAGTGCTATATTAATTTAAGTAGCTATAATAGAAGCTTTAGAATTGTAATAATAGTTATATATAGTAAATGCAGCTAGATAGGCTAATAGAGTATTAATCTTTATATTTTAAGACTAAAGCTTAAAGAGCTTTAGTTTATAAATGCCTTATTGGCTAAAAGGGATTATACCTATAGCTAAACCTTAGCTATAGTTTAGCTAAAGGTTGGGGACCTACTTATAGGTTTTTAGCATTATAAAAAAGTTTAAAATAAAAAAATAAATTCTTTTATTTATAAATAAAAATTCTTTTATAAAAATAAAAATAAAAATAAAATAAAGTAATTTAAAAAATACTTTTTATTATAATATATATTTATTTTATTATTTCTATTTATTTAATAAAGAGCATTTATAAAGCAATTAAAAATGCCTATATATAGCAATAAATACTAAATAAATAATACTATTAATAGATATTAAATATAAAAGTAAAATAAAAGCATAAAGTAAAAATAAAAAGCTATAAATAAAGTATAGAATTAATAAATAAATAGTAAATAAGAAATATAATAGATCTACCTTTAGTAAATCTAAAGGGGTATATTAAACTTAAAGTATTATATATATAGGGAAACATCAGTATGCACTTTAGATTATAGAAACAAAGCTCGAAATAATTGGATGAAAGTTATATAAATACACTATAGCTCTATTAGGTCTAGCGCAGCCCGACCCCTCTTTTAGAGCCTGAGCAATAAAGCAAGGCTGAACAAGAACAAGGAGAATACACACAATTATACAACTGGTTCGGTTCAACAATTATATATAGATATATGACACTTTAGTAATCGCGGCGACTGCGATTACTGCTGGATCTTTTGCCGTAGCGGCAACTGGTCTATTGTGCAAGCCGGTATATCACCTGTCTTTATTACAGGTATTCTTTAGCCCATCCTCCGTATTCATGATATTCTTAAGGTGCGGCTAAATTGGGTAAGCAGATTAAGCATTTGCATTGCCGTGATATCCGAATACTCAGCTCTTCCCATTTCATTGGCTACAAGCATTGAATTGCTTGTTGATTATTACATAATGGTTTGAGGGTATATAATGGCAGGGCACAATGGCGAGGCTTTTTCTTTCCTTATTATAGATATCCTATGAAGATATATAACCTGATTAACATTGGCGAGAACCCTACCAACACAGGATGACACGATCAGAGAGCATAGATACACCATTATATTCAGAAAGCCCAAACTATGAAGAGGGCATCCCAGACTCGGTTGCTCCATTCAGGGAGTTCTTGGTATCATACAGCGGCATACCAATGACTACCATCGACAGCCACTTGCTGAAAATTGTAAGTAAGAGCGAGAGCCAAGCTGTTTATATTTTTGGCCTATTAGATAACGTTGTTTATAGCGCGATAAAGCTTGGGCTGTAGCTCAATATCGGTGCATTGGTCGGTGGTTCTTCACCAATCGCAGATTTGCGGCCACAAAGTTCTTCCAAGATATCACTACACAGCTTAAAGACCCAAACTCCACGGACGTCTTTTTGGATGTCGCATGCTGCCTTGGGCAAGTCATCCGCCAGCTGGTCGCCGATGGTATACCCCCGACGAGGCTACGTGGCATCGATCTGCATTCGGCGTTTTTTGATATCGGGTACGAGCTGTTTCAGGACAGAAGCCGACTCTTACCGGAGACCTTCTTAGCAATCGATTTACTTGATACCCAGGACACCCGAACGAATGCGTTAAATGGGACAATAACCTTGGTGCATGTGGCTAATTTCTTCCATCTTTTTGACTGGGATGACCAAATTACCCTGGCGGTGCGAATTGTCCAGTTTACGCGACCGAAATCCGCAGCGAAGATATTCGGGGGCCAAATAGGCAGCGTTGAGGCCGAGAGGGTAGCTTTCTCTGATGGCCAATCTTTTCGATACCTTCATGATATCTCATCATGGAAGAGGTTTTGGGATGAGGTCGGAGATAGAACAGGGACCCACTGGACCTTAAAAGCTGCATATGCTACCAATGTGCCAAATGAGATTCCCGGGTTTCCAGATTCAAGCAGATACTTGGTGTTCAGCCTCACTAGTGAATAACTCCATACGGATAGTTGGTTCCGTATATGGAATTTTGAGCTTCGTTTCATTATGATGACTAAGTTGGTGTTTGAGTCAGGATCGGGAGTAGAGAAGGAGTAAGATCAGATGGCTATGCTAGCTAGCCTCATCAATTGAAACTCTAGAACCGTCAATACGGTAGCCCAAGCAACCCACATAATTTTTTTCGGAAGTCACGCTAATATCAGTAGAAAGGTTTAATCTGGTTGCCGGTTCCCGAGTTATATCAGCATCACAAGACATGGATTTTCCATATGAGACTGCCATGCATACTCGGTTGACTAACAGCCTTTATTCGAGTCCAGTTTGTATTACTGTCTAATCTTCTACAATTCACAGAAAATGAATAGACTTGACTTGATTGTTACGCCAGCATCTCCATCAAACTGACATCATTCTCAAGTGGATATAAGTGAAAGTCGGTTACAAGAGGCTTGAAGACGAGTTGAGCATCCTGATCCAAACAGGGTATACCTATGTGGGGCAAATATGCAACTTACTGAAGGATGAGGAGCGAGGAAAGGCGTTTCAATTAGATGAGATAATTTACCTTACTGACCATATGGGGAACACATTTTCAGTTATTACTAGATTTGACGATCAAGGACTGCACCAGGCTGGTGTAACAATTGTGCCAATACCGCAATGCGGCTCAGATCGAGGCCTTGGCCAACATCCTTACGAGCAGGTCAAAACGGGTTCTTGAGGTTGCAATATCCTGGAGAGACTTTTTGCTTGCCTCAAATGAAAAAGATTTATTCATAGATCATTCATTGTACTACATGTCCAACACAGGCCAGTACAATCCCTCAGATTGCAATACATCTAATAGCATGTTCATCTGCCCCAAAGTGGACTCACTCTGCGATAAAAATGCCTCAAGCAAAGGGTCAGAAAGTGCAATCCCTGCTCCAATTGTGTTGAGGGGCTCTACATGATGTGAAAATGCGCTGTTGATACCTCTGTTGTCACTGCTGACAGGGGCTTCGGGTATGTCGCCCACTAACTTTTGCTCACCTAAAGCAAAATTCTCAAGATCTGCTTTAATTGCGCTAATATGCCGGCAAAACTCAGTGGCCGTAAAGCTTCCCGAGTCTCGGAGCTTTTTCAAGAGTTGTCCAGCTAGCTGAAAATCTTCCATGTCTTTTGAGTTATCACGGCCACCTAAGAGACTCGAAATGGCAAGTACTGTTGCAGCAGAGAATAGATACTGCGTATGGAAATAATCAAAGGCTTTGAACGAACCATCGATCCAAGACTCAACGAGGATACCGTAAGAATGACGCGCACAACGAATACAAGCTTCGCCCAGAGCATCAACGTTGTCTGGCACAACGCAACATGTGCCATCTGCAACAGTATCTGTCGTCTGCTGTCTCAGTCGTAGTATATGGAGGAGAAGAGGTCTCGTAGCAAGCATCATACACTAGAATAGTAAGCTTTGTTGAGACCATGATGAGCTTGTCAAAGTACCTGGTTAAAGAATAAATGGAGGGATTTGCTATTTTGTGATTGAGGTTTCTTGCTCCGTGAGTTCATTTCGAGAGCCTCTGGCAAAGCGTTTAGCCAGAGCTTGAGATCTTTTAATCCACCTTGAACTTGTTGTAGAAAGGCTTCTTTGTGCTCCCCCCGACCGTATAGTGACTTTAGGATGTTCCGCGCCACCCTTACCAACTGTACTCTTGCAGCAACATACTCTGAGTTCTCAAAATCAGCAAGGTCATCACCAGAGAGACTTTTGTTAGATGGTAAGTCAACAAATATCTCATCATCCTGGATTGAAACCATCTGGCTGCTAATCGCCGCGCAGGTATAGTCGAGAATGTACGAAGTCCACCAAACACGTTTCAAGTGTTCCCGGGCTGCGTCGTCTTTTAACTGCGATTCAGGTAGATTAAAATGCAATCCCATAACAACACAATGCCTGACGGCGGAGCTTGCCAAGAAATAGGCCGAATGCCGCCGGTTGATACATAGAGAATATAGGCACTAGTTTGGATACCGTTATATTCATGTCTCTTTGAAATGATTCAGAACTTACCAACAACAGTGATATTTCGATACATTCGACGCACGGACGTTCGAGAAGCCTCCCGTAGGCCTTACTAGCGGGACCAAAATAAGCCAGACCAGGGACTTCTGTCCCAGATACTCCGCAATGGCTAGAGTAGAGTTCCCCAAGAGCAAAAAGGGCCAAGATCTTGCACTGTGCGAGTACATATAGGGTGTCCGGAGCTTGGATAAACCTCTCTAGTAACGACCCTATAGAGCTTTTCCGGATGATATGATAACACTTATCAATGTTCGCCAAGGCGGTATGAATGAGTAATCGTGCTTCTGTTGGACTCGGCTGGGGAATTCCTAAATCTGACAAGGCCGTAATCTGATCGATGCTAGGATAGCTAATTCGTGGAATATGATTCAAATTTGTTGTTTTCGAAATGGATTGACGAACTCGGGTAGCAAATGCTGCATCGGCAACTTCACCAACAAGAATTGGGAAGTTGATAGATTTGAGAGGAAGAAACCAAGGTTTGTCATCAAGAAGTGGGTTCTGGCTTAGCTCACTAGTTGGGCTATCGTCCTGATTAGGACAAGAGACTGCAACGGGATCCTGGACGATCTCTTTGGTCTGTTCCGTCTGTATACGAGCTCGAAGCACTTTATTTTCCTGTATAATCGATTCCACAAAGCTATCCTGGTAAGTGACATGGGATCATGGCGCACCAATCTCGGGCACAACTATACCTTTGGCTCACCCGAATCTGTCTGTCGCGTTTAGGATAAACGCACTCGGATTCGCAATTTAGCTGGACGCAGGTGCTGCATGGTTGCCCGCCGGGGCACTTGACTTTCCTCGCATGACATTTGCGGCATCTTGAGTCCGAACCTGTCAATACGTTCTTGATGATGCGGGCACCAGGGTTTGGACATACGCAACGGTCTTGGCTCTCAGCGGAGCGATTAGTGGGGGTGCATTGGGCATCAAATCTCGCTCAGCTGACATGTTTTTGCTGTCTAGACTCAAGTTTACCGAGGAATGGCACCTCATCTCCGCTAGATTACTCAAGCCCAACGGTGGCGCTTTGGTGACGCGATGAACCGCCGAGAAATTAGGAGCTTCAGAGAATGGGTCTGACACCAATGTTCTCGAACACATCTCAACTCACATCTGGGGTGGGGGAAGGCAAGGTATAGGGTAGGCAAACGTCACTCACTCAGTGGCATCACCCACACATCTACCCAATAAAATACCATCATGTAAAGGCCCACCATGTACCCACTGGGTTGAGTGACTAGTCACGCCCCCACCTCTCCAATGGAGAGGTGGCAACAAAACCCGTAACTGCATCGCATGCTATAACTATTTCAATAGAGCAAGCAATAAATTATTTAAAAATAAAGAAAATTATATATAAAATATTTACTTATAGTATAAATAATATTATAGAATAGATTTTATTATATATATTATTTTAATATTTTTAATTAATTTATTAATTATTATAATACTTATATCTTTTTTAATATAGCTATATTAATAAAGTATATATAAATATATTCTATAATATAAAATATATAATATTTTTATATATTTACTTTTATTTTAATACTTTTTATTTAATTTATATTTAATATTTTTAAACTTTTATATATAATTTTATTATAAATAAAATTATAATATTTAATTAAAATAAAATCTTATTAAAATATATTTTATTAATAATATAATATATAAAATAAAAAGAATTATTTAAATATTTTATTTATATTTTAAATTAAATATTAAATATTATTTAAAAATAAAATATTTTATATAAAATAATTTAAAGATAATTTATTAAATATTAAAATCTTAATATAATATTTAAAAGTTTAAATTTAATATATATATTTATATATTTATTTTTATATATTATATAATAAGCTTTTAATATTTATAATTTTATTTTTTAATTTAAATCTATTAGTAGGCAGTATTACTATATGCAGTGGTTTTATTGTAGTTAATTTATCTCTATCTCTTTCTTTCTTTAGAGAAGGGGCTAAAGGTATCTTCCTTATAGAAGAGCCTGTTTTACATCCCTTTAAGATAAGCCTATATCTTTAATACCTATAAAACTGAACTCTAGTGCCCTCTATAATGTCTTTATTACAATATTAAGGAACTAACACTAACACCTTCTTTTTATTATTATTAATACTAAACCTATCCTTTTAGCTATATTTTTAGCCTATTACTTATAATTAAGTTCTTTAAAGCTTTATTAAGCATTAGCTTTATTATTGCATCTATAGGGTTATTGCTACCCTTAATCCATTTAATCTTATTAATCTCCTATTATTTATATAATTAATAAAGGCCTATTAAATTAATTATTAACCTCTTTTTATTAGTTAACCTAAGCTTAATTAAATAGTTATAAAGTAAGTAGAAATTTATATAGATTATTAATAGGATTAATAATAGTTCTATTCTCTTTATAATTATATACAATATATATACAATTATATATTTAAGATTAAATCTATTAATAAGACTATAAATCTTTAATACTAAAATGCTTTTAGTAACTCTTTTGCACTTTATTAATAATTAATAAATAATATTGCTATATATAGTAAATGCTTTATTCTTTATATATTCTTTATTTATTAATATAATTATATATTTCATTTAAAAACTTAAATCTTTATTATTTATAAATACTCTATCTATAAAGACTATTAGCTTAATATTTACTAAATTAATTGCTTTAAAGCAAAGACCTCTTTCTTTATTGTTTATTTATTAGGCAATCCTTTAGTTAATTTTATAGATATTATCCTTAATTAATTATTATACCTATACTGCAATAAAGTAGTTATATACTGCCTTTAGTTAGTAAATAAAAGCAATATATATTCCTTTTATATATTGTTCTATATATTATTATGCTTTATTCTTTATTTTTTTATTTATTATTATAAGCTTTTTTACTTACTCTTTTTAAATAATTATTATTTATTCTCTTTCTATTTATATCTAGCATTTATTAAAGTTATTAATTATTCTATTCTTTAAGACTATTTAAGGTTTTACTTTAAAGCTAGCTTTTTAAAGCTCTTTCTTTTTCTTTATTAAAAAGGCATTTATTTTTAAATTAAGGGTATTATTAGTTTATAGGCTAGTAATACTAAAGTCTTTACTGCTCTTTATAATTATTAAGCAAAAGTTAAATGCTAATATCTTTATTATTAATTTCTCCTTATAGTAGCTATAGTATATTATAAACTAATAAACTTCTGCCTTTATAATGCTATATAGTAGCTTTATAACCTTTAGAATTATTCCCTTAAGGTACTTCTTTTTTAATTCTTAAGGCAGGTATACTAGCATTAATTAATTTAATTGGGATTTTAACTATAGGTATACTTATATAATATTATATAGTATTAAGCGCATTTCTTTCTTCTAGAAGGTTAAAGTAAGGGCTAAAATTAATTATTAGCTATATTATTAAATTATTAATAATTAAGTAAGAATTTCCCTTTTTTTTTTATTGCTATATCTTTATATAATAAAATAAGACTTTTTATAGAGTATTATTATTATCTTTCCTTTAATCTTATAGACTATTTATAATCTAAAGATATATATTTTATAATATTTATCTTTATTATATAAGATTAATTTTAAAATATTAGTCTTTAGTAGTAAGTTTAATTTAGTATTATTTAATTCTTTAAATAGTTTACTAAAGCTAGTTATTTTTCCTTTTTAGTATAGCCTATATATAAGTTCTTAATTGGCCGCTTCTTTATATATAGTAAAGACCTCTATCCTTTTATTAATTAAGTAAGCATTATTTAAGATAGAGTTCTTTTTTAATCTTTTTTATTATTATAGTAATTTAATTATAATAGGCTATAGAAGAGAGTTCTTTTTTAGCCTGCCTTTTTATTTTAATAGTTTTAATAAAGCATCTTAAAGAGCTAGGTTTCTTAAAGGTCTGCCTTATTAATAGGGTTGTTTTAGTTTAGAATACTTAAATAATATTAAAATCTTCTTATATTTCTCTACTAATATATTCTTAATTACCTTAAGGTATTAATAATATAGTTATATAGCTATTATTTAAAATACTATTAGTTTATTTTCTATATTTACTATTACTTTAGATTTAATTACTTTAAGGACTTTATATAGTCCTTTTTATTCTCTATTTTCTTAATAGATATAGACTTTACTCTTTAACTTAAGGGACTATAGCAAAACCTTAATTGTATTAGGTCTATTATATATCTTTAGTGCCTTATTAACCTTATATTTTGCAATAAGCTTATATAGCTTTACTATTACTTTAAGGACTGCATTTATATATTAAAGGGATAAAGAAGTTAATAGTAAATCTATTATAATTTATAGGTAAGCACTAAATACTAATAAAATTAGCATTAATCTATTAGGGCTAGCTATATTATTAATTGCTTTAAAGCTTATTTAAAGGATTGTATTTATAGATATAGTATCTTAAAGTTTAGCCTTTATAATCTTAAATGCATATTATATTAATATATAATATTATTTAACTTTATTAATTAATTAATATACTTTAACTAAAACTTAATAGTAAGTAATGCCTATTAATTTAGCTTTACTTTTAAATTTAATAGCTATAAAATTAATACTAATATTATAAATAATAATATTTAATAGACTAAAGTAGGTATTAATCTAATATATTTTTAATACTTCTTAAGTTTCTTTTGCTAATATATTTATAAGGAATTATTCTACCTAAAAAAATATTATAGTATTAATAATATAAAGGATTAATTGGAAATCTAAATATATTATATTAATAATTACTTTATAATTAAAGTTATAATTATCCTTTAGTATAAACTTAAATTATTTTAGCGCTTTACTCTTTATTTAATAGTAATAATAGAACTTTCTTATTATTTTAATTGCTTTATATTTAATATTATAGCCTGCTTTTATTAATAGCTTATATAGATATAATATAAATAGATAACTAAAATATATATAGATATATTATAGTTTAGCTTTATTAAGGAAAGCAATTGCTGCCTTTTGCTTAATTAAAAAGAACTATAGATATCTTTATTTTTAAATAATTAGGATCCTTTTATCTCTATATATTAATTTATTAATAATATTATTTAAATAGATATTAAGGCAGTCTATATCCTTAAGGTAAAGGAGAAATAGTATTAATATATCTATAATATAGAATAAAATTATTTTAATTAGGGTCTAAACCACTATTATTTTTAGTGAATTATATAAGCTATTGCTATTAAAGTATATTTTAGCTGCTTTTACTTTCTTTATATTAAGCTTAATTATTAGGTCTTTTTATTATAATATTAAAAATTAATTCTTTTTAGCTATTAATACTATTATAGTATTTATATTTAGTATAATACCTTAAAATACTCTATATAAATAGCAATTAAAGAAAAATTGCTAGTTTTTGCCTTATTTACTTTCTTCTTTATATAACTTTTTAAATTAATATTAAAATGCCTTATTTAAAAGATAGACTGCAATTAAATAGTTATTACTTTTAAACTCTTTATCTATTAAGCATTTACTATTATATATATTATCTTATAGTAGCTCTCCTTTATAGCTAGTTAAAAAAGCTATATACTTCTATATATTATACTTCTCTTTTTATAACCTTTATTTCTTAAAGTATTAGTTTTTAGCTTAGCGTCTTTTATCTTTTAAGTATTTAATAGAAAAATACCCTTCCTTACTATATATATAATACTTCTTCTTTTAAGATAGGCTGCCTTAAGTATAGCTATAATTACATTCTTATCTATACTTTTTATTATAGTTATAGCAATAGAATTTACAATCTAAAATATATTAATTTAATATACTTATAATTAATTAATATTATAATATCTTAATTAAGGATTAAAGTTATAAGTATAATTCCTTAAATTTCTTTATAGAATTAAATAATATAAATACTAGCTTAAAAATATTATAGTATACTTAAATTATATTTATAATTAATTAGTCTTTATCTATATAATTAAGGCTAAATGCTCTTTAATAGAGTTAAAGCTTATTAAATAAAGACTATAGGACTTCTATTATATTCTTTTCTTTATATATCTTATTATTCTTTATAATATTAAATATAAAGAAGCTTTAGTCTATATAATAGTATTATTAATTAATCTTTATATTAAAGTGGCTTTTTATCTATTTATATATTTTTATAAAGGTTAAATTATAGCTAATATAATAAATAAAGTAATTACTTGCTTATTTATTAAGGATTATTAAGAATAGTATATAAAATTAAAATAGTTTTATTTTAATTATTAAGTATATATTAAGGAAGTATTAGATCTTATTGTCTAAAATATTATATATATCTTCTATATAGTTTTTCTTTTTATTCTATATCTTTATAAAGTAAGCAGCCTTTATTGAATTTAGCTTTTTATTTAGAACCTTAATTAAAGGGATTGTTTAGTATAATATAGTATTATTAATATTGTTTTATATACTTATTTTAAAAGGAGGGATTATTTATTTTATTAAAATAGTTATACTTATATTACTTATCCCCTTGCCTTTCCTTAAGGATATTTTTTAAATTAACCTTTTATCTTTAAACTCTATTTCTTTCTCTTTATTATTATATTCCCTTTTATTATTATTATTAAGTATAGAGTTTTATAGTATTAAGGTTAATATTATTTAGGATATTGTCTTTTAAATAGTAAGAAGCTTTTATTATTGCTAATATACTTTTATTTTAGGGTATACCTTAAATTTATATAATATATTCTTATTTTAAATTAAAAGCTTCTTTACCTTTAAGAGTTTAATAAAAATAATATTAATCTTTATATTTTTCTTCTCTATATAAATCCCTTTATAATATAGTATATTTCTTAAGCTTTTTTATATAGATATTTTTAATTAAGTAAAATTATTAATATTTTAATCTTAAAAGTTCTCTTTAAAGTCTTTTAATTGCTCTTCCTTTAATAGAGTAACCTTTACCTTATAATTAAAAATGCATTTTAAAGCATATATATTATATTCTATTTTTATAGTTTTTAGTTTCTTTTTAAATAAATAATAGATATTTACTTAATTAAAAAGATTTACTTTTACTTTAGCTATATTAATTAATTTAAGAAATTTAATCTTTTTTTTAATTATTAATTAAGTTTTATTGCTTTTATTTATTTTCTATATAAATATAATACTATATATTATATATTGCTTATTATTTAATATATTTAATAGTATTATAAGGTTCTATTAGTGTATTATAGGGAAATATTATGCATTATAGTATGCAATAGGGCATGCCTTAAAGGGTTAATTAAGACTCCTTTAGTATATATTTAAGCAAATAGTGTAAATAGCTTATAGATTGTCTTTTTATTAGGTTATACGCTATAGCACTTAGCTTTATACTTAAGGCATATAAGGTAAGTCTCTTTTAGCTTGCTATTCTATATTATCTAATGGTAATACTGATTAGTATCGGTAGGCAGTATTATTGCATGCAGTGGTTTTATTGTAGTTAATTTATCTCTATCTCTCCCTTCCTCTAGAGGAGGGGCTAAAGGCATCTTCCTTATAGAAGATCCTGTTTTATATCCCTTTAAGATAAGCCTATATCTTTAATACCTATAAAACCGGACTTTAGCGCCCTTTGTAATGTCTTTATTACAATATTAAAGAACCAATAAAATCTTTATTTTTAAAAATCTTTTATATTTTATTTTAAATTTATATATATTATATAAAGCATTATTTAATTTAATTTTATTTCATTTTTATTTAATTTATATATAAAGATATTTAAATGGTTATGCATGCGATGCGGTTATGGGTTTTGTTGCCACCTCTCTATTGGAGAGGTGGGGGCGTGACTAATCACTCAACCCAGCGGGTATAGACATTTCCAAATAATTTGTTATTTTCTGGATTAAAACGTAAGGGCCATCCCCTCTCGTCTTGGTTCATTCCTTACCTGTCACTCACAAGCCATTTCATCGATGCCCAAAGCGCCATATATTGGCAACTGGATTCCATGCAAATGCAACCGAAGACTTAATATTCCGCCAACTGCGGTCAGTTTGCATTATGGGGTTTCTTCAAAGATGCGCGGTTGCCTCAATCTCCACGCCGGTATCCCAGGGAGCTGTTTCACTACCACACAAGTTCGGACCTACGATTTCACCAAGAGTTAGTCATATGTCTTAGGTACTGTGAGCAAAACACACCGGCTTGACCCTATGGGTGAATATTTTGATGTAAACTTCATTCAGGGCGTTGAAATTGGCCATATCGGTGATGAAGATGTTGAGCTTGACCTGTATGGATCCGATGAACGCCATTAGATAAACCTCATCTCTTATGAATGGGCTTACCGCATTATCAAGAGATGTTCCAGCCGCTTCAAGGATGTTTACAAGGTTCTTCAGAATGTGAGCGTAGGGAAAGTAGTTGGCGAGAAATACGATGGAAAGGAAAACATACTGGGCGATCCGAAATGTTTCCCTTGACTAGTTTCCCGGTTTCTGGATCCATTCCGAGACACCCAGATAAATAGACCATGTCACTCACGACGACAGCTTGGGAATAGAATGGTCGGGGAGCGGGAGCGAGGTCCGTCCAAACTTTTTTTTTTAGATAAGTATTATTCTTATTTTTACTTTGAAAGAAGCCCGGAAAGGAATGACGGTGACAAAGGAAACGCAAGTCTCTTCATATGTCGAGAAGAGAATCGATTATTGTAGCTGGGGGATGAGAGTCGGGGTATATATAAACAATGAGATCGCTCATGATTACTGAAGTAATTGGACGAAGGCCTGTTCTACGTTTTAGGAGGCCCTTGAAGGGCGCATGTGGCGCGAATTAGGATCCGTTTGTCCTTTTTCATCAGTTTCATTATGACGGTAGCAATCATAAACAAATTCATCCAACCGTTACTATTACTACTTTACTTCACATACTTCGTAGTCATTGCATTGATCATCTAAATTATTCAATATCATGTAGAATACCTTATAAATATCCTGGTTAAATAGATGCCTCTGTGAATACTGTTGCAAGTACCTTCTGACGGGCAGGGTACAGCCCAATGATTCGGAATCGGTAGCCAATCACCGCTTGCACATTCACCTCCGCAACGGCGGATTTGGCCGCCGAAGGAGCTAAGCTGGCCTGGGAGCTCTGGGCCAGACCAACCCGGCCTGGGCTCTGACTGCTTTTTGGGGCATGCTCTGACGTACTGGCAATGACAAACAGTTTGACATGCGACAATTCAGCTGGATTTGAGTGGACCCGATTTGTCAGGTACTTATCGTGTTAGGGTTGTGTCGAATGCATGGAGCCGTAAAAAAAATAACCACTGAATCCCGCTCGTCAACATCATATGTAGGATTCAATCGTAGAGAGTTGCTTAGACTACCACTCGCTCAGTGATCCACTATGAACTCTGGACTACGACTATATTGCACTCCAATTTATGGCCTCAAAACTCGCTTTGCCTCGGCCCTCTGTATACCCTTGGACCAAATGTGAGCCATTTCATCATAGCCTGGGTCGTTAGGGTGGACACAATCTGATGGTTCATCAAGCTGTGGCCCATGTGACCCATGCATCTCCACAAAAACAAGCTTCTTTTGTTCGATAATCTTTTTTTTCGGCGAGGGCCCGGAATTGTTCATCCATGCGGAGCACTCTGGACTCGATTGTTGGATTTTGAGTCCACGAGGACCGTAGAGAGAATGATAGTCGAACCAGGGGGTGCTTTCCAGAGGTAGTCTAGCATGTCTCCCATGCGTCTTCCAGCATGATCAATTTCACAGTCCTGAATGCCGTCATTCGACCCAGCATTGATCGTGATGAGGTTCGGTAGAAACTTGTGGATAGATTGCTTTGCCTGGACCTTGACTTGATTGATTCTGAATCCTCACCAACCCTCGTTTCGGTTATCATCCATAGACCCAGCTTTGCGAGACCCAGAAATTTCTACCATATAGCCATCTGATTCTAGCATGTTGCGAAGGAGTTTTCTGTAGCCATTTCCATGGGAAGGTTTGCCGCTATAGGTGACTGGACCACCCAAAGTCATCAAACGCAATTGCATCGGAGAGTCGTGGCGCTTGCTTTCATCTGATATCGCATTGCGAGCTGCAGATCCGATGTGTCTGCGATGTTGAGCACCGTGGTGACGTGCAAAGGGGGATGTCTATGCAAATGGCCCAGGCATGCCCAGGGTCTGTATACTTTTCGAGTCAACACAGTTGGCCTCCAATGCGAGGGTATTATAAGGGCAGGATGGTTGGAAATTCCGTCTCAACATCTCTGATTAATGTAAACTCTCGCGTTGTTGGGTTCTCGCCCCGCCAATCCACGCACTCCAATCCACTGATCCTTCGTTCGATAACAACAATGGGGTGTTGAAAGTACAGAACCTAAAGCACCAATTATTTCAGCAAGGGGGTACCTTCAGTTTTTGCTGAGTTGCCATGGTTCAATATAGGGATCAGAGCACCCTAGACGGCCTTGCTATTGTAGAAACTCGGCTGAGGGATAGATACTCAAGAACTTGACTGAAGTCACACCAGTTGATACGGTGGCCAATTTTTGATAGTTCTGGATTATGTTGTTGGCTAAGTGAATTTGTAAAGTGTGGCGTAGTTGGGGATGCTCAGACAACCAGTGGAGCCCCAGCCACCAAGATAACTCACCGAGACCACTGGTCGGTGTCAGGAGAAAGCGGCCGAATACCCTTATCAGCTTCTCAACTGGGATGAGAACAAGCCCCCCACCGTAATCCTAGATTGCAGATTCTTTGACCAGGTTTTGGCATATCTGGGGTAATAGGCCGGTTCATCTCCCGACGCGGGGTGGCTTATCTTTGGTGGGGGCTGTTTCTAAATCATGGATGTATCCGTTGACATATCTTGGGATCATGACCTCGATTTTCTGGATCATCAATACATCTTTTAACCTCCTTCATCATTTGACTTTCTCTATTTCCCATTGTTCACGTCGGGACAACGACAACTCCATGCAATGAAGGGAGGCTTACCTAGGGACATATCTTCCAAGCAAGATACCGAGAGGAAAGGCGGATATAAAGGCAGTTTATCCGCCGGTCAAGTCGTAGATGACCAACCGACACACTCTCGTGGTTTCAAGATCAGACCGGGGACTTCGTTGCAACGCGGACTGAAGGCTCGACATATCAACATGATTGCTATTGGTGGTACAACTGGCACTAGGCTCATCATTGGTACTGGCAAGGCCTTGGCCCAAACAGGCCCAGGTTTTGTCTTTATTTCATACACTATTATTGGCTTCGTTATCTTCTCGGTAGTGGCTGCGCTTGGTGAGATAGCCGCATGGCTCCTAATCTACGCCGGATTTACTGTAAACATGCTCAGAGAAACCACCGAATCTACTGACGTGTTTGATAATACCGTAGTGAACAGTATAAGTATTGATACATGATGACACCTGCAGTACTTGAGCCAGCCCAGCAACGAGAACTTTCCGGTTACGCTTCAATTATGTTGGGTGGGGCGGGACGGAGGGAGCTTGAATAAATTTGAATATATGTGACAGGTGCAAGAGTGGGTTAGATCTATTTTGTTATTGATGCACTCGTAATTTGTGTGGGCCTTCTACAAATACGGAACTAGATGGAGGAACGACCAGCACACCACAACCACATCAATTATCTCTGACAAGATCAAGATGCTACTTCTACCTGGAAATACGACTACCTATCCTAATATATGAGCTGCTTGACTTGAGAAGCGAGCTTGAGCTTCGAAAACCTGTGTAGGGGTCATGCCGACAAGGCTCTCGTATATATCAGGATCTGTCGCGCCCTCTAGCCCAAATAGTACGACCTGGCTCTTATCATTAAAGCCGAGTTTCTCGAAAATCTGGGGTTGCTCGCTGGCTTCAAGCATGACACCCATTGTCGCAGCAGAAGACTCTCCACAGACGACAGGTATGTCACCAGCTTGTCCATTGGCCAACTCCTTCATACCACCAACGGCAACGGAGTCCGGCACGGCGATAAAATCGCTGGCGAGCCAGGACAAGATCTTCCAAGCTGCTGGAGAAGGGCCCCGGCAAGCCAGCCCAGCCATTAGTGTCCGGAGGGTTCCTTCTGACTGAGTCATTTCTCCCTTTTTGGCGCTTTGAAGTAGACAATCTGCTTCAGAAGGTTCAACTACAATGAAGCGCGGGATTGCGATCGACCCTTGACCCCTAGCCTTCTCTATCTCTTGTAACCGAGTAATAAAGCCCAAGAAAATGGCTGCTGCGATACTTCCAACGCCACCACAGGCAATAACATGGGTGGTTTCTGCGACTTCCGGAATTGCAGAAAGTGCTTCTTCAACAACGACCATATAGGCATTCATAACATCCTGCGGAATTCCATTGTCGAAATCACTCCAAGATGTGCTGCTGACAAAATGCCAGTTGTTCATACGAGCATCCTCTTTAGCTCTCTCGACAGACGCCTCATATTCGCCGTCAATTCGAATAACAATAGCACCTAGGTCCTTCATCCTATTGGCGCGTCCAGCGCTCACATGGCTGTGAATATAATCGACACATCGACATCCGAAAACCTTCGCTCCATAAGCAAGACCCCTCCCCTGGTTACCGTCTGTAGCCACGCAGACCGTTACATGCTGTGTGATGTCGCGGTACTTGGCTGATCGAAGTTCAGAGGAGGTAGGCCAGACGCCGGTCTGCGAATATACCGCATCAACCAGGATTCTGTAAATGGCATATGGTGCTCCTAGAGCCTTGAATGATCCCAGATCCGTGCCAAATCGCTTGCTCTCATCCTTGAGGAAAAGGCTCTTGATGCCCATCTGCAGGGCAAAATTTGGCAACGTCCGCAGCGGTTGGGGCTCATACTCCGGCCAAGTGCGAATCTCTTCGATTGCGGTTGCCCAATTTGAGAGATTTTGAACACAAGCGGCTGCTTTCAGCTCACTGGCCTTAGTAAAACGCTCATCATTGTGGTAATGTGAATAGTTCATGGTGACTGAAGGACGAAATTGCAATCACCCGAATAAATGGTCCAAGGGCAGAATAAAAAGTACGATCTCAACGATAAAAAAGTGAAGGAAGAGTAGTGATAGGATACTTGAGGTAATCCAATAATGCAACCATAGGCTATGGAGCAAGTCGGAATTTAAATGCAAAGAAACTAGATTGGCGCACTGAACAGGAAATTTCGTTGTGCTTCTGGCCGCAGACGTCCGAGGTGCTGCAACGTGAGCCCAGACAAGCCCCAATCCGTAGCTTGAGGCGTTGTAGGTGGAGATGGCGGCAAATTGGTTCGGAGCTTGCCTTTCTCTAACCTACCTAGCTTGAGACGATAGCGGGGCATCTACATGACTCGATTTCTGTCACCGGCGTTATATCCACGGCACCGACACAAGTAGCTTTATGGCTTTTTGCTACGATAACCCATTCGCCGTCGGGAGTTAGTCATCGGCTCCGTATAGATGACGCCTGGAAATGACGGTGGTGGTGAGAAAACATTGGCTTCAGCCGCGAGTAGAATGAGAAATTTGTGACCTTTGGGCGACTGCTTCAATTTCCCATTTGCTCAAAAGGGTTTTTCGGGAGCTACGAGGAACAGCCGACGTGCATCTCCGAGACGGGATCGGCACCTCTATTCCTAGTCAGAAAAACACGATGAATTGTGGGAAACTGTGCCAAATCAGCCACTGACAATCCTCGTATTGATACGATGACAAGGCAGCCCCACCTTAGCGGAACATTTTGCAAGATGTGACTGGAAACAGTATTCAATATAGCCACCCAAGTTTTGGTCACCTATTGGGGGTTTGATCGCAAACTCCCTATGTTGAATCTCCGGAATCGGGGTAATCGAGTACTATAACTTGTTAAAAGTGTGTACCGGAATAGTCATATTGAGTACAACTTGCTGCCGTGCCTGACACAAAGGATTCAATTAGTCGATCGTCAGCAGCAGTTTCGAAAAGCTCATCGATCGTAAACTTGCGCTCCGTAACGACCAAGTCCTTTGTAAGACGGGATTGCGCTTGATCCAGACAACTTTTTCGCGTGACGCCGTCCAAAAGGAGCTTGTCGTGCAAAGGAGCCGTGATCAATTCCTTTGGCCATCTTTTGGCACCTAGACGACAAAGAAATTGTACCCACCCACTTCTGTGCATTCGCCTTGACCGCCATAGAGCCAGAGTATCTGATGAAACCGATGGAACCCTCTTTTCCAGGATTCCTTTAATGCCAAAACCGATGGGGCATGATAGGAGCCGATTTGAGCCGATTTTCGCATAACCGAAGCCGTCAGTCGACGAACGGACCATGTAATTAGGAGAAGTGAGAATCCGTAGCCCGCCTGGGATCCTATTGAGCCGACCCATGTATGCCATTCCAATGTAAAACATTGCTGCTTTTGGTGCCTGGACACCAAATTGAGGATGAGTACCAAACATCGTTGGACGCAGGTACAGAAAACTTCTAGGTTGGCTGTTTGGAAGCTACTTGGATGCATCGACTGAAACCAGAGCAGCAATCAGTTTCTCGAGTTCCGACGGCTTAAACGTTGGCAAAGAGATGCGGCTTGCAGAGATTCACGTTCGAGCGGCAGTGTTTTCCTGTAGGAATAGGCGAAGTTTGCCATCGTAGTCTCGATATACCTTCATGCCTTCAAAGCACTCTGTAGCACAATGCAGGCATGATGCTAGGTGCAAGCTGTAGGTGGCCGTACGGCTTAATTTCTGGAGCTGACCAACCAATACCATACTTCCACCTCGTGACGATCAATAGTCGGTACAGATAGACTCATCACTTGCATTTACTATCTCCTCATTAGGTACCAGACGAGGGGTTTGGCTTTAGGCGTATGAAAGCAAGGATGCATCGAGAGGCTTCGGTGCAGGTTCCTTGGAAGGAAGTGCCGTGGTGATCATCTTAGTGGCATGAGATGGAGAAATGAATGTGGAAGAAGTGAGTATACAAGTCCGTGATTCTGTTTGGACCCATAAAATTGAACCAGGAGTCACGGCAAAAACGAACCCAGATAAAACTATAACCGTGAGCACATATGACTGAAAGTCATTATAGAGATTGCTCATCTCATTTTTCCTAGTCATTTCATATGTTACGGCAAGCGCCTTTCAAAGCGCCTCTTGACTCTCAACTCTCGCGACAACAGTAATGGATTTACAGGATCCAGCGGAGCTTAGCTCTGTAGGTCTCTATGTGTAAGGGTACTAGGGCCGGGCACGGCGTTTTGAGGGGCATCCAGTCACACGACCATATTGAGTCAGATATCACACGCCACGTCTACCCTCTCTGCTCACAAGGAAGACATGGATGCTTCCATAATTAATTAGCCTTCTTCGGAGGATTTGCTTGAGGATTGGGCTGAGTCTAGCAGTGCCATTGATACTCTGACGCAGCTTAGCAAGCAACATATTCCTAACCTATATCAGCTGGTTTGCATCTAGCTCAAGAGAGGTGTCAATCTACCATTGGCTGAACCACTTGTGTGCTGCTGCTCTGAAGCCAAACTAGAATTCTACAGAACCTTGAAACCTCTCGTTGACAGAACGGAGAATGCCACTCAGCAAATTCTACGCCACGCCGACATGCTATTCACGAACAGCAGGCGAGCGATTGAACTCTCCCCGCCTTGCATCCCAACGAGTTCGTGGCGCAAATAGTCGATGGCTAGCTACGTTGAGAGACAATCGGAATTTTTCTTGCGGCAGCAACCAGAGCATGTGTGGACATCTCCTTTCCAACTCTTTATCACAATGAAAACCAGCGCAGAGTACTTGTCAAAAACTTGTCCTTCCTAGGTGACGGCTATTTAAATGCTTGGTTATCCCTCGATTCCTTAAACAACGTACAACTCGTCTTGCAGTACGAAAATCCCATTGTGCATTCTCAGGTTGATGGAGATTCGAGTACGTATATTCACCAAGTTTGTCTCACTCAGCTGACCATTCCCATGTCACAAGCTCCTTATTCGCTTGGGGGTATCACGAGAATTTAGATGACGGGACAAACCAAGTACCATCCTTTATTTGCGATCCAAGGAAAGCTTGTTTCGCCCGGATGTATACCTTGGGCAAAATCCTGGCAATTTTCTTTGGGCGACCGCCACGAATGGTCATCGAATACTGCAATTTTCAAATACAGAGTAAGCTGTCAGAAGCTTGGTGTTATTGTGACCTACGCACGGTTTATGAAGCGACATTGGAGGGCACAGAGGATACAACATATATTTCCGATACACGATGTGCTGCTCTTTTCGCACATTTAAAGGAACAGATATTGCTGCTTTCCTGCAAACCTGAAGATTCGTGTACCTTGGCCGAGGCTTGGCGTGTGACTCAAAGCTACCGATTAACTGTTAGGCTACGCTACTAGTCGTCGCTGCATCAGTTCCATCTAAAAAAAAATAGACACGCAGTAAGATTCTATGCCCCTAGGCTTTGAGCTGAGTACGAGCTTCAAAGAATGCAACAAAAGCCCTTTCCAAAGAGATCTTATTATCACTGCCAGACGAGATTATCTACCTACTTTATTCCTTCTTGAGATTTTCCGACACCGAAGAATGTCCGCACCGACGAAGCAATCTTAACTATCGCCAACCAAATGTTGAATCATTCATATAATAGAGTTGATAATACTTCGTGATTGTTTAGTAAACTCTGGCACATCCCTTACTTGGAAGGCATGTTTTTGATTGGATCCCTAGGAGCGCTCCGTCTAATGCGATTGATGGCTAGGCGGTTCAATTCGGTCTTCCTGCCGCAGGTATCATGTGCCTCGCTTTACTAAAGGGTTCCGCGATGGGTTCTTCTGCCTACCTTGTCCCCAAACTGGTGCAAAATCTTAGTGTCCTCACGTTAGAGATTGAGAAGGGAGCCTGTATGCATACTCAGATTGCGAATTTGGTACTCCTTTCTAGGGCGTCGCGGACAATCCAAAGTGTGTTGGACTTACTAATCGTTTGGCAACAAAAAGTCTAATATGTCGAAGGACAGGAAGAACAGCAAGACGATACCTTGGCAAATTGTAACTTTTGGCATACTATCAGTTCTTACGATTCTGAAATGGACTTTTGAACTTATCTTGCTGAATATTCAAATTTAGACGATGGATTGATAAAGTAGTTGCTCATTCTCAACACAATTTTAAATTTCAGGACAGAAGGAAATCCCATATTAATTTCGTTTTTATTATACCTCAAGATTTGCTGTTCGAATTGTAGCTGCGCTGATGCACTCGAAGGTTGAGTGATGAGTCACTTCCGAGATGGGGACTGCACTACCTAACTCTTCTGCACAAATATGTCTAAGCACAATAGTATGTACATAAGGCTGATTGTTTGAAAAGACTCATCCTATCGCTCCAGATTAAAGGCTTCAAGATAGGAAGGCAATGTCGGCCATGGTACTATATGTCCACTAATCGAAATAAACTTACCCAAATATGTAATTTAAAACGAGCCTCACTTATTATGCACTTATATCATCCCAGGCAAAGTGAATCTTCATGCTACATTCTCATTCCTCTAGGGTTAGTTTTTTCCCTGGTCAAGGTTAAGTTAACAAGGTCACAAATAGAGGGACTGAGAAAGGATATGTGGGGATGATGTTGAAAGAAACTGTCTATACTGTTCATTTTCATTGGGAAGTTAGCTGGCAAATATTTGCTTGCGCTTAGTTGCTTATTTTACAATGCTGCAGGTGCGATATTACTTGCTCAGACCAATCGCCTTTCGGATAGAATTGACAAGAATGTTCTTTTGGTCGCCACCGGCTTCAAACATGACAAAGCCTGCAAGCCCAGCCTGAACAATGTACTGTCCCTTGGCTGTGAATGACTGAGCATTATCATAAGATACCCAGATACTCTCCTCTTTACTGTATAGATATGGCTGGATGTGCGAGTTAGCAATTGAGCACTGGTGATCTCCCCAAATCCACCATTTGATAAAACTTACTGTCTGGCTGCAGTTGTTATATCCATAGGACACTTTCTTGGTTGGATTTCCGCACGTGTCCAAAAATCCCTTCTCTATCAAACCCCAGAGCTGGTACGTTCCACTGGGAGGTTGCGCATTGCCGCAGTCATCAACTGGAGGGTCGTTGTCCCACTTTCCACCCTGGAAACGGTGCGATGAGTTCTGCGGGGGGTACGCATTCAGAACAGAGTCGTTATTTGGGAACGCGTTGCTCTCACTGACTGAGAAGCCGTGTGAGTAGGCGGGAACGCCCAGAGCGATCTTATCAGCGGGGATGCCGGCTGCAATCCACTTGGAGACACCTTCCGTGATGCCACCCTGGTTATTTCTGCTATCGCAAGTGTAAGCTAGGGGAGCATTAGGGCCGCCAGTTGCAGCCCAAGCACCGTATACATCGAAACCCATGATCATGAGGTAGTCTAGGACGTCGGAAAAGCCCTTGAGTTCGCCGGAGGCGTAGGATACGCCGGTAGTGTCGTACCATGGAAAGAGGGAGCCAGCAGCAGTCAGGGTGAGTGCCTTTCCTCGAGGTTCTTGGCGAAGTTCTCGGAGAAAGGAGAGGAAGTTCATAGTGTCGTTGACATTAATGGTGTTGCACCCAAGGCCCTGGCGATTTGGGTACTCCCAGCTGTTCAAACGGTTGTCAGAATATGGGCGTGGCACCAATGTCAAGGAAGCATACTCAAAGTCAAGGCCGTCCAGGTCATACTCTTCAACCAAGTCCAGACAAGCCTCGACGAAGGCAGTTCGGTTTTCAGCTGAACCAACGCTGGTCGAGAAGAATCGGCTCCCGGTCCAGCCGCCAATTGATACCAGGGCCTTGACACCCTATGACCGAACAGGTTAAAATCTAGCGAAGCTCAAGAACAAGGGAGGTTACAAACATGCTTCTTTGCTCCATTCACGAATATGGGAAGCTGTTCTGGAGAAGACTTGCTCAAGTCGAGGCTACCGTTCGCAGAGGTTTCTCTTGTGCGAAATTCAGTACATGAATTAAAGAGATAGGGTTCGATGCACGTACGCAAAGGCATATTTAGCATCAGTGTACTTATTCCACTGCATTGACGACACCGGGAAGCCCTCGTCGGTATGGTAGCCAGCGAGATACGTCGAGGCCACCGTTGCTGCAGCCGTATTGGCAGCCAACCCAAGGAAGGCCAGAGCCGAGGCCGTGAGTGTGTTAACGAACGGCATGGAGAAGAAAGAGAACAGAAATCAAGAGAAACAAGAGCTAGCATGTTGAGTAGAAAGATTCTAGAAAAGTAAGGCATGCGCGCCCTATCTATATATATAGCGTTTGAGAGATGCTCTACTAACAGTCATGTCTCAGAATAAGGTTTAGCAACCGAAGTGGGAGAATCCAAGCAAACAGGTGACATATATCAGGGCCAATGTTGCCATCCGATTGGTACGGTGGGATTAGTGCGTTTCTGTCACTCTTGCGAAGACGTCGTCTGTGTGAAACGGGGCTAGTTCGATAGCTATGTATTAAAGTTTCGCGGCCGGGCGTTGCGGAAATGATTCGTGGGTCCATGACGAAGTTAGTTCGCTTGGACAGATAGCTTGGGTGGCCCTTTTTCTTTTTGGTGCAGGTCATGGAGCTCCAGTTGTCAGTGACGAGCCCCTTTTTGGGGCCAAGTGTCGGTGCTCGTGAGGACGTTTCACCTGGCGATTGACCATTTGGGCTGGTATCCTGAGCTTTTTTCAATGCGGCCTGGTATGTAATACTTCTTCTCCATGTAGCGCTTGGGCATTATGCCGCAATTTCCAGGAGCCCGGCGTGCCCGGAGACTGGTAGATATGTTGATCTACACCAACCCACAATAATAAGTTTAGGCACAATGTTCATCGTATTCAGGGGGGATGAAATGCCACTTTCGAACTTCCGTGATTGCATGCAGTATGCAGTTAAAGCCGACAATGATTTCCGAACCTAAAATCTTGATTGTTTGTGTTCAAGTGCATACCTGGCACACAGCTCCATGCTTAGCTATTCAGTGTGTGATATGGGATCATAGTACCGTATTTTTTTTTTTTTTTACATACACATCAAATCCATATTTCAGGCCGCGTGCCCTCCGGCTCTTCCACCTTTGGACCCAATTAGGAGGGCGATATACATACAGAGAGAATAATCTGGAGAGAACGGGAAAGCTAACAAAGAGCGCAGCTCTAGGGTAGGAGAGTTTAGCCGCCGACGCTGGATTGAAATTAGAAAAAGGACCCGTTCGCCAGGTTCTGTTCAATGGATTAGCCTCGTCCGTTTTCTTGATCTAACAAGAGGTCCGTGCCGCTTCGACATCCTACACGAGAAGGGTAGAGCATTGTGGATTTGTACGGCCATTGATTGGATACGCCAATGTAAGACCATGGATCCAATAGGTAAGATTCAAACGACGCTATAGCCCGATACACAGCTCAGCCTCCCACAGAAAGTGGGGTAGGTTAAAGGGATACTCGTCTCCTTGTTTATGTTCTTATATATATTTCATACTCTCCTTCTCGTTAGTCCCACGTTGGCCATGATAATATGTGGGAGTGTTTTGCCCAGTGTTCCCGACAACACCTCTCTCGGCAACCAAAAGCGATCGATCACTAGGCTGCTAACTTCTGTTTATACGAGTCCCAGGATTGTCAAGAGGTGGCGCGAATCCATCCGTAAAAGAATCTAGAGCAATTCTGCCGGTACTGGGTTAAAGTCTTTCAGGCAAGTCGAACGGTAGCTGGGCGCGGTTTGGTCAAAAATGGACGATGCACACGATATGAATAGCTTAGATGCCGGTGATCCGTTTGAAATACATTGGCTAGATGTGATGGCGGAAGGTAGGCTCGAGACAGTGTATGTTTAGCTCCCATGGCCTTCAATTCGCTGTGTTGTCGTAGACTATGCGTCCTTTCGCTCATCTTCTATTTCGAATAGCAAATGAAAGCTAGCAGACGTGGCTTTAGCCATGAAATCCCTCAGTTTCGTGCATCCATCTCTATTCTAGTGAAAAGGCTTGGCAAATTTAGTTTACCATGCTGAGGTAGCATGTGGTACGAAATATTCCCTGATTCAGTAAAGTAGCTAGTCCGAAATAGGAAGTTCAATACGAAGATGTGCACGCCTCATTTTTCAACAACTCATCGGAAATGGAATTGTATCGCAAAAAGGCTTATGACATTCCGAGAAGCAATTCTTGTCCCAGGAAGCTTTTACGTCTTATAGCGATTTTACTACTGGACTTCAGCTTAAATACGTCGCTCTTACTGCTTTATGAAACGCGGGCAAAGTTGTAAGACTAGATGCTAGTTTGATATGATAGAAGATAATTGTGCAAAAGTGAGAGGACAAGGGGCTCATCATCGTAATAATTTTTAAGGTTCTAGTATCCTAAAAGAATGCTATGCTTCCTTTATCAAGTTTGGAATAAATCTTCAGCGGGCTCCGTTGAATTAACCACAAGATACGCGTCTCCCGCCCTAAAGCTTGCTCGGAATCTTGTCCTGCCCACCCTCAACTCGGGAGTTTGTGATTAACATTGAGCGAGGGTACAGTGTAGGTACTTGTTCCCCGAGCAACAACAAGGCCAATAACTGAGCGGATCTAAATGCCCTCACCATACCAATACCTGAATACGCCGCACATACCCATTGATGTTGACGGCCAGGAAAAGGCAACCGGCCGATAAAGGGATTCCCATCAGACGTGAAAGCAACAGAACCACTCCAGGCGTGGGTTGTCTCAATATCTCTAGTACCAAAGTCAAATACCTGGGGAGTAACTGCTTTCAGATGCCTGTGTGCCAAGAAATCCACACTACTGTCGTCAGCAGTGGCTCTACGCCCTGTACCCGCTCTTCCTATTACATATGCACCATCTGGCCGCTGAATCATGTACTCGTAGTCATGTTCTCCATATCTAATCCACCAAGAATTTCTGAATCTCTTCTTGGATGGATGAGGAACCTGACGTTGGACGTTGGCTCGTACCGGAGAGACAAATTTTCTCAACTCCGGAACTAAACGGCTGACCCAAGCATTCGTGGCATGAACGACGTGGGATGCTCGAATCTCGCCTCGATCCGTCTTTACTGTAGCGAAATTGTTGCCATCGTCGTCATAGACGGCGGTGACAAGAGTATTGGTTTGGACTAACAAGCCATTTTCGCGGATCATTTTGTCGAAAAGCTCTGTAACCATTTTATATGGCCACATGGAGCCGGCGGGCATTCCAATGGCTCCAATGCATTCTTCAGGGCAGTTTCTTGCTGTCAACTCTTCCTTTGTGGTGTAGATCTTGTAGATCGCCCCAAGACTGGGGGCGTGTCGTTTCATGTCTTCGACGGCATCTAGCGCATTCCTGAACACCTTTTCATCGTGATAAACGTCCAGACCCTCAATTGCCTGGAAGTCGCAATCAATATTATTGGCTTTGATACAAGAGGCCATCTCTTGGAGATGGCTATGCTCATACTCCATTACACGCACGGCCTCTTGGACCCCGAGCTGTTCTTTTCGCTCAAACCACGATCCTGGGCTCATGGCCTTAATGTGACCGCCATTACGGCCGGTGGCTCCAGAGCAAAGATTGCGAGCCTCGAGGATGACAATCTTCAAGTTGGGTTGCTTAGAGTAGAGAGTATTTGCGAGACTGACAGCCGTCATGCCAGAGCCGATGATGGCAATGTCCACGGAATTTGGCCATGGTGACCGAAGATTGTTGTGCACGGAAGGCTCCGTAAGCCAAAAGGGCTTGGTGGAGTTTGCTACGGGGAACCCGGGGTCAACAAGGCCCTTCTCGTAGATGCCGTCTGGGGAATCGGACATGTTGGGCAAGATGAGCAAGGAATGGCCAAGGAAACAGAAGATTGAAGGTTATGGAGGTGCTTGAATAGCCAAAATCTTCGGCACATAATATTACCTTATTTATGTTCAAGTCAATGTCTCATTCAGCCTTCTAGAAAAGGAAATTTTTTGGTGGTGGAGCAGTAGCGTGGCAATTCGATCAACGGCTGGCCAGTAAGGGCCAGAAAACGGGACGCGCTATTCCCGATGGCTGAGGCTAAGTTGAATCAGGTGGAGTTTTCGACCCACCATGTCTTGTGATGGAGTCAAATCGGCGGGTTGGAGGTAGTAGCGGATAAGGGTTCCTGCAGGTGATACGTCGACAAGATTCATTCGTTCTTTCAAACTTGGGCGTCTGTCCAGACTTGACACGAGTTCAGTTTGCAATCCATTCATAGTAAAATTGCCGATTACGGAGCTGAGGCTGATGAATGACCTAGTCATGACGCAATTGGTAATTTAGCAAATGCCGAGTATACCAGTACACGAGCACGTTGTTCATTACATGAGTCGTCGTTTTCTTTACACCCACGAAACGGACCTCTGTTTTTTCCTAATCGGGCCAGTGAGAGGTGTGCTAAAGCAGGCTGTTCCAGGCCGAACCCGGAGACAAGACTAATTATCACTCCTCATGTGAAAACTTTACCTGGATGCTCTTATTTTTCACAGCCTGCTCCCGGAAACCGTCCCTGGAATGTTTCTCTTTCTTTTCGTGAAACACACTGCATCCGTCTCACGGTTAACCCATAAACTGGTGGAAAATCACATCTTCTGGTCTTGAAAGATGCTGACCTCGACCAAGCTGCAAAATGGGGGCATATTGAAATAATGAGCAACCAGGGCCAGATTTGCACCGCAACATCTCGAATTCTCGTTCAACAGAACATCTACGATGAGCATGTGCTGCGCTTTCAAGAGGCTATTGCGAATCATAAGGTTGGAAATCCTTTTGATGATGATACATTTTAAGGCCCTCAAATCACGTAGGCATAATACGAGAGAATTCTTGGGTATATTGAAGTTGGTAAGTCTGAGGGAGAGAAGCTACTTACTGGAGGCAATCCACAGAAGGATGTTGGCAAAGGGAAGGGCTTCTTCATTGAGCCCACTGTTTTCTCCCAAGTCACGGAACAGATGAAAATATTTCAAGAAGAGGTATTTGGATCATTTTTCTCTATTGCCCTGTTTATAACAGAGGCCGAGGCTATCCGTCTGGCCAACAACACTTCTTATGGTCTCGGTTCGGCTATCTTCGCAAGAGATCTGGAACGCGCGTATCGAGTCGCAGCTAGATTAGAGGCAGGCATGGTGTGGGTTATTAGCTCAAATGATTCCGATTTTCGAGTTCCATTTGGTGGCGCAAAGCAGAGTGGAATTGGCAGGGAGCTTAGAGAGGCAAGTCATTCAGCTTATACGCAGGCCAAGGCGATTCATGTCAACATGGGACTGATGCTTTAAGAACCAGGGAGACTATAAACCGCCGTATTGCCAGCCATGTGATGGGCCGTTAGACCAAACGGTTTAATGCCACGGGGAACATGCTCAGGATCATCTGGGAATCACACATAGTGCTCGTCCTGTGTCTGTTTATGAAACTCACAGCGTATAAATGAACCGCCCCGACTCCAGCCGAAAAGCTCCATCTGAAGGCTGAAATATTCGTTCCAAGTTGATGACTAAACAGCTTGAAACCACATTTACAAACGAGTAAAGCAGGGATCGCCGGTGAGTGCGCCGCACTTGAAGAACACAGTCGGTGACCAAGCCGATGATTGATGCCTTTGGAGGTGGGGTTCCTGACGTTCGCTATTGGTTTGCCACCAACGCCATCTCCACTTTTGGGAAGCGTTGTCATTATGAACATCGTAGCCTCAACCCCGCACGAACTTTTTGTCGAGGAGCATTTTACTGCGCATCATTATTGAAAGTTGTATCTTCCTGAACCACCCAAAACCACCTCGCCAAAGAAGCTACGACCAAATTATCAGCCAAGATGTCAGCCCCCCTCGGACTCGCAATCATCGGGACGAACTGGATCACAAATTCATTTGTCCAATCATGCCACGAAAGCAAGAAGTTCCAGCTCAAGGCAGTGTATTCACGGAGCATCGATACGGCGAACAAATTTGTCTCTGAGACGCCTTCTATAAATGATGCTTCAGCTGTCAAAGTGTACGACAACTTGGACATGATGCTGTCCGAGGATTCAAGCATCGACGTTGTGTATATTGCGTCTCCAAACTCACTGCACTATGAGCAAGGGATGAAGGGCCTCAATGCTGGAAAGCATATCATTATGGAGAAACCATTTGCTTCAAACAAAAAAGAGCTCGAGGCGCTCTATGCACTCGCCGATTCGAAGGGATTATTCATCTTGGAGGCTTACCGACATATTCAAGAACCCAATTTTCAAAAGCTACAGACCCTGCTTGACGATGAAAAGACGCGAAATGAGAAGTTCGGGCCAATCTACGGGGCTAGTGTCAGTATGGCTGTGTATTCTTCGCGGTACGCCAAGGTGCTAGAGGGAGAGGAGCCGAACGTCCTCTCGCCCAAGTTCAGCGGAGGTTGTCTATGGGACATGGGCTGCTATGTCGTCATGTTCACCTTAGCTCTCTTCGGGAAGCCTGCTAGTCAATCTTACTTCCCTGTCATCATTCGCACTGGCGTTGATGGCGGTGGCCACATTATTTTTCAATACGCGCCAGAATCTTCGAAACATGGGCAGAAGTTCACAGTTCACGCCCAGACGAGCAAGATCTACACCTCGACTGCACCTACCGAAATCTACTGCGAAAAGGGCACCATTAGGATCAATGGCGCAACTGGTGTGACTGATATCAACACGATAGAATTTATTCCGCGTGGATCAAAGGAGGCTGAGCAGCTCGCTGACACGAACCCCGAGTACACCGGGTTCTTGAATTTGACCTGGGAGGCCAAGGAGCTTGGACGTATCATCCAAGAGGGCGACAAGCAGGCTGAGAGCCAGTTGAGAAAGCTAACCGTTGGTGTTCTCACAGTGATGGAGGATATGAGGAAAACGAACGGCATTGTCTTTGATAGCGAAAAGTAGAGATGTCAATGGACCCGACACAGTAACCGGTACGCAAAGAACGCAAAGGCGACGATAGTCAGACTCGAGTAGTTAATTCAAACAGAACATAAAACAAAATTAATCTCCCTAAATGCTACTTGCCCATACAATTTCAATACTCTAATCGATCGTGAAGTACCGTATTCTCTCAACAAATTGGACCACCTTAGTTTCTTCAAGAAAGTGCACAAAACGTGCACACGGCCAATTATGTGACTTGGAATTTTCTTTTTCTTGTAAAACGCGGAGATCCCGCCGACGCTAAGGTGGTCCAATTTGTCGAGAGAATACAGTAGAGTGGGTCCCCACAACACCGGCATCCCCTAAAGTCCGCCATATCGTCATCGACTTCATTGTATCACTACCCCTAAGAGGAACTCGATTATAATATTGCCAATTTACATTGTATTGAACTTAAATTTTAACCAAAATACTCTACAATGCCTACTGATCGTAAATATTAAATTTCTAAGGCTCTTAGAGACGCCAAAACTACCTTAATTCAAGCGGCTGCATAGCAGCATAGGATCCCTTAAAGTACTTTATAAGACTGACTTTCTAAAGTAACTAATATCTATACAGCAAAGCAAAAAATATAGAGACTATCGCTAGTTTAAGAGGAAGACCTTATTAATTAAATCATTAATAAAGAAAAAGCTAGCCGGCTGCCTTTAAGGCATTAGATTGATAGCTTTACTTAAATAATTTTAAGCTTTAGTAATAACAATAATCATTTTAGTTATAACTAAGTTGACCGCTTTATTTAATACTATAAGATCATTAAAATAAAGGCATTATAGTTTATTAAAGCTGCCTATACCTTTATAATAACACTAAAAAGGCTTAAGGCCTTTTATAGCTGCCTTAATAATTAAATTAAGATTAAGAGTATTAGCTATAGCTAGATCTATAATATAAATAAGACTAGTATTATAAAAGGGGAAATATAGGCTAGAAAAGTAATAGGCAGCTCTTTTATATAATATTTAATAATTACAAAAAGCGATTTAACTACTTAAGTGTTTATTCTTAAGTATATAAGTGCATCTAAATGCTATCTTTAGCCAGTTGTAATCTTTACTAGCTAAAACCTTTAAAGACAATAGTTTTCTAATAAAATCCCTAATTAAGAATATAATTTAACTCCTTTAGGCTAGTCTAATAATATTATCTTTAAAAAATGGTTTATAGAGGTCTTTTTACTAGAAATATAGCTATTAATAGGTCTTTAGCAGATCCTAATTCTTAATGGCCATAAAATATATATTACTATTAATATTATATTCTATACCTAACTTAATAAAGTTTAACTATTATACCTTCTATTATATATATTATATATTATATAGCTGCTTAATATAGGCATTTTCTTTTCTTTAAAGACCTATTTTTATTAAAAGACTAATAGCTTTGCCTCTTTTAGTATATTAGCATTAATATAGAAAGAATGCTTTATTAAAGTATATAAAAAGGCCTTAATAAAGGCATTTTACACTAAAAACATCTATTTAAGCTTTAAAGCAATTAATATTTACTCTATATATATTAAAAGGGTCCTTAATAAAACAGTTTAGCTAAGCCGGCCTCTATTGCTAAGCTAGGCGCTAATAACATTAAAAAAATAAAAGATCTTAAAAGACTACCTTTAGTATATACTAAAGAATTTAAGGGAAGTGTAGGTACAGCTAGATTTAATGCATAAGAACTTAAATTACATTAATTGTAATCTTTAAATAATAGTATAAAAAGCAGGCAAGGAAATGGACCATAAAAATACCTTTATTATAGCTATAACAATAAAAAATAAGTTCCTTAAGGAAAAAATAGCCTTTAAAAAACCTTAAGGCCATAAGGCTATAGACTATAACCCTAATAAAACCTTTACCTAAATCCTAGAAATTGCTGCAGCTTATTATTGTAAAGAGATAAAGAACTTACCTTAATAGATAGTAGGGCTCTTAAGTATAGCTATATAGGTATACTGCTATACCTTAAATAAAAAATATATTATTAAGTAGTAGATTAATGCTTAGTAAGTTAAAGCTTATATATAATATATAAGTTATCTAAAGACCTATTTTATATTACCTTAATTAACTAACCCTTATAATTCTTTAACTTCTATACCCTATAGGGTAATTAGTATAGCATAAAATAGAGAGAACTATATAATTAATTAATAAATAACTTAAGGGATTGCTAATGCATTAGCAATAGGACTTTAATAAGCTAATTACTTTTTAATTCTAAAAGAAAGGGGGATACTAATAGCCTTTAGAACTAATTAATTAGGATTCTATTAATAGGCTAATAGCTAAAAAAGCTTTAAGGAGTTTAAGATAGAATGCATTAATAGACTCCTATATATATTAATTAGGCTATAACTTAAGATTAATATCTTAAGGTAGATAAATCTATTAAGGAATATTTAATAAGTATAATATGCCCTTATAATAAAGCATAAAGAAGCTATAAAATAGAGCCTTATAATAAGTTATTTAAATGCTTATTAAATAATAGTTAATAATAGTAAAGTAGCAATTAATATAAATATAAATCCTAAAATAATTAATTAATTGCTTTATAATAAACTTAAGAAAGAACTATAAAAAACCTTTATTTTATAATTGTAAAACCCTTATAGAGAATGCAATAAGTATAAAGATTAATAATTAAATAAAAGCTATTAAATTAATAAATAATCTTTAATTAAGCTATATTAATATATAGAAGATATAATAGGCAATAATTAAATTTAACCCTAGCCTATAAACTTAATAGAGGAACTATAAAGAGAGCCTAAAGAGCCCTTTATAGTAAGACTTTATTGACTTTATATAAAAAAAGTATATAGACTTAAACCTTTAAAAAAGGGAATTATAAAATAAGCTGCTAGAACTTTAATAGTCTATTAAGCAGTCCCTAATAGATTACTTTTGCGCTTAAAGCATAATATATTTATCCTTAAGGACCTTAAATTATAAAGAAGAAAGTAAAAATAGGGCCTATTAATACTATTATAGCTTATAGAAATCCTTAAAGAAGAAAATAAACTGCAAGTAAATAGACTTTCTAAAACTAAAGGATATAGCCTATAAGGCAGAAAGGCTATAGGCCTATATTAAGAAGGAAAATAAGTAAGCTTTAAGTAAGAATTATAAGAGAAACTATTCTTTTAATAATTTAAATAGACCTTAAAAAGCAATCTATTTAAAGAGCTATTTAAGGCCTTTATTTAAAGGGGGCGCAAGTTTCTATAGCCTAAAGGGTCTATATACTTTAGGCAAGTTATAAAAATAATAACTATATAGTAATAAGCCAAAAGGCAATAGATTAAATTAACTATATTACTATAACTATAATAGGCTAGGCTACTTAACTATAGACTGTAGGCTACTTAAAAAGAGCTTTAGGGACTAAGGCTATAAGCTAAAGCCAGCCTAACTATAAAAATATATATAGATTTAATCTATTAGTACTATACTTAAAGAACTTTAGGACTCCTTAAAAAATAAAAAGATATAGGGACTATAGTTAAAGTTCTTATATTAAAACTAAAGATAATCTTAATTAAGAATATTATTATAAATAAGGCAATTGCCCTTTAAGGGCATATTAAAGTTAAGGTCTATATAGATATAAATACCTATATATAAATTAACCTTATTAGTATAAAACTAATTAAGGAGCTAGATCTATATTTAGCTAAGAATTAAAAGGCATTTAGCTTATAAAATTTCTAGAGTAAAGTAACTCTTTTTAATAGTATATATATATTAATATTCTTTTTAATTTATTTAAAGGGTTTTCCTTAAAAAATTAAATAAATGTTTATTAAAATGCTATACCCTAAAGGGGCTAGTAACCTACTTCTCTTTAATGCCTCTATAAAGAAGAAAGAAATAAAGATTAATACCTAAACTATAACTTAAAACTATAAGCCTATATCTTTAATTAACCTAAAAGCATTTGCAAAAGAACTCCTATAGAATAGAAAGTAAGTTTAAATTATATATATATATAGTATACTATTGCTAAATAAGCAATTAATAGCTAAATTAAGTAAAGAGCTAAAGCTAGCTTTAAGAGTATTGCCTTTAGAGCTAAAATTTAAATAAAAGATATTTAATAAGGAAGCTATTAAAGGGCTGCCATTTCTAAAAGGGGTAAAGTATAGCATTAACCTTTAAGAGGGCAAAAAGCTACTATATAGTTTAATGTATTTAATTAATAGCTAATAGGCAAAAGCCCTAAAAGAGTATATTATTAAAAATATAGTAAATAAATAAATTAATACCTTTATAAATAAAGTAAGAGCCCTTATATTATTTATACTAAAGAAGGATAGAATGCTATAACTATATATAGATTATTAAGGTTTTAATGCTATAACTATTAAAAACTACTATTTATTGCTATTAATAAAGGACTTACTAAACTGCTTAATTAATATAAAATAGATCTTAAAGATTAATATTTAAAATGCCTACTATTAGATCTATATTAAGCCTAGCAATTGCTAAAAGACTGCATTTTAAATAAAATATAAATACTTTAAATATATAATAATGCTATTTAGTTTAATTAATGCATTAGCCACTTTTTAAGTATATATCTATTAAACACTTATTAAATTGCTAGATATATATTATATAGTATACCTAAATAATATTATTGTATACTTTAAAATATAGAAATAATATATTAAGGATATATTAAAGGTTTTATAAAAACTCTATAAAATATAATTATATATTAAGCTATTTAAATATGCATTCTATTAATAAAAGGTAGAGTTCCTAAAGTATATAATAATTTAAAAAGGCTTAAAAATAAAGTTAAATAAAGTGCAAATAATTGCTAAATAGAAGCTACTTTAAATATATTAAAAGGTTTAGGTATTTTTAGGCTTTTGCAATTTTTATAGGAAATTTATCTTAAGATACTTAAGTATAACTAGCCTACTAATAGCAATACTAAAAAGCAGTAAAAAAGGCTATAAAATAAAAGAGTTTATTTAAAGCCTAAAAGCTAAAAAGGCATTTTAAAAACTAAAAAAGGCTTTTTATTTTATAACTATTTTATAATACTAAAACTTTACTTTATATATTAAAGTAAAGATAGATATATCCCTTAAGGCAATAGCTAGCATTCTATTTTAATTAATAAAGAATTAATAGAGATTAGTTATATATTAATTAAAGAAGCTTTTAGATATAAAATAATATTAGGCAATAGGCTAATAGAAGCTTTTAGCTATTATAGAAAGCCTAAAGCACTAAAGCTATTATCTATTAAAACTATTAAAAAAGTTCTTAATATTAATAAATTATAAAGCCCTAAAAGGTATAGTCTTTATATTAGTATAAAACCTTTAAGAAAGGCTTACCTATTAAATCTATTAACTAGTACCCTTTAACTTTAATATATAGTATTAGCTAGAAAAGTTAAACCTAATTAATAGACTATTTAAATATTTTAATTATATATAAAAAGAAATCTTCTATTAAAATATAATCCCTATACTATTAATAAAGCTTTAGTTAATAAATAAATTACTATTAAATATATATAAAATAATTATAGGTTTAAAGGGCAAAACCCTAACTGCTAGAATATATATATAAGCTATAAGAGCTAGCCTTAAAAAAGTAAAGTTTATAATAGTTAAAAAAAGAAAGGTGCCTTTACCTTTAAGGTTAAGTTTAACTATTAAATTAAATAGTTATTATTAAAGCTTAACTATTTCTATTATTACTATATGCGCCTAAAAGGGGGGTAGTGCTATTATATAGCAATTAAAGCATACTTAATAGATAGCAGCAAAAAAGACCAATTAAAAGAAACTGCTTAAAGCTAGAGTTATTATATTAAAATAATATATTTTATATTTAGTTATAATTAAGCTTATAAAAAGTAAAATAGCATTTTTATTGCAATTATTTTATAAGCTAAAAGACTTTATTTATAGACTATAGGCTAATAATAAATTTTATTAATAGTATTATATATATAGATTATATAATAGATAGTACTCTTAAATAGTTAGCCTTTATATCTCTTAAGTAAAGGTTAATAATCTATAAGTATATTTATACTTTAGGACCTATTATTATAGTAGTCTTAAGATATAAATTAAGTAAAGTTTAATATACAATTAATTATTATCTATAGCTAAGCTATTAATTTTAATATAATTATAGAGCCTATATATATGCCTTTTAGTATAATTATAAAATAAATAGTATAATAGTTTTATTGTTAAGACTGTTACTTTTAATATTACTTATAATAAAATAAATAAACTATAATAAGTAGTAATAATTGCTTCTTTCTATTGTATAGCTGCAGTCCCTATTAACTATCTAAAAGTTAATAACTTATAAAGGGATAATAAAAATACTAGTAAAACTATTAAAATTAATAGTAAAAGCTAAATAAATAAGACTAGCTAACTTAAGAAAAAATTCTTCCCCTTTTAAAACTAGACCACAATTAATAAGCTGCAATTAGTAGATCTAGCTATAATTTAAAGGTTTTAGACCTTTTTACTATAAAATCCAACTTATACTATAAAAGGAATTACTTTAGTAAATTCTTTTATTTTTAATAAATTAAAGGATCTATTCTATTAGATATATAATAATAATAGCAAACTATAAAATATTAGTTAGCCTTAAAAAGAAGCTTTTTCTATTTACTAAAACATTATTAACTAATATATAATTATATCTACTTAAAAAACAATTAAAAGCATTATTTTAAATACTAAAACAGTAGGACTAATGCTAGAAAAGTGCTTAAAGGCATAATATTTAAGCTCCTTAAAGGACTTTAACTGCAATTAAAAATCTATAGCTAGTTAAAAAGGATTTACTAGAAAAAAGGCAATAACCTTTAATACCTTTAATTAAAAACTTTTAATAGAAAAAGGGAAAGAACTAATAGACAATCTACTATTTTTATAAAAACTATTATAAAATCTATTTTAATAAAGAAAGGGGGATTTAATAGACCCTAAAGAATTAAAGGGTTTATTAAATAAGGGCTAAATATTAACCCTAATTTTATTAAACCTAATGCTAATAGGAATAAATCCTACTAGCAGCTAAAAAACCTTTAGTTTAAGGGAATTATTAAAATCTTTTAATACCATTAAGTAAAGCATAAAACTTAACCCTTTAATAGCAATAATATAAGCAATTTACTAGCAATTAAAAAGAGTAAAACTATTAAACTAAATGCTATTTATAAAGAAAGTCACTACTGCCCTAATAAATCCTACATTTTAGACTTAAGTTTAGCCACTAAAGGCAAGCACCCTAATAATAGTTTAAAATTACTATATTAAGCCTTTAGTTTTGCCTATTAAAGAGCCTTTATTAATTAAATAGGGTTAGAAATTAAAAATCTATAATTAAAGCTAGCCTTATAACTTATAGTACTTAAAGCATAAAAATAAAGGTATATTAAGCTATATAAATAGTTTTTTATATTAACTACCCTTAGGACTAATAATATTAAAACTGCCCTAATAGAATATAAAAGCGCTTAATTAAGCATTAACTTTTGCATTAAAGTTTTATAAAGATAATATTTAACTTTAAGATATAGGCCTCTTTTAGCTTAATGCAAAAAAAGGGAATACTAGTAGTAAAGGCATATTTTACAATAGAAAATAAATTATTTTTAGCAATATTAAACTATAGATTAATGCATTTAAATCTCACTAAATAAATGCCAATCCTAATACTTAAGAATATATTTATATAAATCTATAAAGTTTATTTTATAGATCTATACTTACCTAATATTACTATTAATTAAATTAAAATAAAAGGGAAAAGCTATAAAAACAATTAATTAATATACTATATATATACCTTTATAAAGAATTTAAGATAAAGCTAAATAATGCAATAAAGTGGCTAGAATTAACTAGATATATTAAAACTAATATTATAAAAGATATTTCTATATAAGCATTTATTATAAAGGTCTTTATAAAAGAGCGGGCTTTTAGCTATATAGCTAATATTTAGCTTCTTTTTATAGTTTATATAAAACTAAATCTAAAGCTAAATGTGCTTTATTTAGCACTAATAGTATAGAATATAAGATCCTTATTCTTAAGGGCAATTAATAAAAAGTAATATTAGCTTAAAGATAAGCTTTAAGCTATACCTTAAGGGATTAATAGACCTAATATAAAAAAGGCATTTATTGCCAATAAAAGCAATAGATTTAATAATATAATTAAGAATAAAGAAGTGCATTAAAAACGCTAAAATAAAGGAAACCATTTTAATAAATAGTACTAAACTATACCTTTAAAGCACTTTAATAATTAAAAAACTTAATATAGGAACTTAACCCTAAAAAAGCCTAAAATAAATTAATAGAAAATAAAACCTTAATAGAATAATTAATTGTATAAACAATAAAGAAATAATTATAATATATATATACCTACTTAAAAGTAAGATAGTAGGAATTAACTGCCTTTATAAAGATTTAATTAATATTAATATTAAAAGGGAGCCTTAAATAGTAAAGCCAATCTCTTAAAAGTTTAGCTATACTATAATAATAAAGGATTCTATTAAAAACATTAAGAACTACTAAACAATAAATATATACTAGTAAAAGAAAGGGATAATTTTAATAAATTATTAAAAGGTTCCTTTATTAAAGAAAATAAAGATAATTTAGCTTTTATAGAAGTCTATTATATAAGTAAAGAAAGAATAAAAAATACAAACTTTATATTAAAAATAGATTAAATTATTAAAGCTATAAATAGGCTTAACTTTTATTAATATTTAAAAAAAAAAGCAAACACTTACCTTAAGCTATTAATTAAATTTAATAATAAAGGCAATTCCTATAATATCTATATTAATACTAAAACTTTAATAGTCTTAATTAATAAAAAATAGTTAAAAGCCTATATAATAAAAGTAATATAAAAGCAATAAGCCCTAAAAAGAGTAAATAGAGTTAGTGCTAATATAAAAATCCTAAAATTAGCTACCTTTAACTTTTATATATTTAAAATTACTAAAGATAAAAAAGTATCTATATATTTTACAATAACTATAAATATTATAAAACAATTAGGACCTAAAATGCTAATAAAAACAAACTTTCTATTTAAGTATAAAGCTAAAATTAATTTTATTAACCTTAATATTATATTTTACTTAGCCTATAATATAATCTTTAAAGTAGAAGTATTTTAAATATATTAAAAGAACTTTACTAAAGTAATAATTAATATAAGTATAATAGTAATTACACTAAAAAAGACTACTTTTATTTAAGCTAATTAAAAGAACCTTTTTAACTTTAAAGATACTTAAGAAAATCTAAAGGCCTATTACTTTTAATCCTTCTATAGTGCTATTTTTAATACTATAGTAAATAAAACTACCTTAAAACTAGTTTAAATTTATAATGCTAGCAATAAAAAGCTAGTTATAAAATAGCAATAATAAATAGAATAAATTACTAATTACAATAAAAAGAAGAAAGCTAACTATATTAAAATAGATAAAAGTATCTTTAGCCTATAGGAAAAGGAATTTAACTCTATAGAAGGATTTCTAGCTACTATAAAAGGAAACAATCTATTAAAAGAAAATAAAAGATCTAATCTATTTAAGGTTAATACTAGCACTTTAAGCTATAGAATTTCTAGACCTAAAGATATCTTTAATATTAAGAATAAATATAAAGTATATATAGCCTATTTAAATTAAGCAGCAGTAAAAAGGATCTATAATATAATAAATAAATATAATATTTATAGGGATAAAGGGATTATCTTTATACTTAAAGAAATAAAGATATAGATAGACCTAATAGATAAATAGCAAAACTAAAAATATATAATTAGGAAATATCTATTAGGCATTAAAGACTATATTTTATTAAATAAAAAATATAATAAGCTATAAGCAAAAAGCAAAATAAAATTAATAGACTAATTAGCCCTAATAGTATGCCTTACTTTTATTATCTAAAGGGTAATAAATAGCAAAAGAAAAGAAAGAGTTATAATTAATCTATAATCACTTAATTAACTAGCTATACCTAATATCTACTCTTTACTTAATTAATCTAATATTATAGCTAATATAAAAGGTAAGAAATTTTACTCTATAATAGATAGATTAGGGTTTTTTTACTAGTTGCTATATTAGTGGATAGGGACACTGGCCAAAACACATACCCTACCTAAAAGGGTATAGGGTAAGCAGGTTCAATCGAAGACCGAATAGCCTTCTTAAGTAGCTATAAATAACTTAAAAGAGTATTAAAGCATTTAATTGAATGCTTTAAAGTGTTCCTTAAAGAAAAGAAAGAAAGAAAATAGAGCAGAAAGTTATAAATAAAGTAATATTATAAAGGGCTGCACTAAAACTTTAATAGGGTCTAAATGCAAGGAATTTAAAATTTTAAAAATAAAAATTAATTAAAGAAAACTGCCTTTTTATTTCTTATATCTTTAAGGTCCCTTTTATCTTTTTAACTAACCTAATAATAGATTAATCTATATTACCCTAAACCCTAACTTATCCCTTTTTAATACCTTAATGCTTATCCTTAAGCGGACTAAAGGCACAATACAAAAGGAAAACTTTAAGCTTAATCTATTTAAACGCAAGGAAAATCTTAAAGGAAGCATTTAATTAAATGCTTTATATCTATAATCCATTACCCAATATACTATTATCCCCCTCTATAATTCATTCCGCTTTTAACACCTAACCTCTTTATTCTAACTTTAATATCACTTCCCTTTATAATGCAATTCCCAATTATAGTACCGATTAGCTTAAGATTAGCAAGCAGAAATTAAAGGTTCAAACGGCTTATAAGCAGCAGTTACAATCTTATCCTACTAATTTACTAAAATTAGCCCTTTCAGTATATAAAAGATCTAGCTCTTTATTTAAAGGAGTTTAAAAATAGCCTATTAATTAATTTAAGGCAAATTTATTTATTTAGTTCTAGCAGTTATCTTTCTTTTAGTAGGGGCAATATAATTTAGATTATAATTACTTTATTAGGTTTAAATAGCAATATCGGTAATATTTCTAACTATAGTATTAGTAATTATAGTATAACTCCCTTCTCTTACTATACATTTAGCTAGTTAAGGAACTAGTAAAAGCAATATAAAGTGCTTATAAAAACTCTATTTATTATTTTTAGCAATAGGCAAATTTAAGTCTATTTAATTAAATTGCTATAAAATAGCTAACTTAAATAAAGGTACCTATTAAATTAATTGAATTAACTTAATTACTTGCCCTTTGCCTAAAGAGTTAATAAATATTCAATTAAATGCATTAAAATAAGTAAGTACATTTTAGTTAACCTAAATTTCTTTTTTAAGTGCGCTTAATTAAGCAGTGCTTATATAAGTTAATAAGCTAGTAGGCAATTTATATAAGGGCTAGGCAGGTTTAATTACCAATTTAGGCTTAATAGTAAGTTTAGGGGCAGGAGTTTTAGACTTAAGGCATAGACTATAAAGGCAAATTGCTCTAATGCTTTAATTTTAGCGGTCTAGGGCTTATCCAAAACCTTCTCCTTTATTATTACTTAAGGTAATAATAACTTTAATAGACTTATTAATTTTAGTAGGAAATCTATTTATTATTTAATACCTATAAATTTAATAGCATTTAATTAGATTATTAGCTAAAGGATAGTAAAGCAGTTAAGGGCCTAATAATAAAGGCAGACTTATTTAATAGCTATTGCCTTAAGGATTAAGTAGCTTTAAGATAATTTAATATTTATTCTTAAAAGTTTAATAATTAACTTTCTTTTAGCTTATTATATAGTAACCTTTTAAATTAATATAAAGCCATTAAGTATTAAAGGAACTATTTTAAAATCTTAAGATATAGGTAGATTTCTAGATTTTAGTAAGTTCTATAAGCTTATGCCAATTAAAGAACTTTCTATTAGCAATATTAAGTTTATTAAGGATAATAATACCAATAAAGTCTTATATTTAATTAATATTTAAAGCAATTAATTAAATACTTTTCCCTTACTTACACTTAATAAAAACCTAATTGCAGTGCATTAATACTAAAAGGGGATTATTAATAGCATTATACCTACTATTAAAGATTAAGGGCTAGATTATAAAGCGTTTAATAATTAAAGTTTTAATAAGTCTAACTATTCTATAGATATTAAGGAAAAGAAGGAAAGCATTTAAAAAGCTATATTTTTAATTTTTAGCTTACTTAATAATAGGCATAATAAAAACTAAGAAATTATAAGGCAGCCCTATTTTAGTTATAATCTCCTTTTATATTACAGTAAGTATAATAGCTTGCTTATTCTAAAGGATATTAATAGTATTGTAAATAATTAAATGCTTTAGCTATCTATCCTAAATAAAGAAGCTTTAATAGATAGTATTAATAAAGTAAGTAAAGCCAATTAATAGCCTTTTATTATATATTGCTTATTAGAACTTTATAGGCATAAAACCAATTAAATATTTAATCTTCTTAATATTTATCCCTTTTAATAAAAGCTTATAAAAGAAGCTCTTTTGCTTTTACTTATTCTTCTTAATTTTAGTGCTTACAATCAAAAGATTGGTTTAGTAAATTATAAGGATATTAATAAGTCTATAAGTAAGGGTAGTAAAAAGGGCTTAAATACTAAAGTTTAAAGCTATTTCCTTCTTTTATAGATTTTTAAATAAGTCCTATAGATCTTAATAATAGAATGTTTAGGCTTAGCAAAAATCAAAAGGGAAGTCTTTAAAGCAACTAATATTAATAAGCTAAAAATCTAAATTGCTTTTATTACCTAAAATAGGCTAAGTTTCTAATTTATTAAACTAATAATCCTAATTTATTTAAGGGTAGAATAGTATAGGTTAATTATTAAGCAATTAATTAAATGTTTTAGTAGTATTTTCTTTACTAAAAGAAAAAAAATCTTTAATTTTGCCTTTATTTTAAATAACTCCTTTAGCTATATAGAGGTCTTCACTTAGCATTAAAAATTATACCTTTAAAGTAATTGCACTTAAGGTTGCTTTCTTTAGCCCTATTATAGAATAGAGTAAAGGTTAATAGAGAGTTTAAAAGCTTATAATTAAATGCTTATAATTTAAGAGATAAAGATTATTAGTATTTTATAGGTATTATAAATAAAGTTAAAGTAATATAACTTACTATAAAATTATTAAAAGAAAGGAAAGAGTTATAGGCATAAGGTAGATTAATATAATTTAGGCGCCTTTATTTCTAGTTTAGTATTATTTAAGTAAATCACTATTCTAATGTTTATATATACATAAATACCAATAAGTTTCTTAAAATAGTATACTTTTTAGTATTCAATAAGAATTTTATTAATATTTAGTTTCTACCCTAAATCTTAAGGGTTAATTTCCTATTTATTATAAAAGCACTATATTAGCCCTTTTTTTTATTCCTTTCTTTTTAGCTTATTATTCTTTACCTCTTTAATTCTCTTGCACTTTTAATTATTACTGCAATTTTTATTCTTTATCTTATAATAGCTTTATATTGCAATAAGCTTAAGTCTCTTACCTTTACACCTTACAATTATCTCCCTAATATATGCAATCTTGCTATTAGCTATATTTAGGCTTTTAAATTCTCTTATTAATACTCTATTTATTAACATACTTATAATAGTTTCTTCTATAAGGCTTTAACTAATGCTATTAGTACTGCTATTAAATAATTAATAAGTACCTCTTTTTGCATTGCTTTTTAACTATTATTTTTATTTAGTAATTAATTAAATACTTTTAAATTTAGCAATACTTTAATATTTAGATTTATAGCTTTTAAGCTCTTAACCAATTTAGCCAGCCCTTATATATTAAAATTGCCTTTAAGGAAAATAGCAAGTAGATTAATTGCAAACTTACTTAATAGTTTATTTTGCAATTGCTATTTTACAATTTAATACTTTATTTTAGAGCAGATCTTCTCCTTTAGCGCTAACTTTAGTCTATATACATCCCTATAGAATGGGCTTATTTAGTAGGGTACTTCTTAATTTAACTACCAACTTGCCTTAAGTATATTAAGGCATTTATTATTGCCTTTATTAAATATATTAACCCCTTTATATATTATAAATGCATTTAATTATATATTTTTATAGTTTCTGCCTATAATAAATATATCCTTACTCCCTTTTATATATATATTTTAGCATTAGGTTATATAGATAGCTACTATACTAATTGTATTTAAAACGGTTAATCTAAATGCAAATAGAGCTTTCTTTATAGATACTAACTAAAGGGTCCTTATAAAGGCCCTTATAACTTTCCTTTAGGTAGTATAGATACTATTAGTAAGTCTATTTAGCCATTAACTTTTGCAGTAGATTTTCTTAGGCTAACTACTTGCCCGCAAATTGTACGCAGTTTTCCCACTAGCAATACAGCTAGTAATCGCCAATTAATTAAGCAGGCACAAAAAGTGTTTAATTAAAAGCATAAAGTAAGTTTTAATCAATAAAAATAATAGTCTTTAGCTTATCTTTTGGTATAAACTGGCTAAATATAATTTCCAATTTATTAATAATAGTTTAATAGATAGAAAATAGCGCTATAAAGTAATTAATTAAGTATTTCTATACCCTTTAAAGCTATTGCTATTATTGTATTGTTTTAATAACCTTAAAACTTAATTTCTACTAAATATATTTAGATTTTTAAATTTTTTATAGATATTAATACTTTATTTCTTGCTATTTTCTATGCATTTTTATTTATTTTTAAATAATTTTAACCCTTTTGCTATAGTTTTTAGGCGTTTCTGTTCTATTTTTATTGATTTTTAGTGTAATTTTTAAAGTTTTTAAATAGATTTTTAAGAGATTTTTAGGGATTTTTAGCATTTTCTTAGGGTTTTTAGCCGATTTTTAGTTATTTTTATTTAGTTTTATTTAATTTTACTATCCTTTTGCTTGCCTTTAATTACTCTTTATCTTACTTCCTTATTTTATTTTAGGCAGCTTATCTTTTTTTAGTATAATATTGGTTTTAGTATTTTTACTTTCCCCTTTTTAACCCTTAATACCCCTCCCCTAATAGTAACCCAGCTATCTTTAGCCCAATACTATTGCCAACCATTTAATTAATTGCTTACTATATTCTAGTACTGTATTTACTAGTTGCTACTTATCTTTAGAATTTAAACTTTAATAATCTCCTTAGGCTTAATATAGGTATATATTATAGTGTTGTTATTTAAGCTTTTTATAGCATTTGGATTAAGTTTATTCTATTTCTACTATTCTATAGACTTAGTTTGCATTTAATTAAATGCTTCCCCTTCTCTTCTTACCTTTAGTGGTACTTTCTAACTTATACTAAAAGTCTCTTTATTATCCCTACTTACCTATCCTTATCCTTCATAAACTTCCTTAACCAATCACTATAGATTATACTAAAAAGCTTAACTTTATCTATAGTATTAAGGATATAACTCTTTATTTTATTAAATGCATTAGCAATTCTATAAGGGCCTAATTAATATAGCTTTATCTTTACAATATAAGATATATCCTTTTAATTCTATATATTATACTAAAGAACTAAATCTTTTATAGCAAAAGGCTCTTTATGCAGCCTATACTAATTCTTTTTGGTCTTTCTATTAGCAATTAACCTTTAGAATGTAGTTACTTATTGCCTGGCTTTTTCTATATCTTCCTGCTTTTACTTTAGGATCTTAATCCTTTACTTAAGTAGGTCCTTAATAAAGGTTATATTATTCTATTTAATTAAATACTATATAGGCACTTCTATTTCTAAAGAAAGGATTGGCTCCTATTTATAAAGTAAATAAAAAGGTAATCTTCTATATAAGGTATAGATAGCTGCTCTTTTAGCTAGTAAAGCTATTAGCAAGATATTTATCTATTTTTCTTCTTTTTTACCCTTTTTCTTTAGGAAACTTATTATAGTAGTATAACTACCTTTAATAAGCCTATTTGCTTTAGGGTTATAAGTAAAAGTATTAATAACTTTTATACTAAAGCTATTAAGATCTTTAGGAATCCCTTTTATAATCTCTTTTCTATTATTAATAACCACTCTTTTTGGCATTTTATATTAATAATGCAGTTTTTTAAGGAATTTTGCAATATAGTAACTATTCAATCTTAGGATTGGCTTAGCCTTTACCTATCTATAAAGGTTGCATTTAGCTTTTAATATAAATTTAAATTCTTTATTAAAAAGTATATACTATTTATTAAAATAAATCTTTATTATTAAATAAATAAGCTTAATAGATATAAAGGCTTTTATTAGTCTTTAGGGAATATATATCTAATATATTAGGCACTGCCTAATAGCTTCTATAATGCTCCTTTTTGCATTTTATTAATAGTACTTTTTAAAGAGGAGTATATAAATAGCATTGCAATTATAATGCCCTTTATTAATATAGTATAATTTAATTAAATCCTTTTAAATGTCTTCCTTCTTTATAACTAACCTTAAGTTGCCTCTTTATTTTTTAGCCCTAATCTATAAGCGGCTACCTTTTATAAAGTGTTTTTTAGCCTTTAGCTATAAGTATTAATAATTCTATAGGGTAATACCTATTAGCCTTTTTAATAAAAGCAAATATTCCCCTAATTGCAATAAAGGTCCACTATAATTCTTTTTTAACTCTATTAGTTTATCCTTAATCTTAATAATATTAAAATAAGCATTAATAAACTCTTTAATATTACTCTTAGCCTTTTAGTCTATTTAATTAAATGCTTTTAAACCTTTTTTAAATAGCCTATTAGCTATATTATTCTTATTTCTAAAAATATATTAAACAATAAAGTTAAATAATAAAATATAACCAATCTATTAAATAACCATTACATTAAGAATATTACTAGCCCTACTATTAAGCTAATAGACTAAAACTTAAGAATCTATCTTTAAGATAAAGGGCAATTTATATATATAGCTATAAAGGCATTTAATTCTATATAATATACCCTTACATTTAAGTTTAATAGTATTATACTTTTATTCTATAGAAGTCTAAAAACTAAATTTATACTTTATTGAATGCCTTTTTCCCTTTATTATTTGTATTAATACTGCACTTTAGCCTTTTTTACTAGCATTAATTATAAGGATAACCTCCTTAAATCCTTTAGAAAGGTTCAATATTATTAAAATAAAAGCAGAAGTTATCTTTTCTTTAAGAACTGCTATAATATTAACTTATTCCTTACTCTATATCTATATAGCATTCTTCCTTAATAACTAAATAAAAGGTCTAGTAATTTAGGCATATCTTTTAACTTAAATTTAATAGTAGCCTATAATTCCTAAAAATGCTTTAACCTACTTTAGGTTATAGTATCTTTCTTACTTATTAATTTTAATTACTTTTTCCTTTACTAGCTGCCTTTTAGCTATACTATATAAATATCCAATAATAACTGTAGTATACTAGTAGAACTTTAACTTCCCTATAGAAATTATACACTTAAATAGCTTAATATTTAAAAGAGTTTTATTTAAATTAATTAAATGCTTTAAGACAAACCTCTATACATTAAGGAGCACCTCCTCCCTATTATACTCAATCTTTAGTCCTTTAATAGCAATATTATCCAAAAAGGCTTAATAGACTTCTAGTAATAAATTAAAAAGGATTTTAATTATAATCCTTAAGAACTATATTATTAAATTAGTTCCTTCTTGCAGTAAGGTGCATATCCTAAAAAGCTTTAGTAGTATATTAAAAGTTATTAAATCCTAACTTTTCTTTATTAAGGAAATCTAATTATATCTCAAAAAGAAGTTTAAAAGAGTTAAGATTTTATATATCCTAAATTCAGCTAAAAATTTATTAGCTTCTAAAGGAATTAATCTATTTTATATTATATATATATTATATCTTTTAGCTAAATTAATTAAGTAGAGTCTACTATCCTTTTTTACTATTAGTATATATAGATTCTAGTAGGCAGTATAAAACTCTTAAAGGATTCCTCTCTTTATTTAAGTTTTTAATAACTTAATAACCTTCTTTTTTAATCCTTTAGGGATTAAAATATTTTCTATTTACTAGGCTTTATATTTAATTATTTTAATAATTTATAAAGGGGCCACTTTAGGGTCCAGTCTCCTACATTCCTTAAAATCTTAAGTAAATACCGCTTTTCTATTATAAAGAATTTTTAAGAGAATATTTCTTTTTTTATTAATAAGGATCTTTTCTATTTAATTAATTACTTTCTAAAGTCTTTCTCTATATAGCCTTAATCCTTTAGCTATTTTAAAGAACTTAAGTATTAAGAGCTTTAAGTACTTAAACTTCTTTTTAAGGTCTCCCTTTACTTCCTTTTACCTTTTCTCCTTTTAATATAGATCCCCTTTAGGAATAGATCCATTTAATAGAATATTATCTTTAGAATATATTTTATTGGCTTTTTGTTTATATATTATATTAATAAATACTACTTTCCCTTTTTAATATATAGCTAACTATAGCTTTTTCTCTACCTTTATTACCTTTATATAATTAACCTTTAATTAATTCCTAACTATTAATTAAATTACTGCTTTTATTAATGCCTTATTTAACTATTTAATTAATTGCTTATTATTATTTTCTTTTAGACCCTATAATTCTATTAGTTTAAAAGAACTTTAGGAATTTATCTTTAATTGCCTTAAGTAGTCTTTATATTTCTTAAGGCATTCTATTTAATATTTCTAGCAGTAGGCATAATAATCTTAATTAAGCTAAATTAATATTATAGAAGTATTTCTCCTTTTGGAAATATATAATTAAATATAACTTTAGCAGCCTTAATAAAGGGCATTTCTAAAATAAAAGGAATAGAAATATATTCTTTTAGAGCAATATAGAATCTCTATACTATCTAAATATTTCTAAAAAACAGCTTAACATCCACTTCTTTATGCATTTAGATTTAATTATTAAAGTAGAATGTAATAAAAGCTTCTATAGGCTTTACTTTTAGCTTGCATTTTTATACTATTTTATTAAAAATAATATTTCCTTTTAACTTAAAATCCACTAAAGCTTCTTAAGTTATTCTATTAAGATTACTTAACTTTACTTAAATTTTCAGCAGTTCTTAGCATTAGGCTAAAGTTCTTTAATGCTATCAGTCTAAAATATTTATATAAACCATTAAATGCATTTAATTAAATATAAACTTTCCCCCTTTAGTTATTGTACAGCCAATATTAACTTTATTAACACTTCCCTAATCCTTAATAAGGTATTCTTTAGGCAATAGCATATAATAAGGTTTAGATTCCTCTTTAATTAATACACTATTAATACTATACTGCTTAGCAATATAGTTAAAGTACTCCTTTAAGAATATTACTTTTAGATTATTAATTATAATTAGGTTAATAGCTTGCTAAATCTATCTCTTTTTCAATAAGGGTTTAGGTTTTATCTATTTAATTTTTTTTATCCCCTTTATATAATTAAAAACTATCTCTAAAATATTATTACCTAAAGGAGGGTTAAGGGTAATTAAATCCTTAATAGTTATTTAAACTTTTAATTCTACTACCTTTTTATAAACTTATCTCCTTATCTAAATAACCTTAAGCATTTAATTAAAAGCATTTTAATCCTTTTCTTTAAGAATAATATTAGCAATCTCCCTATCCTTAATAAGTTCCCTATTTATAACCTAAATAAAAAACTAAGTTCCCTTTTTCTCTTCTTAACTAGCCAATTTCTCTTTTAATTTTACTCTTATGCATTTTATAGCATTAGTTTCTAATATAATATTAGCAATAAAAGGGTTATTAATTGATTCTATAGCTTAATTATCAATAAAAATGCAATTAACTTTAGGTTCTTAGGTCTTTTTAAGGGAATTCCTACTAAGCATTAAGGAGCTATACTTTAGTTAGTTTATATACCTAAAGAAGTCTTTAATTAAATGCTTCTCTTTCTTAGCAACCTGCCATTTCTATGCATTCAGCTTATCTGCCATTATAACCTCAGTTTAGCTATAAATCTTAAAGGTAGGGAATTTTAAGATCCATAAAATAACCATTTTTTTTACTCCTTTTTTAATAGTAAGCTTATATACTAATTTTAAAGGTAGTAAGAGTTCCTATTGCCCTATCTAAATAAAGCTAGCATTACTATTATAATTTGCAAATCCCCTCCTTCTATTTTCTATAAAAAGTGGGCAATAGTTTAAAAAATGCCTTACTTTTGCATAATAAAAGCACTTTAGATCCCTATTATAACTTATATTAATATAGAAATTATAATAGGGATATATATAATTAGATTCTTTTACTTAATTAAGGTTGTTTTTAACTAGCAATAATAATTCTATTTTTAATTAATTAATCTTTTAGTATATAATTCTCTTTAACTCCTGCAACTTATTTATAATATCTTAGGCTATATTAATTTATAGCTTCTCCATTCCTTTAATAAAAAGACTTAACTCCTCTTTTAAGCTTTAGATAGGGTTAGGGAACTTAAGCTTTTAATGCTAAAGCTAATTTTAATAAATAAAAGGTTTTTTAGTTTTCCTAAAATATCTAAAGTTATTATCCTTCCCTTCTATCTAAAAGATCTAAATTCCTTTCTTAATATTAAGGAAGTTCTTAATTAGCCCAATTATCTTTTTATACTTTATTATTCTTAAAGTATTTAGGTATTTCCCTTTCTATTAGCAGATATTAATAATAATGTTTTTTAGTATAGTATTATAAATAGCTTAAGCCTATACTATAGAAACCTTTTAGCTAATAGGATTTACTCTTCTATTAAGCTAGGCATACTTTATAAGCTACTAAAGGATAACTTTATACTTTATAGACTGGATTGAAGTTATATTTATTTACTAGAGCTTATTCTTAAGTGGATCTAATTGATTTAAATCCTAATACTTAAAGGTTTTTAAGAGGTTTTACTTTATAGCAGCTTAATTATTGCCTTTTAGTAAGTTTATAATATCTTAAGATACTTTAAAGATTATATAGTATATAAAAGCTTTGCCCTTTATACTATCTGCAACTCTTTAGCTAGTTATAAATCCATTATATAATCTAAGGAAATATATAATATTCCTTTTATTAAAAATTATATTAAGTAATTAAATAAAGGTAATAATTGCTTCTATTATTTTAGCTAATATATTTAGTTTATTCTTTTTAGGAATGTTAGTATTAATAGTATTAATTAACTTAAAAAGGATAGTTAAAGATTGTTAATTATATTGACCCCCTTTACTTTTAATAGGGCTTAGGGGGTTTAACTATATTTAATTAAATATTCCCTTTATTTTCTTATCTAAAGGCATTAGTAAATTGTAGTTATTAGGATTTCTATAATAAGTGTTTCAATATATATATATAGGGGAGTGTAGGCCAGCTGCCTAACTCTTAGGGTTATAAATTGCAATAAAACAATATATATATATAATAAAGAAATAAAATAATAAAATAAATTAAAATATATACTAAAATAATTAAGAAAAGTAAAGAAAAGGGATAGTAATATTATATTTAATAAGGCTTTATCTTAATAAATTTAAACTAGCTTTTTAAAGTTAGTAATAATAAGTAAAGTAGCCAATTAAAATAGTAGTAAGTATATATATATGCCCTTTAGCTAGAGTTTAAAGACTGGCAAAAATAATAAAAATTTCCTATCCCCTATAATTAATTAAGGGTTAAGTAATCTTCTTTTTTCTCTTCTTTTTTCTTTTTTAGTCTATAAATTAAGCTTTTAGCAATCTTAAATATACTCCAATATTTAAAAGTATTTAATTAAATGCTTATATATTATTTACACTATTATTTTGCCTTATATACCTTTATGCTAATATATTAACACTATACTGAATTGTTAAATTTTTCTATACATCCACCCTAACTATAGTAGTAGGTTTTCTTTTTCTAAAATGCAAACTTATATTAATATCTTTACTTACCTTTAGTGTTATTTTTAATCCTAGCGCCCCCTATTTTTATAGGAGTAATAGGTTTTTTGGTATTTAGGAATTCCTAAATCTTTATAATTAATTATCTATTACTTCTTTAGGTTTTTAATAATAGCTTAAAAGTATTACTAAAGAGTCTAATTAAACACTTTAGTGTCTTTTTAAATAACTTAAAGGCTTCTCCCTACTATAACCTCTAAATATATTGGTGGATAGGGATACTGGCCAAAATACACACCCCACCCAAAAGGGTATAGAGTAAGTAGGTTTAGTCAAAGACCAAACAGCCTTTCTAAGCAGCTGCAAACAATTTGGAAGAGTATTAAAGCATCTAATTGAATGCTTTAAAGTGTCCCTTAAAGAAAAGAAAAAAAGAAAATAGGGCAGAAAGTTATAAATAAAGTAATATTATAAAGGGCTGCATTGGGACTTTAATAGGGTCTAAATGCAAGGAATTTAGAATTTTAAAAATAAAAATTAATTAAAGAAAACTACCTTTTTATTTCCTATATCTTTAAGGTCCCTTTTATCTCCCTAACCAACCTAATAATAGATTGATCCATATTACTTTAGACCCTAACTTATTGCCTATTTTAAGTGCCTATAAAAACTATATAGTTGTTATATTTAATAGAGGACTTAAGGTTTTTAATATTATACTAATAGGATTTAAAAATGCACTAGTATTTATATAAAGGTTTATAGACTAACTTTTTAAGGAATATAAATACTTTATATAAGCTTATATTAATAATATAATTGTCTTTTTTAATACTTTAAATAACTATTTAAAGCATTTAAAAATTGTCTTAAGGTTAATATAGAATAATAGGCTATAAATTGCAATAAAGAAATCCTTCTTTAAATACCTTATAGTATAGCTATTAGGTTTTATTATTAATAGTAAAGAAATCTATAAAATAAGCAATAGATTAAAGGCATTTATAAAAATAACCTTTCTAAAGAACCTATTGGCACTTAAAACCTTTATTAAAATAGTAGAATACTTATAGTAAGGGATTCTATAGTATAATATTTAAATTCAATCTCTATAGACATAAAAAACAGCAATGTTATAGTAAGCTAAAAAGTAGTAATTAATTTTAATTAAGCTATTAAAATTGACTTAAAGAAAGAAAGTAATAATTTAAATATTTAAACTAATAGAAAAAGAATTAAAAGCATTTTAAAATTTAAAAACCTTTTTAAAAATGCAGTTTCTTCTTTATTATTACAATTTAGTAAAGCCTTTATTTTTTAAGCTAAATGTATATAAAAATAGATTTAGGTTATATATCTTTTAGCTCTATAAGAACTAAAATAAAATTAGCATTTTAAGTAAAAATATTTTAATTATTTAATTAAAACCAATACTATTTCTTTTAAGGTTAACCTTTTTAATAGAATAGGGCTATAATTCTATTAAGGCAAAAGTAATAGCAATTGCCTAAGCTATTAAAAAGCTATAGAAAATAGTTTAATTTAACTATAGTTTAATTAATATTATAATAGACTATACTACTATAAAAGGGATTATAATATATACTTCCCTTAATATAATAGACCTTAATAAAGCTAACCTAAAGCTTACTAAAATCTTTAATTATCTCTTTAGATTTAACCTAAAAATATTCTATATTCCTAAAACCCTTAATATAGTTCTAAACGCTCTTTTAAGGCTATTAGTAGAGAAACCACTTTATTAATAAGCTATAAATAGCTATTTTAATAAGCTAAATGCTAAAGCCAATATAGTAGAAGCCAATACAATTAAAATTGCAATATTACCTAAATTCCATAAGGAAATACTTAAAGGATATAGTAAAGATTTAAAACTTAATAGGATCTACATTTATATTTAAGGGATTTAATAGAATAATACTTAAAACCTATAAAAGAAGCAGTATATAAACCTATTCTGCCTATAAAAGCTAGTAAAAGATAGATTGCTCTATTATATAGATTATAAAAGGCAGAAAAGACTTTATATTTTTAGGCTAGCAGTTAAAACTATCCTTATAACTATCTATAATAACTTATAATATATTAAAATCTTTAAGATTTTATATAAACTAAGCTATATCTATTTCTATAGAATAAGCAAAACAATAAGGAAGTTTATTATATACTGCTTAATATATAAAAAGAATTTAATAAATAGAAAACTGCTAATAGGCAAACTAAAGTTAATTTCTATAGTTCTATAACTATTTTATACTATTGTATTAAACTTTATAATTAACCTTCCTAAAGTTATATTTATAGATATAGTATAAGCAATTCTAAACTATAATAAGCTAAATTAGCTATATTTAATAAACTATTTATTTTTAAAGAAAACTATTTTTATATTAAAGTATTTAATATATATTATATAAAACTAAATATTTATTTTACTAAAGGTATTACTTCTATATAATTAAGGAATATCTATATATATTTTTAGCAATTAAGACCTAAAGTTTATAAGTAGTATATAAAGAGCTATATTAGCCTTTTTTAATATAAGGGTCCTTATATCCACTATATATTACTCCTAAACTAATAGTATATTTAAAAGAAAGAACTAAATAGTAGAAATTGCAATATAGTATTATACTGCTATAAAGCTAAATACATCTTAAATATAGGCACTTTTAGCAATTTAGTATAATCTAAATAATATAATTGCCTTAGCTATAAATTGCTTATTAAATAAATTGCTATATAGTTTTAAACTAAAAACAATTATTAAATTTATTACTAAAAGTAGGATTGTTAATTAAAAAGCTAATAGAACTGCACTAAAGGTTTTATATAAATTATACTTATAGAAAGTGCAACTCCTAATAGATATAATAGCTATACTATTAAAGATTTAATATAATTAATATTATTAATTAATTAAAATCAATAAAAAAGATATTATTTATCTATAGCTATATAAAGAATACTACTTGCTAAAAAAACTAAAGTATAAATAGTCTTTTATTAAAGCCAGACCCTATAAGGTAATCTATAAAATCTATAATTAAGCTATTAAACTTAACTTCTCTTTATATTAGTAAGTGTATTTAATAGTCTCTATTGCTTAAATATAAAAACTAAAGTAAGAGGATAACCCTTTTAATTGCATGCTATTACTGCTATTAGCTATTAAAATTAATAGAAATAAAGCAATAGGCTAATAGAAAGTAAATAAAATTATTTAATAGAAGATCTAATAGTATAAATAAAGGCTAATGTATTACTTTCTATTGCAATAGAAAGGATATATTACTAAAAATAATAAATAAATAAATAAAACTAAATTAAAGAAAAATGCTTTTAATTTTATTAATAAATATTTAATTACTAACTTTATACTATAAGAAAAAGAATATAAAAAAAAAGGTTAGAAATTGCTATAAGGTATAGTAAACCTAATATTTAAATAGCTAAAAGCTATTTATTAACTCTTACTATTATAAGAAAATTCTCTTCTATATATTTACTATTTAATTTAAAAGGATTTAGTATAAAAGTAGCTAAATTCTATAAAAAAAGGAATATTTAAAATAGATTAATAGTAATTTATAATTAGCTTACTTAATATATAATTAAAATAATTAAGTAAAGTAAATAACTAAATGCCTATACAGTATAAAGGCAATTACTACAGCCTAATATATCTCTTTTAACTTCTTTAACCTTATATAACCTTTATTTTCTATTTTTATATATAGCCCTATATTTTATTGATTTTAATAGTATAAGTGCTAGAATCTATTACTTATTAAACTTTTTAGCTTTTCTTCTTTATTTTGCATAAATATTTAATTGCTATAAGAACTATTATCTATACTATTAGATTTAGCATCCCTACTATTAATTTTAGCCCCTTTACTATTAATTTCTATACTTTTCTTTATCTCTTTTTTATAAATATCTATATAATAGCTAGCCTAATGCTTATTATATTAGATTTAGCACCCTTACTGCTAATTTTAGCTCCTTTCCTATTAATTTTAGCACCCCTTTATGGCTTAAGCCCCTTTAGCTTTAGACCTTTTACTATTAGCTAGCAGCAATATAAAACTTATTGCTATATATTAGTAAATTAAGCAGTAAAATAATATATATAAAGCTTATTCCATTAAAAAGAAGTATAAATCTATTAATTAATTTATTAAAAACTATATTAATTAATCTTTCTTTAATAAATATAAAGTCTTCTATAATAATATTTTATTTAGACTTTTAAATAGGCACTAAATATTATTTAATAAATATAATAGGCTTATTAATACTTATAATAATAGCAGCAATAAATCCAATATTAATATTAATAATTTTAATATTATAATATTATTAATTATAGTATCCTTAATAGAAAACAATAACTTAATGGAATTTACCTATAACTTTACTATTAATTGCAATTATATTAATAATAATACTAGCCTCTTTAGTAAAGACTTAAATATTAGTATGCAATAACTTTAGGATAATATAAATGCATTAATATAAATAAAGAAAAAGAGAGATTTAAATTAAAATTAAAAGTTTTTATCTTTAGATAATAAAATAAAGGATAAAGATAAAAAAAATAATAAAAAGGTTATAATAATTAATAAAAAATATACTAAATATAGCAAAAAGAGTATTAGTAGAAAGACTTTAAGAGAAAAGACTCCTACTTAATCTAGTAAAAGGGATTTAAATGCTTAAAATATAAATTAAAATCTTATTGCTTTAACTACTAATACTTATAAAAGATTTAAATAGAAAGTAAACATTCCTATAAGTAAGGGTTTAGCCTACTATAAATACAATAAATTAATAGAAGTAATAGGGTTAAAGAATAATAGAATTAATACTAAAGGCACTATAATCTATAGTAATTACTATCTTTTAAGTAAATTAATTAATAGGCTAAAAAGCTAAAGGCAAAATAATACATTTATTTGCCTTATTTATAACTTCTAGCTTTATAGCCTAAAGAGTGCTTTTAGTAGCAAACCTAATAAATCCTATCTTTTAATAAACCTTTTTATTAAATATAAAGAAGTTATTAATTAATATTATAATTAAATTAATAAAAAGACTAGTATTAAATTTAAGCCTTTTAAGGTAGAATTTAGCCTTATTTAATGCATTAAAACTGCTGCTATAAATGCCTTTACTTTTTACTAAAATAGTAAGTACAATAAGTTTTAAAAGAACTACTAGTACTTTATAGTTAAGCTACCTAAAAAGAAAGAGGCAATAGCTATAGTTTTTATTAATCCTTATAATATAATTAATACTTTAGCCGCTAAATACCTTATTACTATAAGGTATAGTTATTTAATAGATATTAGTATATTAAACTAATATAACTACTCTATTGAAAATAACTTATCTATTGTAAAAGCTATTGCAGCTAATATAGCTATTAGTGCCTATTAAGCTATAACTAAAATTAAAACTTTAAAGGATAAAGTTGCCTAACTTAAGGAATAGCTTAAGGCTAATGCTAAATCTATTAATATTAAATTCTATAAAATTACTAATAAAATTAAAAAATAAGCTATTAATATTTTCACTCTTAATAACTTAATTACTTACCTTAATACTATTAGTAATAGCTAAAATAATAAAATTAAGGAATTAATAGTTTAAATAGCAAAAGTAAAGAAATCTAAATTAATAGCTCTTTTAGTAGCCAATAAAGCTAAATTAATTAAAACCTTTATAGCTTAAGTTAAATCTAAACTCTCTTAAGGCAGATTGGCTAAAGGCAATTAACTATTTTATATATTTACTTTTAGCCTATTAAGATAGGTGCCTTTATTAATACTTTAGGCAGATAATATAATATATTAATATATAAATTTACAGCCTATTAATAACTTTCTTTTAGAAAAAAAGCAACTTAATAAAGCTATAGTAGCTAGCTCCTTTAAGTGCTGCAAGCCTAATAGCGCAATAAAGGAATTAGCAGCTAGGCCATTAAAGTTAGCTTTTAATAAAAAAAGATCCTTTTTTACTATTATTAATATTAATAATCTATTTAATTAACTATATCTTTAATACTCTATATATTAATACTAATAGCTATTAGGCTAGCTAAATTTTACTAAAGTTATATAGAATTAAAAGAAAATAATAGGGAAATCTATAGGTTTATATAAGGATTTAAAAACTTTACTAAAAATTTAAAAGCTAATAGCTAAATACTATAGTTATATAGAATAAGTAAAAACAATTAATAGATAGGGCAAATATAAGGCAAATATTAAAAACTTAACTTTAACTTTTATTACTATAAATAGTAGTCTTTCTTTTAATCTAAAGGCACTTATTATATATATAGATTATATAATAAATAGTACTCTTAAATAGTTAGCCTTTATATCTCTTAAATAAAGGTTAATAATCTATAAATACATTTATACCTTAGGACCTATTATTACAATAGTCTTAAGATATAAGTTAAGTAAAGTTTAATATGCAATTAATTATTACTTATAGCTAAGCTATTAATTTTAATATAACTATAGAGCCTATACATATGCCTTTTAGTACAACTGCAAGACAAATAATACAATAGTTCTATTATTAAGACTGTTACTTTTAACACTACTTATAATAGAATAAACAAACTGTAATAAATAGTAAATAATAAAGGTTTGCTTAATAGCTAAAAAGAAAAGAAACTACTACTATAATAAATAAAATACTCTTTTTTATAAAGGAAGATTAATAATTTTTAATTAAGAAATATTATAAATAAAGATCCTATAAAGGCACTATAATAACCTTAAAATAGGGCATATAAAAGCTACTAAAACCTTAAATTTTATTAGCTGAAAATTCTATTAAAAGAATATTATAGAAGATATAAAAAACTATATACTATAATATTAGCAATACTAAAGCATATATATACTAAAGTATAGGCCCTATAGGCAACTTTAATTACTGCTATTATTAGTATATCTATTTTAAGAAATAAGTATAGACTTTATTATAGGGCTGCCTAATAGTGCCCACTTTAATAATAAGAAATATAATGCAATTTTAGTAATTATATACTATATAATAAAGTATACTATATTTATCTCTATTAAAAAGTTGCTTATAGTAGTGCAATTAGCAAAATTACTTTATAAGTAAGTAAAATGCTAATTTAGTACTTTAGAAGGCATTATAAGCAATAAAGATAAGCTCTTTATTAGCTAGTTTTAAAAAGACTTAATAAAAGAGCAAGCAACTATTTATTAACTATCTATAGTATATTATCCTTAAATAAATAGCTAAATAAAGTGCATTAATTAAGTCTTAAAAAAGTATCTATAAATATATACTAAAGGCTTACCTTAAAGATAGGCAGTATAACTCCTAAAGGCAGAATTTATATATAATAATAGCTAATATAATACTATTAATATATTATTAATATAAGCCCTTTATAGTTATTACCTAAGGGTTATAGAATATATTTTATAATAAATAAAGACTTAAGTTTAAAGCATTATAAAATGCATTATAACTATTTAATAAGTATATAATAAGGTATAGAAATGCTAGTAATAGGCAGTAAAGTCTTAAGCTAAATATTACAATAAAAACTATATACCTAAAGAGTATAAAAAAGGAGATATAATAAAGCTATCTATTAAGAATTTCCACTTTAAAAATAAAAAGCTAGCTTTAAGATTTATTAAGGTTGCAATAGCTAATAGAGTTAGTAAATAGGTATATTAAGTATATCTATTAAAATAATACTAAAGAATATATAATATATTTTTAATAGCGCTTTTAAAACTATAGTTAAAGGTGCGTTAAGCTAATAATAAATAATTAATTAGCCTTTATAAGCTAAAAGATAAAAAAGATAAATAAAAAGTTAAAGAAATAGTATTCTATAAAGAGATAAAGGGAGATAAGTTCTATTAAATTAAATAATTAAAATGGCCAATAAAATATAATATTTAAGAGCCTTTAAGTCATTTAGCAAATGCATAAAATAAAGTGCATAAGTACTATAAGCAAGTAAAGTAAATCTACTAAAAATAAAACAATAAACTATAATACTAAATAATTAATTAGCAGTTAATAAGCATATACTAAATTAATTAACTAAAAGATTAACTATTAATTAATTTACTAAAAAACTATATTTAATGCTATTATAGATTGCTATATAGCAAAAAGAGCAAAACAATATAATAATAAAAAAGGCACTATTAAGAGTTATTATATTTAAATTAACTACTAAATAAAAAACTAAAATATATTAATAAAAATTAATAAACAATTAAATAGACTTCTTTAATGCTTAATAAGTATTATAATAAATTATAATAATAAAAGTAGCCCTTACTTTCTTTAGTATAAAAGCTATTTTAGCCTTTTTTAATATAGAAGCAACCTTAGGTTTCTTTACTATAGGGCTAAAAGAGAAAGCAAAAGGCTTTAGGACTACTAAAGAAAATAAAAGTATAGTAATAATAGAACTAAAAGAGCAATAAGCACTTATTAAACGCTTGCCCTTACCCTTATAAGTAAAAATAGCAGTAAGGATATCTTTATTATTATTATTGCTACTACTAATAGTAAAGTTAAATATACTTCTAGAAGATTAAGCTAAAGTTAAAAAGAGCATAATAGATTATTAAGTGCATAATAGGCTAGCAATACTATTAATAATAGGTATTGGCGGCATAATAGTAAGGGCTGCTTACCTCTTAAGAGAAGGTTAAAAAGGGGGCAGTAAAGCCTTATATAAATCCTTATTAAATAAAAAGGGAATGCTTAAGCGGGCTAATACTATAGCATTAGTTTTTAGAGCTAAAGTAAGGCATTAAATATTTATAGAAGGGCAAGCAATTAATAGGGCTATAGGCTTTTTAGGCCTAGCAATAGACTTGCCTTAAAATTTAGCAAATTTAACAAAAGGTATAATAGAGATAGTACATTTATTAATAGTATAAATAAAAGTACTGCCTGCATTATTAGCTATAGATAACTTACTATTAGAAATATTATCTTTATTATTAAGGCTAAAACTCTTAATATTATTAAATAAAAGGCTATTAATTGCTCTATAATAAATAAAGGGGCAGCTAGTATATTTTATAATAACCTAAAGAGTAGAATTCTTATAATAGAGCTATAAGGCTTTTAATATATAAAGGGCTATTGCAATTAGCTACTTAAATAGATTATATTTTTTAGCAATATTTATAGAAGTTTTATATATATATTAAAAGGCATTAAGTAAATAGTTTAGATTATAAAGCAAACTATTATTATAAATATAAAAAGGAATAATTAAGGCAAAATAATTATAAAAGTACTTAAAACTATTAGAAATAAATTAATATTAGTATAAATTAATAATAAATAATTAATAGATAATTAATAAAGGAATACTTACTTAAAATTAAAAATCTAAAATAAAAAGGTTATAGAATAAAGCTACTTCTTTAAGTTAATATTAAATAGACTATATAATAAAGATAATATAGCAATAGGGGCCTTTTTTAATAGCATTATAGATATAATACTAGGTATTAATAGTAGACTTAGCAATATATATAAAGCATTAATGCTTAATATATAAAAAAGAGTTATTATTAAAATTAGGCTTATTAATAAGGCAGGCTTTAATAAGGCAATTTTAGTATTAAACTGCAGTTAGCTAAAGCTTATTAAGGATCTAAATAAAGTAAGTAAAAAATAAGCAAAAAATATTAAATAATATACTATACTATAAGATTAATTAATATTTTAGCAAACTATATATTAGGCAGTCTATAAACTAATATAGTAAATAAAGAAAAAATTATTATATTTCTATAAAAGGCAATAAAAGTAAGAACTTTTATTTATAAATTAATTAATAAAGGGGTTACTATAATACTATTTTTAATAGGCTAATATTAAGGGGGCCTAAAAAAGAAAAGATATTATAAAAGGTTTAATAAAGATATAATAAATAAATTAAACTATTATATAAAATATAAAAAGAAAAAGAAAAAATTAAAGTTTATATAATAAGCCACTAATTAAGTATTATAAAGCAATTTATATTATAGTAAGTTACTATTAATTAAAATAGACTATTACAATATAGAATAATAATAATAATAATATTATGTAAATATAACCTAAAATAACTACTATAGAACTAATAAATAATTGCAAAATATTTAGGCATATATATAAATAAGTTATAGGGCAATTATAATATATATATAAGCGGTAATAATTTTAAGCCTAAGGGACTAGGCTTAAGAGAAAGGGGGATAATTGTAAAGAGATAGAGGACTCACCTTAATAGGTGGTGGGGCTTTTAAGCATAGCCATATAGGTATACCGCTACACCTTAGATAAAAGACATATCGCTAAGCAATAGACTAATGCTTGGCAAGTTAAAGCTTATATATAATACACAAGTCACCTAAAGACCTATTTTGTGTCACCCTAATCAGCCAACCCTTATAATTATAAGGCTGCAGCTGCAGTAATATACTATAAGAAAGCTTACAGCCCCAATTTGGAAGATAAAGCGCTGGAAATTGCATAAACTGAACGGGAGGCTATATATCATAAGTGGCAGTTATAGCTAGTCAATTGAAGCAATATTGGTTAAGAAATAGCCAAGTTCATTTAGGTATATAGATGGGAAGTGAAGCTAACGATATGGCGGACTTTAGGGGATGCCAGTGTTGTAGGGACCCACTCTAGATATTGGAAACATTGCTAAGAGCTAAATAAGCTCGCCAAGAGGGAGGTGTGTGCTTGAGATGGTGTTAATCTTTTATCACAGCTATCGCATTTTTCGCATAATTTAAAAGGTTAATATCGAGCCGAAGATTTGAAATGAGTATGGAGAATTTTAATTGAATTCCATGGCTCGTAAATGCTGTCGATCCGTATCGAGTTTGTCCGCTGCATTATGCTACATGCATCATGGAGCTCCACTCGGAACATCCTCGGCAATTTGAAAGCCAACACGATGGGCGAGGAATTGCGGCACGGCAAAGGACTTCGATTGCTCAGGTGCTATTAAAGCAAATCTGCCTGTACCAGTCAATCTCGGCTTGACAGCGAATAGTTCGGAGCCGTGGTTTAATTAGAGAATTTAAGAAAGAACATTCCCGTTCCTCCGCTAACGTGCCTCGGTATTTTTGCACTGTACCGCTGTCCCGGGCGCGGGTCTTTTTTGCCGAGGCGCATACTTTCGGCAGATGGATCGGGGACTTACACAAGAAGTATTGGCGCTGTCAAGAGATTCTTATAACTCGCGCGACGTTCGTCAAATGCGCTAAATATGCTTAGCCGCTGATCTACAGTCCATCATATCCACTTGAGACGATACCCAGTATTTGAATTAATTCCCTCCCAAGACGACACATCTCGTCATGTCGATGCTCTCGGATGAACTCAAAGCCAAATGGCTATTCGGTTCCACAGTTCCCTTTGCGGAACCCCCGTGGGCTCGAGGATGTCCCAGCCCACACTACAATGACAGTCACAGACGCCTCCGGGCAGCAATGAGATCCTGGGTTGACGAGGTGACTACTTACCCAACTATGAATCGAGATCTGGCTCCCCCAAGGTTGATTGAGACTGACATAGGTAGAACCTGATTCCAAACACGCTGAAATGGGAGGCTTCACCGTCGCCTCTGAATTCACTCTATGAAAAGGCAGCAAAGGACGGTCTCATCATGCCCATGGGAGCTGGAGCCGCAATTCCACCAGAATGGAGAGGGAAATATCCAATCATCGGCAATGTTGCACCTGAGGAGTGGGATGGGTTCCACGACATGATCGTTCATGATGAAATCGGACGAATCGGCGGAATAGGGTGGGTAAAAAAGGCCCGAAGCTTCTCAAATCACGCTGACGCTTACAAGTATCCAAAATGGGCTGTTTGGTGGACTTGTACGTCAATCATCTATACTCTGTGCCATACTCAGCTAAGCGGACCCCTCCAGATTCTAGCGGTGCCACCCCTTCAAAAGTACGGTTCGCAATACATCAAAGACAAGTAAGTCATCTCTGAAATGATAAACTACTATAAACTCACGTCCCTCTGCGTAGTGTTGTTCCAGACATTCTCTCTGGCCGCCGTCGAGTAGCACTAGCTATCACAGAGCCCAGCGCTGGCTCGGATGTCCAGGGCGTGCAAACAGAAGCGACCCTGTCAGACGACGGATCGCATTTTGTAGTGGATGGAGAGAAGAAGGTACGACTTCCGCTAATCTCCCGGCCTCCGCATTGAAAGTTGACAATCTCTCAGTGGATAACTTCTGGCATGTATTCACATTATTTCGTGACTCTTGTAAAAGAAGCGACAGGGGCCTTTACACTACTGGTCGTTCCTCGCACGGAGGGAGTTACTACCAAGCCCATTACTCTGTCTGGATCAACAGGTGCTGGCACAGCTTTTGTGGAATTTGACAATGTCAAAGTCTCAATTGACATGGTTATTGGTGAGCGCGGGCAAGGACTGAAGTATGTCATGTCCAACTTCAACCACGAGGTATGTCGAGCCGCTGCATTTGAGGGATACGGCTAACGAAATACAGAGACTATTCATTGGAATCCAGGCTCTTAGATGTGCCAGAGTTTGTCTGGAGGATTCTATCGGGTTTGTATCCTGGATCTAATGGTTGCGCACAAGTTGACAAGCGATCTAGTCACGCCATGAATCGTGAAACCTTTGGCAAGAAACTTGTCGATCACCGTAAGTCTTTGACCATTCATATCATAAGATGCTCAAAGCGCTAACAATAACCACAGCTGTAATTAGGCTGAAAATTGCCAATATGGGCCGAGAGACCGAAGCACTGCAAGCGTGGGTCGAGGTGAGCAAGATTAGGTCTTAGATCATGTGCTTTATTATAACTAATGCTTTGCGCAGAACTTGATTTATCAGCTATCTCAACTTTCTCCGGAAGAAGCAGTGTTCCTTTTGGCCGGCACAACAGCCCAACTCAAGGCTCATTCCAGTCTCGTTCTAGAGCACGTCGTTCGAGAGGCCATTCAAATCATGGGCGGAATCGGCTTAACTCGGGGCGGTCGTGGAGAACGCGTAGAACGGATATGGAGAGATTTGAAGGCAATCTCTGTCCCAGGTGGTAGCGAGGAAATTCTTCTTGACCTTGCAACACGCCGAGCTCTTAATATCTCTACACAGTTGCGAGCTAAGAAGGTTAAAACAGGTACGAGCAAGCTCTAGGTTATACGTCTTCTGTCACAATAGATGTAAATTGTAAATGGAAAGGCAATCAATCACAGTAGTTATTATATTTCCAATACTGTTCCGAAACTAACCCTAGAGCACAAATTTCTGTGGTTTATCCACGGCGCTCCGTGGACCTTGATGCTTACCAACCAGAGAGAAATGAGGTGCCTCGGTGGAGAATTGGTCCCACCCACCTACCAACCCATGACCCTGAATTGATGATACCATGTTTCTGCACTGACATGGACTGTGCGCCTTAAATCAAACCATAGCGATCACATCAAATATGTCGTGGATTTGGGAATTCAAGTCATATATTCACCCAAGACTCGGCTTCACGTGCACTGAGCCATGTATCTTGTAGCAATATTACAATTTTGTAGACGTGGCCTAATGAATGCCATAGATCTCATAACTTAAAGTCAGGATCATTAATGATCAATATCATCAGATAAGAAGTAGAATACTCCGCTCGGACACATAGGTTCCGGTAACGCGCTTCCGATGATCAGGCCTGAGCTCAAGCCACTCCACTTATTAGTAAATCATAGTGCTATTCGTCGTCACCTAACAAGGTGTGCGTGCCTACGTGTGCCGGTATTTTAAAGTAGGTGATTGACGCGCAATGGTTTGACGGCAGTCTGAATTTGTCAGCTGTAAGAATGCTTTAGACACCAAGGCCAGCTGGTGGAGGATTATAAAACCTATATCGTCCGCTTAGGTTCCCTTCATCACTCAAAGCACAAACTCTTCCATACAACTAAGTTAAGTCAGTGTGGTATCCATTTCACTCCTAGACGCAATGGCAAGCACGTTACTTTGGATTGGCCTTGGCAACATGGGGCGTGTATGTTCTTTTCTAATTTTATTATCAACAATATTCGAGACACTTACTTTTTTTCAGGGCATGTGCAAGAACATCATCGAAAAAGGGGTTTTTACCTCTCCTATTCTTGTTTATAACCGGTCTGTACAGAGATCCAATGACATGAGAGATAAATACCCTGCACGGGTTGAAGTGGCTGAATCTTTAGAAGAGGCAGCTCACAGGGCAGATGTCATTTTCTCTTGCGTCTCTGACGATGACGCAGTTCGAGATATCTATGCTTCATTGCTCAAGGCCAACGTCAAGGGGAAGCTGTTAGTCGAGTGTTCAACTATTCATCCCGAAACTACCGAATCTATCGCAGAGGCGGTTGTGAACATGGGGGCAAGGTTTGTGGCCGCGCCTGTTTTTGGTGCCCCTGCTATGGCAGATGCTGGCTTACTTATTGGGGTCTTAGCTGGCCCTCAGGCTAGTGTCGATGAAGTCAAGCCGTATTTTTCAGGAGTGATTGGCAGAGCCAATATTGACATGGGCGATGAACCATACGGCAAGGCAACAACTCTCAAAATCATCGGAAACAGCTTTGTGCTCAACATGGTTGAGCAATTGTCTGAAGCTCACGTCCTTGCTGAAAAATCAGGTCTAGGCACCAAGCAGATACACCAGTTTGTGGAGACTGTGTTTCCTGGTGTGTATGTTGCATACAGCGGAAGGATGTTGAGTGGTGACTATTTCAAACGCGAGTCTCCTCTTTTTGCAGTGGATCTTGCACGCAAGGATGCTCGGCACGCACTCGATTTGGCAAAGACCGCAAATGCCAAACTTCAAAATATGGAGACTGTCGATGCCCATCTGGCCATGGTTCAGAAATATGCGGGATCAAAGGGCGATGTCGCAAGCATTTATGGTGTAGTTAGGGAGGAAGCTGGCTTGAACTATGAGAATGTTGCATGAATGAGAAATGGTACTTTGTTGGTGGATGGGGACACTGGCCAAAACACACACCCCACCCAGAGAGGTATAGGGTAAGCTGGATCGGCGACAGCCGGTCAGCCTTTCCAAGCAGCTGCGAACAACTTGGAAGAGCGTTAGAGCATCTGATCAGAAGCTTTGGGGTATCCCTCAAAGAAAAGAAATAAAGAATATAGGGCAGAAAGTCATAAATAAAGGTTTTTCATATAGGGCTGCACCAGGACTTCAATAGAGTCCAAATGCAAGATGTTAACGGATATAGCGGCCGGGCGAAGGTAGTCGCCGCTACAGACATAGCGGCCGGCCACAAGCCGACCTCAGGGGCCTTATGGGCCTAGGTCTTAAGGCCACATATTCTTATAAGGGAATCCCTGCACTGTAAATAGGTAACTGCATTCTGCAACCACTATCTAGCTGCTCCTTATAAATCCCAATTGATCTAGACCGACCTATTGCGCATGTTGCCCGCTGTAACTGTCCTTATGCATGCCTGTATATTGTTTATAGATTATAAGCCTAAAGCTTTAATTTAAGAAGAAATTGCAGCTATTTAAAAGGTTTAAACCAACCTAAAGTTTATCCTTTAAAGTTAGCGCTTGCAATATTAATTAATTAAGGTCTTAAGACTTAAGTAATGGCTTTAAAGCTAGCCTTAAAGCCAGTCCCTACTATTAAAGCAATTAAATGGACTAATAATAAAGAAGATTCTATTAAGGGAGAAGATAATCTTAAGGATCTTTTACCCTCTTTTAAAAGGTTAATAAAGCTTACTAAAAGAGACCTATAGAAGATTTAGCTAAATTTAAGTATTATAATATAATAAATAATAGAGATAATATAGTAAATATAAAAGCTATAGAAGCACTTTAATTAAAAAACTAAAAATAAATTAAAGATTAAGTATAAAATATAGCCTAAAAATAAATTAAAATTTAAAGTAAAAGATAATAAAGATAAAAGCTTTAAATATTAAGGAAGCTAACTTTTCTATACTTTAAGGGAGCCCTTAAGAGCTTTAGATAAGATATTTAGTTTCTTAAAGAATAAAGAGATATTAGTAAAGCCTACCTTAAGTAAAAAGAAAATTATAAATTTATAATTAATTAAAATTAAGGATTTTATTAATCTTAACTTTAAGATAAAAGGAAATAATATACTTAAGGAATTAAAGAATTAAGCTGCCTAAAAGAGATATTTTTTCTATATTATAATTGCTATTAAATAGTATAAAGAGATTAAAATCTTATATTTAAAAGAAATGCACTTAATTACTGCTATAAAAATAGCAATTTTATAGAAATTAAAGCTATTATTATTTTTAGTAAAGACTAATATAAAGGCTATTAAGCTGCTAATAAAAAGGTATAATAATATAAGGTTTTAGTAAAGCTTAGCTAACCTTTACTAAAAATTAAAGTCCTTAACTCTAAAGAAACTATAAGGGGTTTAAAGTTATATTAATAACTTTTATTGTATTATAAATAGTATTATTAAAGCTAGCAATAAGCTCCTTAAGTATTAGGAAAAGATAAGGTTTATAGATAGTATTAAAAAGGTCTTTTTTAAATAGAATGCACTTTAATGCAACTATAAGCAAAAGGGGAAATATTAATCTATTTATAAAATGCAAAAAGACTTTATTAATAAAGCTAAAAGTCTATAGACTTCCTAAAAGAAAAGTAAAGATTTTAGCAATAAAAAAGGCATATAAATAAGTGCCTAATTAAATAAAAAGGATAACTATAAAAAAGATCTTAAAAGCGATAAATGCTTTAATTATAATTAAAAAGGTTATATTATAAAGAACTGCCTATCTCTATAGAAGGAGAGTAAAGGCAGTAAGAATAGAAGGTTAAAGAAAAAAGATAATAGTAATAAAACTGCTAAAAAGACTAAAAAAACTGCCCTATATATAGAATTAAGTAAGTAAAATGCTAAAAATATAAAGAAAGCTAAAAATAACTTTAATAATAATAATAATGCTATTTTTATATACTATAGAGGCTTAAAGGTAAGGAAGTTCTTTAGTAATGCTTTTATAAGGTTATTAATAGAAAAGGCAGCTGTAGTAATAATTTCTAGTCTATTAAAATAGCAGTTATATAGTTCCCTTAATATTAATAATAATACTATATTAAAGGCTAAAGGAAATAGTAACTTTATTACTATTTTAATATCTATAGAATTAGGCTTTATTAATTGAAAAGACTGCTAGCTTTAGGACTTAAGAGCTAATATATATACTATTAATAACTTTAAATAGTTTAAAGAAGATAAATAGTATAAACTTAATAAAATAATGCTAATTCTTATAGGCAAAGGCACTATATATTCTATAGCTATAGAAATAGTAGTAGTTATGCTATTTATAGAGGGAGAGAGAATAAGGATTATAATACTTAAAGATATAGTTTTTATTAAAGATTTTTTACTAAATATAATCTTTAATAAAAAAGTCTATCTTTTTAGCAATTATATAATTAAAAATAAAATCTTTAATAGTAATAGTAAGATCTTTATAACTTTTAATATCCTTAATTAAGGGTTTTTACTTAAAGAAATAGAAAGCATAATAAGCTATTACTTTACTTTTAAGATAATACTAATATAGATAGAACAGTTTAAAGTAAGGATATAGCACTAAAGACTTACTTATATAGATTAAAAAGCCCTTAACTATACCTTTAAGGTTATAAAAGGTAGGCTTAATAATTATAAACTACTTAATACACTTTATAAAGACTATAAGCTTGCTAAAAGTATAAAGTTCTTACTAAAAATACTATAAAAGAGAGTAGACTATATACTTAACCTTCTTTATATAGACCTTATAGAGCTAAGTTTATATATATATAATAGAAAAAGGTATTTTAAGCTTATAATTAATAATAAAAGCTATTACTTTTATAGCAATTTACTTAAAAAGAAAAGCAATACTACTATTTTAATAGAAAAAAATCTTTTAGTATTTAGAACTATTATAGCCTATAGTCTGCCCTAAAAGATATAGTTTAATAGTAGCTATAAATTTATTAATAGAAAGGTTAATAAACTCCTCTTAAAGATAGGGATTCTTGCAATTATTATACTGCTATATAGCTATAAATAGAATAGCTTTACTAAATAGGCAAATTATACAATCTAAAAGAAGGCAAAAAGTATAATAATAGCAATAAATATCCCTTTTAGGCTATAGGAAGAGATTATCCTTACAATTATATATATTGCTAATATTATAGCAATAAGATTACTAAACTAAAAGACCCTTTATAAGGTTTACTTTATAGATTTAATTTTAGAAAAGGAATATATATTAAGCATTAAGTATTTATAGATTTTAGGGTTAAAGGCATTTATTTATATTAAATAGAAAAAATGCAATAGATTTAAGAAAATACTGCCTTATAATTAAAAAGGAATTCTTATAGAATTTTAAGGAATTAAAGTATATAGGATTTAGAACCCTAAGATAAAGAAAGTTATTATAATAATGCATATAGTATTTTATAAGCCTATTTTGCTGCCTATAGCAAAAGGTAAAGAGATTATTTAATTATAGCTAAAGGGAGTGTTTAATAACTTTAAGAGATACCTTATAATACTAATAATAGCTATAAAGAAGTAAATTCTAGCTGCTTATACTAATGCTAATCTAGCTATAGTCTATAATGCCTTTAATTGGCTAAATGCTAACCTTTAAAGAGAGGTATTCTTTAAGGAGATTTATGCCTTTATTAATAAAGGCATATTTAAATTTATCTTAAAAAGGGAGTTACTAAAGGGCAAAAGACTATTTATAGTAAAGTAAGTAAATTAATATAAAAGAGATAAAAATAGTATAATAGTTATATATAAAGCTTAACTTATAGTATATAGCTTTATGCAAAAGAAAGGCATTAATTATTAGGAGACTTTCTTTTTAACTATAAGAGCTAACTTCTAAAGGATGCTGCTTACTTATACTATATAGATTAGAAAGAAGCTATTATAAAATAATATAATTATAGTATACCTAAATAAAGAGCTAAAAGAAGATATTTATATTATAACCTTCCCTTTACTTAATAAGTTCTTTAAGGATTTAAAGTATAAACACTTAGCTAAAAAAGTAGGCTATAAATAAGGCATTAAGTATATTATATAGTTGCTTATAGCCCTATATAGCCTTAAGTAAAGTGCTTAATAATAGCAAAAGAAACTAAAAAAGATATTTAATAAATTAGGCCTTAAGAGGCTATAGAGCAATACTATAGTTTATATAGATTAAATAAAGAAGATTATTATAGCTATATATATAGATAATATACTTATAGTTATTAATAATAATAAGAATATAAATACCTTTATTAATAAACTTATATAAAAAGTAAAAATAAAGTTGCTTAGATTTCTTAAGCTCTTTTTAGGTATAGCTATTATAGCAAAAGAAAATAGATTGCTTATACTATTATAGAGAGACTATATAATAAGTATTTTTAAGCAATTTAAATACTTTAATTATAAAGCTATAAATATACTAATAGAAATAGAAATTTACTATTTAATTAAGGCAATTAATATCCCTAATATAAAGGCTATTAATAAAGAATATATATTAATAATAGGAAAAATTAACTATCTTTTATAGTAAAGCTAGTTTAATCTAGCTTTTATATATAGTCTTTAGGCATACTTTTTAAATAGTTTAAGCAAGTAATAACTTAAGGCTATAAGAAAAATATTGCAATACATTAAAGAAAGCCTTAATTACTCTATTTATTATTACTACCTTAAGAAAGAGTTATATAGCAATCTATTTAATCTTTATAGCTATTATAACTTTAATTATACTAGCTGCTTAAAGATAGTATAATTAATTAAAAGATATATATTCTTTATAAATAAAGGCCTAATTATATAGTTTAATAAGCATTAAAAGATTATAGTAAAGTTCTTAATAAAAGCTAAATACTATATATTAATAGAGGCAGTATTATAAATTATATAAATAAAGAGCTTTATAAAAGAACTTAATAGCCTATTAATTGCTTTAATAGTAATCTTTATAAATAATTAAAGCGCTATAAAGCTAATATATAACTTTAAATTTTATGCCTATATAAAGTATATTTAAGTATAGTATTACTTTATAAAAAAGGCTATTAAAAATAATATAGTTAAACTATAATATATCCCTTTTGCTAAAAATATTATTAATATATTTATAAAGCTATTAATAGACCTATTGCATTACTTTTTTATTAATACTTTAAGATTAAGGCTAAAATTAAAGGAAGTACTATACTAAAAACACTAAAATAAATGCAAATAGTGCCTATAAAAGCTTATAGCAATACCTTTAGCTACAGTAAGGAAGTTCTATTTAAGTAAATAATTACTTTAGCAATAAGAAAAGAATAACTTTATAATTATATAAGGAATATATATATAAAGAAGGTTAAAATAGCCTTATAATAGCACCTAAGGACAAGCCCTTAATTAGGCTTAAAGGGAGTGTTAATAGATATAGCAGCCAGGCAAAGGTAGTTGCCGCTATAGATATAGCAGCCGGCCATAAGCCGACTTTAGGGGCCTTATGGGCTTAGGTCTTAAGGCCATATATCCTTATAAGGGAATCCCTGCACTGTAAATAGGTGACTGCATTTTGCGACCACTATCTAGCTGCTCCTTACAAATCCCAATTGATCTAGACCGACCCATTGCGCATATCGCCCGCTATGACCGTCCCTGCGCGTGCCTGTATATTGTTTACATAAGATTTCAAAAATAAAAATAAGTTGGAGAAAACTGCCTGTTTATTTCCTATGTCTCTGAGGTCCTTTTTATCTTCCTGACCAACCTGATGACAGATTGATCCACATTACCCTAGACCCCAGCTCAGTACTTATAGTATTTATCAGTGTTGCCAATGGATCCTTTTCTCCTTTGAAGGGTTGAAATCAATTTTGGGCAGATAGTACTGGTTGTATAGTATGATGTCAACAAGTGAGTGCATTGAAGATCATTCAAAGTGCTGAGCATGCTAGGTAACAAGTCATCTCGATATAGCTCTAAAGGATTTTTGGATACTAGAAAAATTCGCTTTCAACATTGGCCCAGTTTTCGGCGAAAGACTTCGATACGTAGCACCAATCTTCAGGCGACTTGTTGTTCAAGTTACGTGCCCTGGTGGCGTTGTTGATTACCAACATAGCAACAACTTTGCCTGGGCGCTACTACAACCCAAACGTGAGACGTGACATGTCACGCAGGCTCCAGCCAGAGTCCAAGGAAGTAGCTTACCTTGATTTCGGAACACTCAACTTGACAAAATCTATATGTTATTATAGTAAGTAAATATACGAACCTCACTCGCGTTGAATCTATTGAAAACATGCAGCCAGTCGATCGATTTCGACTCTCAAGGCAGAGTCCCACTTGCAACTTCGGCGGTTTCCAAACCAGACCATTATATCGCCATTATATCGCACGTGATGTGCATGCAGCCGAGTTTCTGACTCGCCATTTGCTGAAACAGTCGGCCTAATTTCCAGATGCGAACCGACCTTCCAAATTAAGCGAAGTGGAAGATCGCAGCGTTGCAGTTTGGAGAGGAGCGGTTAGCCGGCATCCTCAACCCCCTTTGGCTTATTCTTCTACGAATGATTTCCAGAAACAATGCTAAGAGTTTATTCGCCTCGCAATTCACTCACCTTATTGTACGGGTCTTGACTCATACCGTCTACCATGCCACGATTATGTACTCTATGGCTGCTCCTTGGCCTTATGAGCATCTGTCTTGCCACTTCGTCTACGGAGTTCAATCAAGAGGAGCAGAATCGTAACGCGAATTGCGATGTGAGTCATCATATGCTTTTAATTTCATATGGAGGTCCTCATATATCTGAAGGAAAGAAATGAGCTTCATACTGATCTTCCTTTCCTTATCAGAACGGATGCTTCTTCAGTAGCTTCCCAGGTGGCTCCTGCACCAACGATGCCGCATGCATGTGCACCCAACAAAAGTATCGCGAAAAATACTTTTGCTGTATGGCTGAGAAATGTGCTGCTTCAGTCCTGCCTGGTAAGCCTGGGTTGCTGGTGGAGCTGAGTTCTGGCTGATCATATCATGTGCCCAGATTCCATCGACAGACAGAATACAGAATGCGGAGCGAGAAACATGCCCTTCACATTTGACGCTGAAAAGGTCTGCGGCATCAAATTGACAACATCTTCCACTATCTCCAAAGTTACTGCTTCAATCACCACTAGCGGTTCAGTGTCTTCAACGAAATCCTCGGAGCCGAAGTCTTCAGCAGCATCCGCATCAACGCCCGCCGCATCAGCCACAAGAACCTCCCAAACTTCATCCACGGGAACTAAAGCTAGCTTAGGGTCAACAGCAACTCCTACAAGCAACGGTGCGCCTGTAGAACGTGTAATGATGAGTGTCTTTGCGGTGCTATTGGCAGCCTCTGGAATCTGGCTTTGTTAGACGTGGTTGAAGCAATTTGCAATAGATTCTCCCTGAATCGCGTCCTGTTCGCTTCTATCTAGCGGTTCTAACCTTTTTGACTATCCTAGCTCTAACGATGCTCATATCGCTTGACTTTTATTCCTACCTGGACCAAGAACTAGCCGCTGCCTCCTTTGCTCTGTCGAGGAATTCTTGGTATGTGATGTGGCAGACAGCGGACTACGTGATACCTGCTCTGTCATATTACATCGGTAGTAACGATGAATACATCGAATTTCTCTCACCCACAAAGGCGCACCTTCCTTTTGACCTTGCAAGATTGCGGTCCCAGGCAGTGATCAGCAAATCTTATGTTCTCAGATTTGACTGTTGAACCTCCGCGGCACTAGTCTACCTACCGGTAATTTGCAGAGAAACCTGCAGTGTAATTGGTGTACTCTCGAAACCGTGCATCGATTCCGAGCATAACATCCTCCAGTTATTAGTTGGATTAGTCCACGAAACTAGACTAGCTCCATCGGTCTCATTTCATGTTATGGCTACTCCTGAGGTGATATTGGTGCTCCACCTTCTCCCATGTTTATGTTCACTCTGTCCAAGCACTGCGGTCATTTTAGCCCAAACACTCCCAAACACTCGTTTTATTAGGGAGGGGTTGGTTTTCTCGTCATAAGGTGGTGTCCAGATAGTTGACATTGGTGAAGAGACTTGAGGGTAGGCAAGAAAACCTTCTCATCTATAGTATATTTTTTGACAGCTAAACGCGGAAAGAGATATCTTAGAGTTTCAAAAGTTTTCGCAAGGCAGGTTTCGATGAAATGAAGTGAACCTTAGTTAGGTGTCAACTGTAGTCTCAATAACTAGTTACTCTTTGAAGAGTCTTGGAAGGATGCACAGATCAGTATTAGACCTATGAGATCTAGGATGTGCACATGCACGCAAATTATCAGTTGTGGTCTATTGCCCCTGCCGTTGCACTCGTGAAATATATAGGTGTCTTAGAAGAGGATTGGCCAATCTAGATAAAACTCTGCATATCGCAGAAGATTGATGTAGCTCACTGAGAGTGTTTGCTGAGCTTGGTGCCTTGATATGAATGCTGTCCACAAATACCAAATCAAACGAAGATCATTCTCACGATCTCAAGATTAAATAGGAACCATCAAGAAAATGGTCTACGACAACCTTGCTAGTAGATCATTGACCAAGCCTGGCCCATACTTCCATGTAGCCCATGCCGCCCCTCCCAGTAATGCCCAAGATACTGCTCCTCTGATGATAAGAACCCGTTTCACGAAATCTACCTCAGAAGCTTCATTCTTGCGAGGGAAGGCAAGTTCGCTGGGGGGAACGGCTTTGTTCAGGGCTTTGCAGAGTGGCTCCCAACCATCCGCTGGGCGCCATTCGAGAACTTGCCTCCCGCGCTTCTTTGCTTCAGCCCGAACCCATTCGTTGTGCAGATTGTAAAACCTTTCCGAATAGAGATCTCCCGGCCCGAATCGAGATTGCATAGTTTGGTAACAGACCTTATGAATCCAGTAGTGAAGACGGTCAGTCTTCCAAAGAAATGTCGGGAGATAATATGACATGGTGCCGAAAAAATGTAGATTATCCCCGACACTTTTAAGCCAAACGCTGGCACTTTCTCGTTGATTCAAAACGATCAATGCGTCCGGGTACATGTCCATCAAGTCGCCAGTAAACGCCCAACCGGGGAAGTCGGTGGTTGCTGCGTACCCGTCGAAGATCTTGTGGAGAATCTTTTGTCTCTTCTCGGCGTCTTGTTCCTTCAGGGCTGCGATGACCAACAACTCACGATCTACGTGAGGTGCAATATGCGCCATATGCATACAAGGCTCAAGGCCGAGAACATCTGATTCTAGGGCTGCTTGAAGAGATGAGGTTGCGCAGCGCGACAGGCCGGCACAGATAACTTTCATGCATGGCTTTTTGGATTCCACCTTGCGGTCATCAGAGAGAAACCGCATCTTGACGAAAAGGAATCGGTTTGAATCGTAGGAGATTGCCAGCTACACCGACGGCAAATTGTTGAGAAAATGTCGAGAAACTGTCAGAGTCAGCATTGTAGGCGACCTTGTCAGTGAAGAGGAGCGCTTTTAAATGACTAGATAAGCACTAACATGTAATAGGAAAAGCGGGCATGATGATATTTGGAGAGCCCATGTTTCACTCCACTCCGACTTCCGCTTGGACACCTGACAACCCGATGTGCCGACGTGTGCATGCGGCGCAGGACTATGTTGCCCAAGTCCGACTACCGTGTTATCTTTTGAGCATGTGTGTTTGGTTTTCAACTACAATCTACGACTGAACCTCACCTCTGTGCTTACATCTTTGATTTGCAGAGAGAAAACGTCCAAGGTTGGCCGAGGAGGCGGTTCGGGAATACGAAACGTTAGTGGGCATATCTCCGATTAGCGAGCCCGAAAGAAATTCCAGCGAGGTTTGTGTGCGAAAATAGGTGTTGGCTTCTGATTCCAAGAGCATTAATCCTAAACTGCCATAAATGTCTATCTGAACTAGGGGTGTCTGCGATTCCTTGAGAACCGAGGTATAAGGCATGGGAAACATTGCGTTCAACAGCGAGACAGCCAAGATCTCAGCAATCGCAAAGCACCTCGATGCACGCTTCCCATTAGAAACAGGAGCACTAATGGGCAGCGCGCCTCTTACACAATCAACACCAATCTCATCAACAACGCATGCCTTTGCATTGGAGTTTATAACGCTCGTTGACCCCCACTGAACGCGTCACACGAACTGGGTAGAGAGTCCAAAGGCTACAGAATCCCTCCATCGATAGATCTTATGAATTCTGTCGGCCACTGCATGTATTTTTTGTAGTCGCCTGGCAGTTTCTCATCGACTCGCTTTACCCATGATGTGATGATGGTTTTCCTAAAAGGGAACCTCCTCATAATCGGAGTGAGTACTTCACGTCCAAGGATGTACTCGAGAACAAAGAAATGGATCATAAGAAGTTGGGTAGAATAATTTTTGCTGTCCATAAAGCTGTTGAAGGCAGATTGGGGTATTTCGCCAAAGAGGGTATATGCCACAGATAATGTCAACAACGCTAATGTAGAGATCTGATTAGCAACGAAAAAATCGCGGAGCAAGACATTGAGAGACATACATTCGGCAAACGAATGTTTTTCTGTCAGTACAATTTTTCCATAACTCCAAGATAGTTTTTCTCGAGGGGGGTGTGACATAAAGGCCTCAATGCCTTGATTGCCTCCAATGTTGTATCGGGGAACGCAATTCGATTATCGTTCACACCAGCCACATCGTCTCCAGGGTCAGAAAGGCTTCTCTCATGATTTTCCCAGGAAAACTTCAGAAAGATTGACCCAGAAAATCGAGAGAATAGTGATCCAGTAAATATCATGCAGCCGCGGATCAGAGGAAGCATTTCCGACATGCCATCAGTCATGTATGATGACTGGTAGCCCAGCGTTATCAGGGTTGCATATAGAGCATCCCATTCGGTTTCTGATGAGCGCGGCATGCTCAGTGTCTGGTTGAGGGAGCGTATCGCACTGACACGGTGCGTCAACGCTTGAGTACTATAATCGACACCATTATGGAGGGAAAGATGAGACGCAGCGAGCCCAAGCATTGCATGAGTTAAAAAAGGAAACTTGGCCGTTAGGTAAGTTAGGGTACACTTTGTAATACAAAGGATGCATTCGACTTACGTGATGGGATATTGCGGCAACTTCTTTCCAAACTGCACTTCCGTTGAGTGGATTGGGTGGGAATGCATGAAGGAGAAAATGGTGAAAGAATTGAAAGTCCTGCATTGTAAGTTTACCACCTATCGATTGAAGAGGTCCCGTCGGACCTCCAATATCAACAGGGTACTCGCACACCAGCCCAAGACGTGAGCAATTGATACATGATGGAATGTTTTCTTGGCATTTAACTTTTCTTCTTTTGCAACTGAAGCATCCCGCTCGTGACTTTGTGTGACCTTTGCGAGTGCGACGGATACGGCCCTGAGCCTTGTTTCTCGAGGGGGAATGGATTGAGGTGGATACACTGGAAGATAGGGTAACATGTGCCCGAGAGCCTAATCCGTCACAGGTTGGCTGTTGGCATCCTTGGGGACCAAGGGGTTTGGCTTCCATGAGGGCTCTCGCTCAATGAAATCAACTGGCCGAATATAGTGTCTGCTTGACTCTATTGCTTGTTCTTCCGGTGGCTCCTATAATGTCTCAGCAGGGGGTGCACCAAGAATCTGCAGCCAGGCCGGACTAACATTATGCCATCTCCGGAGCCCGACATTAAGATTCCCTTTAGACCCAATATAGCTGCACGTAAGGCCAATCAAAGGGCGCATCTCAAGTCTAGTCAGCGCTATCGCCGGCTACGGTTGACTGTAGGGACTTCTGTCTCAAAACCCATTTTTCACTCCATTTACACCCACTTGAACTTCCAGGCTGCCAATCGGGGAGCCGCAACTGCTCGGCGTAAAGACCTTTAATGGCATCGTGGCTATCCAATGTTACATCAAAGGGTGTCACGCTCATCTTGGCTGGTCAACTGTCGTGAGAGATATAGGCCGCTTGTATACAGTACCTGTTGTAGGGTGCCTTACACTTTCGCTAGTATGGCATAGTGCTCTACGCGTGACACCAACGCCATGGCCGCGGAGTAAGCAGAGCAGAACATATACCAGATGCACGTGGGGGAAATATCATGAAGCCAGTAGCAATACGATTAGAGATCAGGATTATATCAGGGAAACCAATTGCGGCGGGATGCATAGTCTATCATGCCACTCTAGCGACGCAAGGATGGAGTCGTTGAAAGATGCAACACAGAAGCTTGAATGCCCCGTGCAGCCGCTGTTGGTTGGTACTGACAATGAAACATAGAACAAATTAGGCCTAGTCTACTTTGCTAGAGGGCACAACTACTATAAATTAATGAGACGTTCCGATGCAACTTCAACGGCACGCGAATTTACAGCCCAAGAATTGAATAGCTCTGCCGTGGAAAGGGCCCGTCGGAGTGAAATGCATGTGTTCAGCATCTTAGCTCATTCTTCAAGTCAAGTAATGAGAAAGGCCAATTTTTTCTTCCTTTTTTTTTTAGGGAGGGTTGAGCAAGATTTATTACATATATCTCCTTTAGTACTGCTATATAATAAACACTCAATTGATTTCCACACCCGAGGCTGCAAGAGTCACGTAGAATAGCTTAGTCTGTCCAGTAATGATCATACGGCCTTCGCCAGCAAATTGGAAGTTTGCCGCTGTGGTACCTGTGTAGATCTTGCCAATAAGCTTTCCAGAAGTATTCCAAACGTGCACGCCATCACCACAGCCAGCATAAACACGACCCTCAGAATCGGTGTGAACGCCTACCTTAAGTTAGCTCAAGATACCACAGATTGTAGAAGGGGGGAGAACGAACCGTCGGGAATGAAAGATGCAACATAGGCAAAGGTTTTGCGGTTCTGGAATGTGCCGTCCGAGTTTACATCAAACGAATAAACAGAGGCGGGAGAGGACAAGTTACGGCCATAGAATCCAAGGGCGATTCCAGTATCAGTGACATATGCGCGGTTGCCATCGGGAGAGAATGTAAGACCTGTTCATGATGAGCTCTGAGGGCTTTCCAATCCTGATCAGACGTACCGTTTGGTAGAGTGAAATCGTCAGCAACGACAGTGACGGCACCAGTGTCAAAGTTGTACCGGTATACCTGGTTGCGCAGGCCTGGGTACGGTCGGAAATCCTGAAGGTAGCCGTAAAGAGTGTCGGTAAAGTAGACTTCGCTCTTGTTGGGGCGGATGACCACGTCATTCAGCGAGTTGAACTGTCTGCCGAAGTAGTTGTTCAAGACGACTTGTCTCCAGTTAGTCGGGACATGATTAAAAGAATTGAGCCTGGCTGAGACTCTTACCAGTAGTATTGTAGGGCGATTCCGGGTTCATCAGATACAAAGCCGAGGTGATGTTGTCGCCTTGACCCTCTCCGGCGAAGAGAATATTGCCATTGTAGTTGGTTCCGCCTGATATCTGTAAGCATCTCCATTGCACCGATTCATTCTTAGGGACATACCATTTGGGTTGATGACTTGGGGGTCAGATGGTACGACCGTCACAGTGACTTCGTCACTGGTATGATTACCATTTCGCACTGCCTCGGCCTCTGCAAGCGAGATTTTCTGGATGATGGAAGACTTGAGGAGACCAGTGCCTGCCGCTACGGCGCCGGCATTCTGAACAAAGAACACCTCATCTGTGGTGGGGTACCTAAGGTTTGTTAACTTGGCTACATGTTAAAGTAGATTATTGTGCCTTACCACACAACTGCCTCGTGGAAGATGGGATCTGTCTCAGAGGTGGCGATGAGGGTCAGGGATGGGTCAGTTCCGATGACATCGTAAAACTCATCATCGTAGATGTGGAAGGGCTTCTCGGTGAGAGACTCTTCAGTTACCCCTGGCCATAGGAACACCTAGAATCAGAATAAGCAATGCTCGTTTGAGCCAAGACTAGCCACTCAATCTTGGATTAGCAAGGACAACATACGGTCGAATCATTGGCGAGAGTGGGAGGCAGAACCTCGTCCAGGACGTTAAACGTCTTCTGGTCGATGATCTGGGCCGCAGACGGAACTTTGGCGGCAAGGACACTCTGCGGCTTCCGTCCCAGTCCTGAGTGGACGAGGAATCCAGCGGCAAGTACAGCGAGAACGGAAGGCATCGTAAGGATTGGACGAGGTGTTGGGTTGGTGCGTGGTCTGAGAGGAAGCAGATGCAGGTCGCTGCAGGAGACATAAATAACGGTCCTTAAATGTTATCGAGACGCGTTGATCCTTACCTATTTGAAATTGTAGAGTCTCATGAATGCGAGACCAAGATTAGCGACCACGGACCTGGTGGAGACCGCATGAACTCGTCCAAGGTACCGCTGATACGCTTATACGCAGGTTGACGTTGATTTCTTTCTTTTTTTTCTTCATTCAGCTCCACAATCATTTTCAAATGCGCTGAGGGTGATCTCGCATCTTGAGATGTCATACGAACTAATAACACTCCGCAACCAGGGGACTGCGGTGCGATACTATTCTGGTGGATTGAAGAAGCCTTTGGTGATATCGCCAGGGAACTTCTGCGCTAGGTCGCCAGGCACGGGACGGACAATAATTTTCATTGGTCGGCATTTGCATCGTGCCAGTTGGTGGCGCTATGTCGTTCGCTCTGCCGGCTCTGCCGTTGTGACACATGGGTTTTTAATCACGGAAACTTCGGAGTGGTGGGAGAAAACTGCCGACGCGGTATTCGGTTCGAGTCGTAAACTCGACTGACGAGTCCGGTGGGCGTTCAGCAGGTTGCCAAGGACAGGACTGAGATATCATGTCATGGCCTCGCCCTTGCGCTTCCCTTGTCATATTTGTTCTCAGCACTCCCGCCCATTACGTCTCCCTAGAGATGCATATAAAGCCTTCGATTAACTTACGAACATAGCCCTGTAAACTTTGCTTTTTCTGGCTATTACGCGTTCTCGAAAACCTTAAGACCAACAGAAAGTTACACTATCTTGCTTAGCCGCATTCAGCAGTCAAGCCCGCTCCACCGGCATATGTGGACCCAAATGAGCCCGTCGGTTACCAGGATCTTCGAGGCCTGAATACAACCGGGATGATGTCTGGTCCTGGGGGCGCTCGCTCCACTCTGGAGACGAGGTTATTGTGCTACCCCATGGCACTGCAAATCCGGAGGAATCCGAATCACCGCTAAAGCGACCCAATCAATATCCCCAGATAGTTTAAATTTTCAGTGTTACCCCTTCAAACAATCCATGCCAAGCGCAACTCTTGGGATGGCTGCTGGAGGCGGCGAGAATCATGGTGGCCGTGTAGTCATGAACTGGAACAAATGGCCTGTTTACCGAGCATGAGTGAGCCTAGCTGGCTTCATTAATCATATAGCACAACTTATACTTTACCAGGAGTACATTGGAAGAGGTTCCCGGGTCGTAGTCTTGGGTGTGCTGCGTGCTGTCAACGGGTCAGGTTGATGAAGTATGAAAATTGCAAGTCCTCGCTCCCAAACATTGGCGCCAGCCGCGTGATTGTCCTCTTCCTTTCTGGTTCTGTTCCTTCGCACGGTCCTACGGTTCATTATCTGCCCCGAGTCGAAACGCCTAGACCTCAGCCTAGGGTCGGCCAACATGATTGATACCAGCACGAGCAGTGGCGTTGCCGCCGTGGTCATCTGCGTCTTCATTAGCATTGCATTTTACAATGTTCTGGAACTGAATGTTTACATTTTCAGCTCCTTCAAGAGGCGTGGAGGCCTCTACTTCTGGAGCTTCCTGGTCGCCACTTGGGGCATTGCCTTTAATGGCACCGGGTACCTCATCAAGCACCTTGAGCTCTCCAATGTATCTAATCTTGCTGCGACTCTAATTCTGATAGGATGGTGCACCATGGTCACTGGACAATCGGTTGTGCTTTACTCTCGACTACATATTGTAATGCGCAACCAGCGCCGGCTGCGGATGGTCTTGTTCCTGATCATCATCGATGCACTGTGGTTGCATCTTCCCATCATTGTCTTGGTTTACGGCACCAACTCGGCCAACCCGGAACCGTTCGAGACTCCATACTCCATTTACGAGAAGATCCAGCTGAGCGTCTTCTTTATCCAGGAGCTCATCATTTCGGGGCTGTACGTCTGGGAAACACTAAAGCGGCTCAAGTTAGAAAAAAGCCTTGGCAACACTAGGACACGCCAGGTGATGAACCACCTCATCCACGTCAACATCCTCATCGTCCTCTTAGACGTAACGATCCTAGCTCTGGAGTTCTCCGATCTCTTCAATATTCAAACGGCTTGGAAGCCACTTGTGTACAGCATCAAACTCAAGCTTGAGTTTAGCATCCTCAACCGATTAGTCGAATTGACACGAGGTTCGAGAAACGACAGTTCCTACACTCACAGTCACCCTGCGGCTCGAACGAATGATGTGGCTTTGGAGACGTTCAATGGAGAAAGGCAAAGGCATCTCGCAGGAGCCAACGGAGAAGCAACACCCGAGTATGAAGTCCGTGTTGGAAAGGGAGAAAATAGACATATTGCGCAAGGTCAGGAATCTGCTCCGGTAAAGACTACCCAAATTACGATACACAGTCACAGGCGCCAAAGTAATAGCGACCGTGACAGTGACGGGCTAGCAGATTCAGAAGACAAGGGAAGGGGAGACGCGTCTTCAACATCATCCGAAGTCCAGTTTGCAAGATATAGAACTTGAATTCTGCAGTTAAAAAGGTGTTAGAGGTTGGGATCGTTATGGTAGGTAGGAAAAGTTCACTTTAATTCAGGATTAATGCGCGACTACGATATAGAGGGGCGTAATGAAGAGTAATTCCACGAAATTTAAAAAAAAAAAAAAAAAGAATCAATGAGAAAAGAACTTTCTAGTTATTATTCATGCACACTCTCTGGCACCCTTGGGCTAGGAATATAGGGTAACAGATCAGATTGACTACATCTCCACTACGCCAGAGTAGATTAACCAAAGAGATAGTATCCAAAACAGACACAGAGGTGTACCAAGATTCTGAATTCTCACGTTATTCTATCCACTTAACCTTCTTTCTTCGTCAACTAGATTACTTGCAAAGCTCGTCATCTTTTTTTCCCTGCGCTGTCAAAGTGTATTGGCTCGCAAGTACCTGCGCATGGTTGACACTTTCGGCGTTGTGAGTGAGACGCGTGACTCATCACTCGGACATCAGCGAAGTCCGAACTGCTTTGACTACGTCACCTTGACCCCTATTTTTTCCAGGGTATTTCAAATTTGGCGAGGTTTTCCAGTTTAATGCAAAGGATTCTTATCTACAGAGAACCCCTACCGCACAAGCCCCTGTCAACAACTGTGTAAAAGACTCATGTTTGAACAATATTCGTCACCTCTCAATCGCTTCCTTAGCGACAATAGCGTCGACTGCTTTTTCAATCCAAGGCTGAGAGTCGTCCCTCTGAACGAACTCTTGCGCAAGGTCCTTAAGATCTTGAATCTTAGCATAATCGGCCAAGCCAATATTGCTGCCGGCAAGAGCTGGGTTGAAGCGAATGTATGCTGTATTTTTATATTCGGGCCTTTGATTCAGACGCGAAATATGCCGTGAGAAGTCCTTGCCTTTCGCGTTGGTATTAGTAGCAAAGTCCATGACCGATGATGCCACTCCCGCAAGGCGAAACCATGAGTTGCCAGGAGAGCTGCCCGGTCCAAGATACCCAGTTCCCAAGCTGATAACACATGATATCGGTGGCTCTGGCTCGTTGTTCTTGACGAGGTCAAATCTCGAAGACCATAACTGATCTATTGGATTGTTGTTGAGAAGGCCGCCATCCCAGAACACCAGAGTCTTCTGCTCCTCAGGGGTCCAGATGACCTCTGGGAAATACGTGGGTGCAGCCGAGGTAGCACGTGTGGCGAGACTAATGGTGATTTTGTTGCGATGGTCCCTCATTATGTCATTTGAAATGGAGCGTATTTCGTTTGGGTCATGTGCGTATGATCGCATCAGAACATTCTCAGCTCTATTTTGGGCGGTAGTGCATAAAATACTGGTTGCACAATTAGACTACATAGCGGCATGAAAACGATTGCAACTTACAGCTTTCCCGCCTTCGGGTGGTAAAGAGGAGCTTCGCCCTTGAGGTTCTTGTCATTGTCATCGAGCCCATATTTCCCAACAACCTCTTCAATAGCACTCTTCAGAGCCACGTCATCAAAGCGGCTATGTTGAACCATGGTCTTGGCGTTGTTGATCACTGATCCAAATCGAGGGCCCAAGAAATCAACATTGTACCCATAAAGCCTCGGGCTAAAGATCTGCCTTGCAATACTATCGTACATCTCAATGGCCTGGTGGGTGGTCATGCGAAGCCGAAAAAGCATTATGCCAATAATGCCACCAGTGCTCGTGCCAGCACCCAGCTCAAAGTAGTCTGCTGGGCGACACGGCTCTGCTAGGTGCAACCGTTTTTGAACACGATGCATGATTTCTTGTAGAATAACGAGGGACGCAATGCCTCTGACACCGCCGCCGTCCAGCGCGAGGAGACGCGCTCCGTTTGCGTGCTTGAAGGCGGTTCGGAGTGACATGCTGAGCAGTTAGCGAGCGGAACGACCGCGGGACACCACGCAAGAAATTAGCAGATTATTGCATCCCAAGGAAATACCAAAAATGATGTTAAATTTGCGAGCCCGTACAAGGCTTTTTCTTGCCCTGTCTGTTGCCTTGCCTTGGTGTCCACCGCCAGAACTCTACGGATACCCCGTACGGCGCATGGCTGAGGTGAGACTCAGCTTGAGGTTCCACCCACCTATTGACTTTAGGAATTGGCCTGTTTGGCTGGCAAGGCGTTTTCTAGCCCTGACAAGCCGTAGTGTTAAATTACGGAACCTGGCTCCGCCTCGACTCAGCCACAGCCCCACGAGTTTCGATTCTCCTACCCTAAAGCTTCGCCTCGACGTTTAAGAAAACCTCGTATAGCCCGACTATGATTGGCCTCTTGGCCAGTCATGACACCTTCGCGGACAACCGCAGCATCCTTCAACATTGCATTAGTTATATGAAGCATCGCTGCGTAGGGAGCTGTCGAGTAGAAAGTTCTTAGGTTAGGAACTCGGCAAGCGAGCGTGATTTGCTTTAGTTGATTTGTCGTAGCTCGAAATAAGGCTGCTGGTGAGCCTTTGGCATGAAAGATGATGAAGGTGGCAACGAAAATTCTGCGTTTGCATGAGCGGGACGAATATATTGGCGACCGTTTAATGAAAGAGGATACTAGTAGTTCTTGAATGAGCTCCCATATACCTTTATGCCAAGAGGATACAGAAGGTATTGATCACCCTTGCTTCGAAGCTACTCACTGGCACAGAATGACATGGGCTGGATTTTTTCCGTTGGCGAGACTCGGCCGGGAGGCTATCTGCCCAGTCCAGAAGCTTCTGATACTTGGCCTCCGCAAAGGAAAGTGGAATCTTTGGTGGCGATCTCTCGGCGCAAGAACGGAACGCCGAACACCTTCATACGCTCTCCCATGCGACGGCCGTCATCGAACAACTCTTCGACTGATACTTGGTTCGGGTGCGGGTGACAACTATAGTTCAAGACCATCATGGCGGCCAGGTTTAGGCTAGAATCAGACGTTCGCTCGGCGCGCCAGAAAGTCTAGGCTTCGTGGAAGAAGGTTGTGCTTAACGCAGTAGCTGTGGTGTCTATGGCGGCATATGTTTGCTGTTCACATTGCTGTCTAAGTATAGGCCAACGTTTACCATGGGTCATCGGCCGAGAATTGACATACAAGGGCATATGATAGTAGTGCGCCGACAAGAAAGGGTGAGCAGAGTTGAAGCTGTTGTTCGACAAGGTCGTGCGGGAAAAGGTCCGCGTCAAAGAATGCAAATACTGGATGCGTCACTTCTAGATACAGGGAGATGACCTTGGCAGTGAGGTCATTGCTTATTGGTACCCTCGTCCAGTAGGCCATCTCTAATTGATGGAGCCGATCATCGCAATTTTGGAGCTGATCCGCATCGCTATCATATCCATGGCCTGACGGTTTCGAAAGCGGCCATCTGGTCTGTTTGACTCTTTCGACCACCACGGGGTGGTATTCCGAGGGACCAGACGTAGGGAACCAAATCCGGGCGGGTTGCAAGAGCGGGTTGAAAGTAAACGACGCGATCTTGGGTCGTGGAAGCAGGCGGTAGACTCTTGGGTGGCGAACGGCTAGTTCAAACTCGAGACCCGAATACGTGGGCGGTGAAACAGCCTTGTCGGTTCGGAGAGCTGAAGGACGGTACATGCTGTGCATGCTGCCATTTGCCGACTTGAGTACCGAGGCGAAATCGGGCGTCTTCCGCAGTTCCAGTACAAGCTTGATTGTTTCATCCTCTGGCGAAGTCCTGAGCTGCTCGATGAGGCTCGCGTGATCCCGTAGCACCCCGAGAAGATTGTCGGTATCGCGCCTCTCTCTGTAGACGCACTGCTTCCTTCTCCGCGCACAAGCCTTACAAGTAGGCAATATGCCATCACACTAGAGGGCATCGATGGTAAGGTTGAGGGAAGGAGATGAACGCGGTGGTGTGCTTTCGGACTTACACGAACCTTTTTGGAGCGACAGGCTTCACAGGCGTGGAGAACACGCGTTCGTTTTGATTGGGGCTCTCGGCTTCCGCCATATCGCCCTGGGGTCTGTTGGCTCCTATTTGACGAAGTTAGAAGGATGTATCTGTAATTCGCTCTGGCCGGGTCAATCATGTGGTCTCGAGTTGCGCTGGATGACAGTTGGACACAGCGCCACGGTTGCCATACCCGGCCTGCACAAATGACTTGATAGCCAGTAGGTTTGCGTCCTGGAACTTGTCAACCGAGATGAGGGGTTTATCTTACGCCACAAATGCCCAATTACTTATGTCAGGGCAAGACGATTGGCTGTAGCGAACGGAGAGGAGCCCGAAACTCTTTATTGGTGTGCGGACGACGCGACGGAGGTAGTTGTGCAAGCGGCCGAGGGAGGTGGCGAGCGATGTCTCTAGACGTGTGGGGAACGACAGTAAGTGAACTACACAAACTGTTGAGTAGGAATGCTACTTTGTTAGTGATAACCTCAACCAAGTTGCGTGGAATAGCATTCGGTGCCGCAACCGGGACATCATCAGGCAGCTAGATAGTCCACTCGCTCAGTGTGAAACAGCTCAGCCGCAGCGTGACAAGTCACCGCCCGCCAAGAGAAAATGGAGATAAATCTATGGCAAAGATCGTTGTGTGGGAAAATAATGTTCCGGGGAGGCTTGAGTCGTTATGCTCATGCTCAGAGCCCCGAATTGGCTTTTGATTGATCCCGGGTAGCACTCGGAGCAAAATCCAAACCTCACTGGACGTCGAGGAGACAATCGCCCACAGGAGAGTTGCGAGAAATGGACAGATACCCTCTAGAAGACGACTCTCAGCCACGGCGCCTCAGGGCGTTGCCTCCGGCGCCGTAAATTTAAAAAAAAAAAAGCAATAATCAAAGTTGTCAATCCAGGCTCTAGGCCGCATGCACTTTCATCAAGAACCGATCTGAATAGTGGAACCCATCGAATCTCTGTTACCAGTTTCTGACCGAGGCAAGAAGACTCTGGGAGCTCAAGTTGCTCAAGGAAAAATCCCAACTGTCCAAGCGGGGTGCATTCTAGCAGTCATCTACCACCAGAATGGCGTTGACAACGTCGGCTGGTCTTATCTCGTCCGGGCTGTCACCATGGCCGAGCATATAGGGCTCTTCACCTCATCGCAGCAGAAGTTGGGATGAAAATGGCGTATTGTTCGGGACTTTACAGGTTGAAGTGTCTTCTCTCAACAAGGGTAAGGCATTGTGTTGATAAAAGTCCTGGGCTAATAGGAAGAGAAGCCTTTTTGCTTCTACTTCTTCCGGCCGCCTTTGCTAGCCGGGCCTCCCCAAGATCCGCTTCCAGATGAATCAACGGTCAAGAAGCAGTTTGGGGAGACCTGGATTAGATATCCTCTTTCAGAAACCCCAATCGCCTTTCTTCTTGGGCCGACAGTTTTGGCGAGCGTGCAATTGCGAACTGGGTCAGGTGGATCACCTTATTAATCACTTGAGTACGGTCGAGGTTAATGAATTTTATTCATGCAATGACCTAAAGAGTCCTCAAATTCAGCAATATGAAAACTACATTTTTTTATTCATGTCCGGTTCTTGACTTTGCAGGTTTTATAATTGTCCATTTTGGCGGTCCGTTCCATATGTCTTCTCCACTCATTCACTAATGAGTTCATTCCAAACTCTGGCGAAGCCAACTAAAGCCGTACGTCGAGGCAGTCGGTCATACATATGGGCTCGCTAAATTCATAAGACACGTTCTAGGATCTTCATTCTACTAGCTAGCTGCCAAGGCCGTAGTGGTTGCAGGCGGTCTTCGTAACATGGTAACTAAGATAGGGATTACGCAAGCTTATTTCTGGGGTGGAGCAAGAAAAGACATGTTTAAATCATTAAATCACTTCATGTGATGCCACATTACCTTCCCGTATTCGTTGTATGTGAGTGCATTGATGTTGGTAATGGCCGGTGAGTGGGGAGGATGAATATGCTGACGGCGACGATAGTACAACCAACATGGCTACCACCCACAGCCGATTTGCAAGGAGTCGATAAGGCGATATCATAGGAAGTCAAAAGATTAGGAAATGATGCGGGTCCTAAATAGGAAGTCAAGGCCGAACAAATAATTTAGACAAGTGAAATGGACAGAGAATTTGGACGGCAAGGACCGGGAATTGAATCTGTCAAGCGGTGAGTCCAATCAAGCAGAAAGAGATGCGCTGCAGGTCATGCGGTAAATATTGGAGAGGATTATGGACTAGGTGAGGGTGACCTTAATGGTAGTCAGAGTTGCAGTCCCCGCATTATTTGGCGGCTAACAGGGTTATGAAAATTCTCCACTGATAGAGTTTTCGATAATTACTTGATGAACATCAAGGTTGCCACAGTCGGAGCTGCACCGACCAAGACCGCATCAAGCAGAAAGATACACAAATGTGTATTTAACTATACTTCAAGGCAATGGAGATATGATGGTAAGAAATCTCGGAGAATTAACAATACTCGAGATTACAGCTATTGCACTATGCTAAATGCTTTTTACGATACGAATCAATTTTCCTGCGATAGGACTTACTGGGACCTCATCGGCCGATGCTACCAGCGAATCTGCGATCAAGGTGCATTATGACGGAATTTCATTAATACCTATTAGGGCCTAGCTGGTTCCCTAACAAGAAGTTGACAGTCCAGGTGACAACTCTGAATCCTACGTCAGGCGGGTTCCTTGACCGAAAACCAACAGCACGTCAACTTTATCACCATCGCGTCATACCTGCATCGCGCCATACTCACTTGCATCGCGTCAATTCGAATTACATCACGTCAACTAATACCCCCCTCATTATGGATTTTTAGTTCCTTAGCGTGCCTCAATTTTGATAGGAACAAAAACGAACATCATGGTATCTCTACCCAAGATTTTGCTTGGCGCAATCACTTTCGCGATTAGCGTTGCGGCTGAAGAGTCATGCTGCTCCGCGGATCGACCCAATATCGTCTTCATCTTTACTGATGACCAGGACCTTCACCTAAACTCGCTAGATTACATGCCGTATGTGCAGGAGTTGCTGGTGGATAAAGGAACAACATTCAAAAACCATTTTGCCACAATTTCAAACTGTTGCCCCAGTCGATCTTCCCTTTTTCGCGGCCAGCATGGACACAATACGAACATCACTCATGTGAGGAATCCGGGGTAAGTCTTGTGGATGCATATCAACTGTGGCTGGCCTTGGCTGCCCCAAGTACCGCCTCTCTGCTGCAGAAGTGGTGTTAAAAACCACCTAAGCCGTCACGAAACTGGTGTCATTCGTTCTCTCCTACTGTTGGCGAAGCGCCAAAAGGAGACAAAGAAGTGGCCTTATCAGTGTCCATATCTTGTTCCAAACGCAAGGCGTTTTGCTCTATAACTTTTGTGCCTATATTTAATTTGATTTTGAGTGGCACGAGTATGCGAGCGGTTTGTCATGGGTTATCAGAGGCGCTCTTCTGCAGAGGAAGTTTGGGGCAGCTGAGCCAACTAACCGAGTTTGTAAAGACGAGATGTGGCGTGGCGCTGTTACTGACGAGGCGATTTCAGGGGCGATTACGAGAAGTGGCGTCTCGCAGGACTTGGCGACAGTTACCTCCCAATCTGGCTCGGAAATGCCGGATATCGCACAGAATGTATGCCTGTGGTTCTTGCAAATGTTGAAATGAACAAATGCTGATGGTATCTTGCGCAACTCAGACATTGGAAAGTTCCTGAATGGCTATAACCGAGCACTTTACAAGGAGACCCCTCCAGGCTGGGACCACATTGATTCTCTGGTTTGTTTCACGCTCAGAAGCCACATGATGGAAGGATCTAAAATCTGACGATTCATTAGGTCGACCCGTGGATGTACACGTACAATGCACCAATCTTCTCTAAAAACGGAGAAACCCCCGTCTTTTATGAAGGCTATCACCAGACAGATGTGCTTCGCGCGAAAGCGTAGGAATCCTCCCTATATTACAGACGGGAAGTGTACTTACTTCACTCGCAGAACCGCCAGGCTTCAGTATCTAACGGAGAGCCAAGACGACCCATTTTTCCTGACGGTTGCTACGGTTGCACCCCATGTGCGGGTCGGTGCTGCTTTGCCAATGCCACAGGCGAGACACATAAATGATTACCCAGATCTCACTGCGCCCCAGGACGAGAACTTCAATCCAAACCAGTCTGCCACCGACGGCAAGCCATCGTGGATCAAAAACCTGGACACCCTGACTGAGGCCCAGATCGAGCGGATTAATCTTCATTACCGGCGTCGAATTCAGGCCCTCCAGGGCGTAGACGAGATTGTGCACGACCTAATTGAGGTGCTTGAGACAAACAATGCACTTAATAACACGTACTGTACGTATTATGTATCTTTTTACAAGATGGGACTTGCTGAGATAATCACTTGATACAGTCATCCTCTCGTCCGATAATGGATATCACCTAGGCCAATACCGCGTCACAGCCGGAAAGACTTTACCCTACGTTACTGACACTAATGTCCCATTCATTGTAAGAGGCCCTAATGTGCCAGAAGGGGTGGTTTCACGACTCCCAGGAGCTCATCTTGATCTGGCACCGACATTTTTGGACATTGCAAATGTCGACAGCGATGATCTCCCAGTCTTCTTAGATGGACGAAGTCTCTTGGATGATTGGCATGACCCATACAACAGCACAGGCTCCGGCCACCGTGACATCATCAACATAGAGTTCTGGGGTAACGGAGAAGTGGAGTCACCAACGCAATCAGGTAATAAGAACAACAGCTACAAGGCAGTGCGTATTGTGGGAGAAGACTCATCGTGGCTGTACACTAAATGGTGCACTGGCGATACTGAGCTATACAACACACAGGTGAGTCAATATCATACACTGCTTCTCTTTCCAACAGCAATTTTCGGAATACTAAGCAACACGTTCAATGCAGACGGATCCTTACGAGGTCGTGAACCTTGCCTATTCTACCAACCCCACCAACTACACCACCCGGCTCATCCACCGACTCAATGCACTCTTGCTGGTGACAAAGTCTTGCCAGCGCGATGTTTGTCGCAATCCATGGACAGTGCTCGAGAGCAGCTGTGAGTCTGGCGACAATTGCCCCGACTCGGGTGCCGTTTTCCAGAGTCTGGATACGGCCATGGCTACAAAGTATGATGATTTCTTCGCAAACATACCTGATGTTCAGTTCAAAGAGTGCCTCCAGGTTCAGGTCGCAGATAATGAAGAGCCCTTCCTACCAGAATCGTCGCGAGCGCTGGGTGGTGCTTACCGAAACCACATTGACTATTACACAACGCCATCCACGACATCGTCCAAGGACGTCTCCCCTAATGCTGAGAATCAGGGCACACTAGCCCAGCGGAACACGACCATCGCAGAGATGGAAGAGACGGCCCGCAATCTTACATCGGCGGAGATTGGTACACTCAATAGTTAGCTGAGAGAGTTATGGAGTAAGATGAATAATGAACAAATGTGTTGCACGGCAATGAGGGAGATGAAGACTTTGAGGAACACATCAGATTGCTTAACAAGGTATCTATTTCTTGAACTGGCAACATCATGTTGAAGTGTTGAAAGTTTGGCCGGTTGTCATAGTTATTTCCTATTTCTTTCCATGGCGCTGCTGTTTAAGGTTGTGCAGATTAATGGTTCTACATGGCTAGCTCAACGATCGTTTTTACGAGGTTTACATACTAATAAATTGAAACTGTTGTGTCAAACTAAAATTTACCTGCTTCGCCGGATGCTGTCCGTAGGTCTCGGATACTTATCACTTCCATGGTAAGTCAGAAAGCTAGGCTAGTGTGGACTCGATGATGCGACGAGTAGAGTCGGGATCGGGTTTGTTTTCTTCAAAGCCAAGGCACTCATCAGAGTATTGTTGGAAGAACTGAATCTTACTGTATTCTGGGTGGTTCCATCAGATATGGGATGTTGCCTGTCTGCAATTAAACTATTGACCAAAAACTTGTTCCTTAAAAGCTTCAATAAACTAATATCTGAAGCCTATCTCAATCGATATATAGAATGATACAGCTCACTCTGCGAGCTGGTGCCCAAATTGCTTATGCTCGCCCAGTTCCCCTCCTTGTTTCTTATTCCCACATTTTCCGAACTCGGATGATAGCTTTCCCTCTACTGTTTACTAGCTGTTTAGAGAGGTCAAGACTTAATGCAAGGGATGGCCATGTGGAGATGACGGCTTGGTATGCATCATGCTGCCGTCGTCGTGAGCGGGCAGCTCTGTAGGCGCTACTGGAGGATACGGATCTGTATCTGGTGATCCTGGGGTGGTCGCCATGTTCCATTGTTGTATGGGTGACTGCGGGGTGACGATGCTCTGGCTGCCCACGGTGCTGCCGCCGTAGTAAGACTGATGGTTCTGCTGCTGAAACTGCTGTGCTTGCTGAGCTTGTTGCATCTGTTGGACTTGCTGAACCTGCTCTGCCACTTCCGACTGGCGCCGCAGCTCGCGACGCTGGACGACGGTCTTGCCGAAGCGATACCATAGATACATGATCAGTGCCAATGCCACGGCACCGCCGATTGCGATGCCAACAATGGCGCCGGTGCTGAGTTTAGACTTCTTGTCCGAATCCGTGGACGAGACGCTCTCGCCAGGGATCTCGCGGGTCGGCGTGCGTTCCGGGTTGGGCCTCCGGGTGAATAGCGCGGCGAGCGGCTGGTTGGCTGTGCTGAAGCCGTCCTTGGGCTTGGTGACTGTCGCACCGCCGTTTTTGTTTCCTCCAGTGACATTGTAGACGTTGAGGGGAACGACGTTGGTGGTGACGTTCTCGTTGAATCCTGCCCAGTAGGTCGTGGTGTTGTCGCCCGCGTTGGGGAACGTGCCGGTCCAGAAGTCGTGTATCCCCCACCAGTTGGGCACATCACATTCGTCGTGGGCGGTGAAAGTGCCACCGAGCACAAATAGCTGCGACATGTGCTTGACCATGTTGCAAGAGGAACCGTAACGACCGTTCCTCGTCCCTGTGGCGTTGCCAAAATTGTCGGGCAAGACCTTGACCCAGATGAAGGAGGGCATAGTCAAGATATACACATCGCTGTATGAGGTTGCGTTCGTCAACGGAGGGTACACGGCTCGGCCTCCCCAGAGGTAACTGTGTTTCCTGTTTAGAGAGAGTGTCTTGTCTGATTCGAGTAGCATGTTGAATCCTTACATGTTGAAACTTGACTTGTCGGGCGCCCAAGCCACATCCATGCAGAACTGCCGTCTGCTTTGGGGTATCACTCCTGTTGTATTCTGTGAGTACCATTGACTTTGCTGGGCATCGTAGACAAAGATCTGGTCGAACGGCTGAGGAGACTCTACGATGGTAGTTGTAGTTTTTGTGCCTTCGCTCTCCGAAGAACTTGTGACATTGAGCTCCCCGCCGACAACACCTCCCATGTATACTAGGAGCCCTTTGTTGTCGCCAGCTGGGATCCACACCATGCCGCCTTCGGCTCTTGGCTTGTTGTCTGGAGGGTCTGGGGAGTCGAATTTTTTGTTGTCGTAGTCGTATGAATAGAAGCTCGAGACCATTGTTCGGTCTTTGGACCACCCACTCATCGACCGATTGCTGACCCATCCCCCGTAATAATAGCCCATGCCTGTCTTTGACACGCCGACGCCAGCACCATAACCGGCGATTTGCGGCGAGGTGCTGAATTTTGGCTCTCCAAAGTCTTCCCATTTGTCGTATATGATATCGTAGCCCCATAGTCGATAGCTTTGTGACGGGTATCCTTCATTCCACTCGCCGCCGTAGAGGTAGAATCGCTTGTCGACGTCATCTGGCCACAGAACGCCACCAGAGACTGTTGGAATGCTGCGGGGCGAAAATGTTAGCATGCCAGCACGAGCTGCGAGAGCTGACTTGCCTGTCATGCTTGTTTAAACTGATGTTCAAAGGGGTTAGAGTATCATTGAGATCGTGATATCCGAGCCAAGTGTCTGTGTTGCCGCATCAGTCTTGTGTCGACCGCGCCGTGCAGGATTCGCTTACTAGAGTTGTTTTTCGGATTCCCTGGAAAGTCTTTATAATTGACATAACCGCCGTCGATGTAGAGCTTATCATCGACAACTGTCGACTGGTGTGAGAACCTCCGACAGAAGTCGTCCCTGGGGTTGGCGGCGGCGACTAAATTAAACGGGATCAACAGCAACACTGAGAACAGCGTTTGCTTTGGACTGCCTAGCCAATGCCGCGAGCGGCCCGTGGTCGACATTGACGCGGCCGGATGCTCTGTCAGAGACTCCATTGCCAGTCTTTGCGAAGTTGCGAGGAACTGTTGAGGAGCAACCAACGCCACAACAATCCACACTTCCTGGGGGTACCGTCATTTTTAGCAAACCCCTCACAACCTGCTTTGAGGACACCGCCAAGGCCAGCCTGCTTTGCAAGAGTTGATGATTGTGCACTGCGACGCCACTCGACCGAGCGCGGTGAGAATTTGAAATATTTGACCAATCTCACGACAGCCTCGGAGCCACGCATCTTGATGGCGCCCGCCAGCTGAGGGCGAAGTGCATTGTGGATGCGTTCCAAAGCCACTACAAGCTGTTAGTGTTGTACAACGACAAATGGGGTAGAGGTTTGAGCTGAAGGGTGTATGAGTACCTCGGCTGTAGCTGCTTCAGCCTCGTCCCGTCTTGGAATGGTTGGAAGAATCCGCGGAGCAACTACGCGGACTTCTATTTTAAACAACGATTTTGCGGATGCCCCGGATGAGCCCAATCAGAGCGACGGGGTTTTCAGGTTGAAGCTATCTCTAAGACTCTTGCTGAGTGCTGCACTCATGCAGCGCACTTTGCTCCCATGACTATTGGACAGCCACAGGTGTACGCGAGTTCTCAATTGGCTCAATAAGAAGCTAACGACGGGACGTGCACTCTGAATATGTTGCTTTTGCTTCCCTGTTTTCTTGCACCACCAGGCATTCGTACCGGGATACCGCACCAAGCTCCCGGGGCATGTATTGCAACAGTCCAAAGGGTTGGTCGCATGCAGAGTCAAGCAGCGCGTGTCTTATTAGGTGGCGCACGTAATCATTACAGGGCAACACCCGAAGTCTAAGCTGATGACTGTGACCCCGGAAGGTTTAATCAAAGGCATCTCGTTGCGGGGTAAATGGCACACACTGTGGCTCTACTTTCCCAGCCTCTCCCTTAAGCTTAGAAATAAGGTAGATTGAGGCGCGAGAGGGAGAGAAATGTTACTCGTGTGTGTGTGTGTGTGTGCCAAAGGCCATTCTCGCCGTGGCGGTGGGGCCGCTTCGCATTGCTGATTATCGCAACTTCGGCTGGCCTGCAGCTGACCTGCGGCTGACCTACGGCTGACATTGTGCAGACGCCATCTGGTTTCTTTTCCTGTCTTAGCTGTGCGAATCTAGATTGCGCGGCCTCCTTTTTGGATGTTAGTGGCAAAGAGGCCACCATCCATGCATGTCTTGTATAGGCGTGGGCTCGACAGGAGCAAGAAAGTAGTCAATTTGCAACTCAATTCTGATAGAATTGATTCATATTATCTTCGAACGCACATTGAAGTTGGTTCACTCATGCAGGTGGAAAACTGATTGTCTTGAGCTGACATACCAGTAGACGTGTGTGCGCTATCAAAGTGCCTTGGTGCAAATGATCGATAAAGTGAATTAATTGATGTTTGTAGTAACACACACAATGTACTGATACACGGGCCGTTCGTTATGAGCAGTATGCAAAGTATTACTTTGCAGAAAATTTATACTTTGAGAATATTACTCATATTCCAAGTATTGGCAGTGTATTTCTTGGGGGCTAAATGCACCGACAACAATCCTCGAGCCGCTCAAAACCTGCCTGCACCGAGGAAGAGAGCTGTCGACAGGATGGAAAATTGGTGGTAGAAGGGAAACGAGCCACTTAAGTATGCACACGAGTAGCTTAGGAATAGATAAAAGGAACTCACGGTCAATTAAACCTTCAATAATAGAGTGATGGCTCGGTCAAGAGGAAGCGCCCTCAAAGTAGCCAGCTTGACCCACAAGTCGCCTCGGGCTCGGGGGGAATGTTTAGATAGCACTTATCGTGTACCAATGGCAGCTAATTGAGGGGGAATGGTATAGGGTAGCGTCATGTATCAGTCTATTTGTAATTGGTAAGGATTGATATTGTATCTTGCGTAATGACTGTATATAAAAATAAACAAAATGAGAGTTATTCTATGAGACAAAGGAAAATAACAATGGCAACTTAATTTAAGAAAACGAACGTTCTGAAGGTTAATGGCCTACCCAAGAGAAAACGAAAGCAGGAAAGGAATGGAAGTAGGAGTGAAGCTGTTGTGAAACCCATCAAAGCCTGTCATCCCCCACGCCATCAGCATCTTTTATATATGACACCCCATCATACAAAGAATCATAGATAGATAGTATTATCAGCATGTCCCCGCAAATCGGTAGATGATGGCCATGCAGAACGCCGCAAGATCTCTGTTCTCAGGATACCCATCAATGTAGAGAATGTTCGGGTAAGTATCCTCTGTCAGCTCAGGCCAGACCTTGTCGATTAGGCGCGTGTTTGCACGCTTCGCGTTGCTCGTAATTCCAATGGTGCCTGTCAATGTCCATGAAAGCAAGAAGACTCCATCGGCTGAATAGGTACGCTCGGCCTTCATCTTTTCAAGCTGGTCGTCGCTCATGTCGCTCACACTGGCTGTGTTCGAATACTCGTCAAATATCTTCAGTTGATCAGCAGTAAAAAACCCGAAGTCGGCATGATCAGATAAGTCAACTGCCTTGCCGTCAGATGTAGTGTCATCGACCAAGATGATGACAGCCGCTTTATCATCAATAATATCCTCAAGGGGTACAGTTGATACGTCCTTCAAGAACGATTTTCCCGTCCAGCGATAGTTTATCCCCCGTAGCTTGTCCATAAGGTCCGACCATTCATCTTGACTTAGGTTGCCGTCTGGGTTTTCTGAATTCATGGTATCTGTGTTGAGACCATGTGATAATTTCAGAATTATCAGCTCTTTATTATTAGCCGTGAAGTCATTGATGTTGTCGATAATACCATCCATGTCTTGCCCATTACCACCCAGCCAATAATCATTGCCCTGCGAGTAATGGCCAGTGGTCCATTTCCCACCAGCAATCGCTGGACGGATGTCAAAAAAACGGGACCCATACTTGAGTTGGTCCCTGATGTTGAGATCTTGTGTCTGAGTGACAATAGCGGTTGCACCCCCCGATCCTTGATTGAATTCAGACATTCCAGCATCGTGGGATCCTGGAATTGCAATCTCTCGTATATTCCGGCATTTGATCTTGTCGTAAATAGAATGCATCCAATCTTCAGGTGGGTTGGTTGATACAATGTCGTCCTCGTCGCCAGAGCTGGCCAGAATAAATGCGGTGCTTTCGTCTGGATCCAAATCGAGAAAATATTTTGTGTCTTTGTCGTTGTTGAGTGTCTCTAGTGTTTTGAAATCAATTACAGCCCCAGGATGCTCCACGGTTCCTAGCTTGGTGTGGTACCGAAATTGCCACAGACCGGAACCGCGGCCTAGGTTTTCAAGATAGTAACCACACTCTCCTCCATCATCAACGCTGCCTTCACCGCTGACGTAGACTTTAGCCAGCTCGCCTTGGATTGAGTTGTTAATGTATATCAAATAAATTCCAGAACGGCATCAGCTTACCAGACTTTATCGTTTGCGGAAAGTCCCACTCATCCATTTGGTACTCGTTGTAACATTTGTCACCATCCCTCTCAATGTCCCAGGGCGTTGCATTGAGGATCACTAACTCATACGTTGATCCTATCGTCCATGCTCGTTTCGCTGGAGTAGCTCCAGAAAGTCGAGCTAAGGCGACAGCCGGCAAAATCCATGGAAGTAGCATCGTGGAAGAAAGAAGAATGTCCAAATATGAACAACAAAGGAAAAAAGGTTGAAGGGTGCGAGGCAAGGTTTTTATGGAATGTATTGACAGTGCCTGAGAGGAAAAAGGGAAGAATAAACAGAACAGTCTATTTTCAGTGGAATTTAAAGACAGAAATCGGTATGAAGGTCAATGAAAAGCTGGGCGAGTTTGAGATAGTAAAGAAAGGCAATAAGCTAGCGAAATACGATGGCTTTATATCGCACAGAAATGCGGTTTGAACTTCATTATGCCTTACGCCGCTCTGGAATCTCACAAGATATCCCACTACATAACGGAAGTATAGGAAATCGGATAAAAAATCGAAAGAGGCAATGGTCCCGAGGAAAAACACAGCATTGGCATGTAGACAAGCCCAAATCTGCCTTTTGTGGATTGGGAGGATTGAAGGTATCGTCAGAAAATCACACAGCCGAAATGCTGCTGCTGCCAAGTATTTCTTAAACTACATGTGATTTGTTATTGAAGTTCTAAACTTGGCAAAATCTGGCTGCGCCTCATCGTTTGCTATGGCATGGAGTGATGCAAATTTACGCTGTTGGTAAGCTTAACTGTCTATGGTCAGATATTACTACTTCTGCCAATAGAGTTGTGGTCAGTAGGACCGAAGAGGAGCCTACAGCCAACAAATCATCGCAAGGCAGCCTGTTAGCTAAGCTTACTTCTTAAATACAAGAAATCCAACAACGAACCGGAATGATAAGAAGTTAAAGGACAGAGCCAAAAGAGGCAATGGTTGCGAGAGCCACAGCTTCGGTTTATAAACGATTGCAAATCTGCCTTGAGAGGACCGGGTAGATTGAAGCCATTGTAAGAAAATCGCCAAGCCAAGATGCTGCGGCTTCCCATTGCCCTTATTTGCTTTGTTCCGCGTGGTCACAAAGTTGGCAAAACAAATGCCCCAACAAACAAGGCATAGGGTAAAGAGGATGATAACTGCCTGGGTACGCCCGACACATGAACAGAAAAGCTCCTTACCCTAAACTTGAATCGCCACGGCAATCCAGCTCCTTGCTAGACGCTTCGCGTTTCTGCGCGTCGAGGCTCGTTTGTAGATGGTTGTGTCCCCCTTACAGACAGTTTACTTCCGCGGCTCCGAAACTCACCCCAAGGTTCTGTTTCAAGATGACTGCGTCAAGAATTGGGCCGAAGAGGAGATGCTGGTGCCGAAACTCCATCACGCGACTGTGAGCTGACCAGACTGTTTGATCTCATTGGCTTCCATCAACAAGGTCCCCCGCACTCCCGCCACAAACGCGTTTGAACAAATCGGGGATTCGTAAGAGGCAGGGCCGCCATTCTCCTCATTTCGTCTCGGGCTCGTTTTCCCTTCTCCTGAGATACTGCCTCACGAGGACGAGAGAATCAACAGAGATTCCATCTCTTGACTACATGCTGCTTTAGGCCAGGTGGGAGACGTCGAGAAGTCTAGGCTCGCATGTGAAACGAGTAAAAGTTTTTTGACACGCTTGATGATGCAGTTTGTGCATTTGCTGATGGATAAGGATTTGTTAGGCGCGAAGGGAAATGGTACGAGATCATAACCATCTTGGCTGTTGCCCAGAGCGTCGTGCTAACCCGCAGCATGCAGCCATCGTTTCTTACCCTGCTGTACGCTCTGCTCTCAGGTGTCACAACCATGCATCTATCCTCAAAGACGAATGAAGCCGGGGCCTAAGCTTGGTATTTGCACTTCCGACCGTTCCCTTGTATACTATTGATGAATGCTCAACGGTATCTTCAACAGGTTCTCGGCGAATCGACGGGACAGCACCTCACATTGGCAGATGCAAAACGCCCCGCCCATCTCAATCAAATGATGCCTTAGATTTACATCGTGACTCCCTAGGTCATGATGCACCGTCGTTGGAGGGCTCTCAAGGCCATGATTTGAATGACTGGTTAGGCGCTCATGGGTTTGACAACTCTAGCTCAGATACGCCAAGACATGATGATGAGGGCTGTGACTCCAACCACCAGGATGCCTCCCCCCATTGTCGGAGATATTCTGACTTTCATAACTCATCAAACTTGTCTGAGCCTACTGATATCGCTGCCACTAACTTCATCCCCGCCCTTTTACATTTCATTATTAATTTTACCAAATCATGAACCTCCCCTGGAAAGCTCCACTCACAACTCTGCAACATTGCCTGACAGGTTCTTTGTCAATCTTGCAGGCTCCCAAACATTGATTTCGTAAGTATGTGAGGAGATGAAGCTTACAGTGCAAACTCTCCAGCTGTATGTTACTCTACGCCTTTGCAATACTTTGACAAGTTAAGGCTCACTTTATATGGCTCTATGAGCTAACCTGTTGCTCGTAGAATGGAAACATGATGTGATTGCGTCACAGCAACATCTCTATCTCACCAACCTACCTTTAGTACAGAAGCCTAACACATAAAAAGCCTTCTTCATCTGAAGGCATTTTTTGCATTCATGTTTTCTTTTCCCGCTCGACACCTGGAGTGAACAGATAAAGGAAAAACGTCAGCAGGGGCTCCAAAGGTCCCATCTTGCGATGCGTTTCAGGAAATGGCTCTCACATCCATTGATGAAGCACTTGAGGCATAGGAGGACGAAATACCACCATTCCGTCTCTCTAGGCATTGACACTGTCAACCTTTCATCACCTGATTAGAGGGGTTCGCGGGAAGTCTTGGCGACTTCTCGGAGCCTGTATTAGGATTGCATTATGAACGTCGACTGCATCTCATCGACCATAAAATGGTAGTGGAAACCCCTACCAGCGGACCCAACATTGCGCAATGGCTGGCCAATGAAGAAAAGAGACGTTGCTGGTGGGTGCTATGGGAAACCGAATCTGTTTGACGACCTTTTATTGAATCGGGTCCCGCAACATAACCTGGGACATTTTGGAATGTGTGTAACGGACTTTCAAAGAACGTTCCAGTTCTACACGAAGCATGTCAACTTCACAGCAAGTGATGTACGATACAAATATTCCGGGCAAATTCCACAGGACATTGACCTCTCCGTACAGATTCAACATGACGAGAGCGGAAAGCAAGTGTCCGACTTGGCTGATGGATTCCTTACATGATATGGAAAGATTCGGCAATGCTATAAACGGTCGTAGACACGAGGGGCTGGAATTCGGAACACGATAAGGTGGGCCGAATATTTCCTCATTTGAGATAAATCTAACTTGATGGTATTCTGCATAGTATTGAAGTGAAAAGTATTTAGTGAGAGGATCAATGCAACATATAGAGTAGGAGTAACCGCTCGTCTCCAGGGGCACGACTGCTCATGTAGGTTAATGTAAGGTCCTCCATTGCATAGAAAGTAAGTATAGTTGCATGACGATGATTTACTGGTGGTGGTAAAAACTATTCTTTGAATCACAAATTCAGCAAATCAATTACAACTTTTTCACATTCACCGTTCCTAGCGCTAGACAAGTCACTTGGGATTCTAGTGTTTGGTCATTAATCAACACCAATTAGAGAAATATCTATGGGTCTATCGGCAGCCATCCCTCATTTTTCTATCTCAAGCGCGGGATGTCTAGATCCAATATCGCATTTCTTGGATCATGATTCATAAAAGACCTTATTAACGAGTGTTCCTGGGGCGATGGAGTCAGAAGGGCGGGCAACGGACAAGCAAACCAGCAACAATATACTCACCAATCCCATCAATTTTTACGCGCATATCATCATTTTCCTTGAGCCATAGCTTTGGCTGTCGTGCCATTCCAATACCTATGTTGTGTTAGCCAATGCTTTGTCTTGCACTTTATTCCATCTCACCTGGTGGGGTGCCCATCATGATGACGGTGCCGCGCTCCAAAGTTGTACCATGAGATAGGAAGGAGATGGTCTTGGGAACTGAGAAAATCATCTCACTCGTGTGTGAGTCCTGGACTACTTGACCGTTGAGGGTTGCGCGGATACCCAAATCTTGAGGATCTGTGATGAGGGAAGTTGATACCACTACGGGCCCAATGGGTGCCGAGTGGTCGAGTCCTAAGCAATGTCGGCCACTGAATAGCATGTATTGAATTGAAAACCAACATACCCTTGGAGAAGCTCCATTGGCTGTTTCTCATCTGCTCTGTCCTCGCACTCACGTCGTTGCCACAGGTGTATCCAAGAACATAATCTAGAGAATCCGACTCTGGAATATCCTTGCCATCTTTACCAATGATGACTGTAAGCTCAGCTTCATAGTCAGTGGTTTTATCCTGCACAAACTTGGGAATGTAAATTTTCTGAGGGTAAGGGCCGTTGAGGGCTGTTCGAGGCTTGATGAACAAGACCGGGTGGGTTGGGATTGGCATGTTGGATTCTTTAGCATGATCGTGATAGTTAAGTCCCAGACATCGAATTAGGGGCACCTCGCTAGAGCTGAGGGGGATAGAAGCTAGTGAACATGTTTAGTTTGAATGATTGCCTTGGGAAGAAGGGTGGTGAGACAAACCTGGCCAACTAACATGACCCTGTCGGTTACAACACCATCAAATACAGATCCGGATATGACTTTAGCCTTTATCTGCTGTCCCTCGAGCATTGCTAGGCCAACATCCAGCGTTACATCGTAAACCTGTCAGAGATGAATTAAGCCATCCTCAACGGCAACAAATCGGATGAGATGAGTCCATTGATGCACCATTTTCAGATATCAATGTGAAGGAGTAAGAATTTGTACAAATTAGATCTTAAGCAGCGCTCGGTTTTTTTTAATTATAATGATTTGCAATTTGTCACCTGAGATATAACAAGGCACTCGCGTAGTCTTCGGGTCAAATATCACACATTGATGCGAAGATAGGCCGACGCCGGTTTTCTTCCCCCACGCAGTTATGTCCACTTCACTCAAGAAGCCCTGCAAATGACTAACTATTATTTTCTCACTTGCTTGCTAGCAAAAAATAAAAGAGACCTGCAACAGGCGCTGTTATCGGAGGGACTGATTTGGGTTGGGTGGAGGTTGAAAAGTCAACGACCGGCGTCAAATACTACAATTTAACTCGGATTCACGTTTGTTTACAGGCCGTCAGAAAGTTTTTTTCAGCCAAAGTTTCGTCGATGTACATTCAACCAAACTTGCCTCGAATAAGTTGCATTCAAGGAGATTCGGCTTACAGGTAGCTAGGCTTTCATATATGGAGTACATACATGCAGGGGAAGCTATGGGAGAGGGACAGTTGTGTAGCAACTACAATGGAGTTGGCGCCTAAAAATGGAGAATCAATCACAGGCTAGGGAGTAACACCGCTATTACGGTCTGTATTATTAACGTGACGTAGTTTCCATCACCACCTAGCTATCTGCAGACCATCAATAATTACCCAGCAACGCTAAATTATCGCCTAGCGTAGCGCAATCAAGTCAAGGACGATGTTGACATTTATTCCGAGTGAAAAGAGTGTCTAAGGTTCTCTTCGTTATGCTTTGGGCTACGTAGCTCATAAAATTTGAAGCTAAACGAGAATCCTTGGCGTTGGCACGAAGACACTCCGAAGCGCCGACGATAGCCCACATGAATTCACATATTTATTTCTGATGTGCTATTAGTAGAGCTCTATAGTAGCCCCAATACACTACATTGCGTTGATTTATCACAGGAAGGCTTTTGGAATAACTTTGACTGGACTAGGCACTAATCAACCATGTTCAAGGGCAAGTTCTATTGCATCACCGGCGCGGCATCGGTAGGTTTCGCATGCCTAGACAAAACCACGCTACTAATAAATGCTACTAAGGGGATTGGACGGGCTACGGCTCTTCGACTTGCTCGTGGTGGCGCTGCTGGCCTCGCAATAAGCGACATTGACTTGGAGGGTCTGAATGAAATAGTATAGCAAAGTAGCCTGTCCCGAGAGCCAAGTCGAGCTATTTTCTGATAGGATATGAATAGGTCGCAGTGCCGGCACAAACAAAATCATAGTCACCAAGCTTGAAGTTGAGGACATCGAGATGTGGAGACCTAGTTCGAGTCTGAGCGGTAGCTTCATTGCTTTTTCTACAACATTTATGTTATGACGCAGTTGGCTCGACTAATGATCTTCCGATACGATATTTTCGGCGGACGAGTCCAGCTTCTGCAATCTGAATGAACAGAACCGGGACCGCCCCGAATTCACGTCCAAGAGCATCCCTGGATGAGACAGTATTTCGAAGCAGCTGAGAACATCTTGAAAATTGTTAATCACAGTTGTGAAAATCACATCTAGGACATTAATCTACTTTTGTCGAGTACTATATGGCTATCTGAAGCTGTGCAACTCGTCCGCAAGCACTTTGCTCGATCGACCACGGAAACGACTTCGATCAAATCCCGTTTCGACGTCCTCTACCTGGCATACAAACAGTGCGTGGCATTTTGGAACACCCAAACTGCGATGCAGCAGAACCTAGATTTGATTGAAGCCCAACTGTAGCGAGACAAAGTTGACATTCCTCAGCCCAGTGCGCTGGGATGCAACATAGTCCCTCCTCAGTCGTTTAGCATGGACTCGTTGATGCGGCAGGCTTGGATTCCATATTCCAGTTGATTTGATACTATTTCAGCAACGCCAGACCAAGGACTATTGTTATTTTTGTCAAAGCAATCAAGTAAGGAATTCAGCGATCGTATTCTATCCACACCTCGCTCGGCACACTACTAACACTTGACAGTGAGCCATACTCGTGACCATCAAAGCTCCACAGATACATCTTCAACAATACAGACAAATAAAGCTCGGAAGGTGATGCAAACACCTCCGGCAAGTATCACTAGGGATCGAGGAACAAACTCAATATCAACGAAGGAGTTGGCTTCACCAAGGGTTACTCAAGCCACATCGCAAGATCTCAGTTCCCTCAGGACTCTAACCCCTCAGGTGGGGAACTATCATCTAATGAACAAGGTCAGCAAACTTCAATGTCGGGAGTTCCGATGCTCGACTGTATGCAAGTTATAAGTTCTAGCAACAATCAGATGGGCGAGTCTGACATTTGGCAAGTGCCCAAACTTTCTGCCCTCAACTCGCCATGGATGGATTTGAAGATGCCAAATGATATCCACGATCTTCTTTCCGGGTGCTCCACGTATTGAATGGCTTTATGCTTCACTGCATATGTTATAGCAATAAACCCAGTCAAGGCTCATGTCGCTCTCGATCCAGAAGACCCTTCAGTTCTTTTTCAATTTAGATAAAACGAATACATGCTGCATCTCAATTTGCGAGAAGAGATGGGAAGAGGTGATGGAAAATAATTTACTGATGGCTACGAGTTACCGGATGTCCCATTACAATTTCGCACCAGCATCTCCACAGAGCGGCCGTCAAGAGCCCTCTACGTCGTATTTACACCAGCGTGACTTCCTCATCCAAAGGCTCATTAACTTCCTTCCCTTCGATATTCTGTGACTCGTTCAAGTTAACCCCGAATACAGCCTTCACCACCGTGGCAAGTTTTTCGTAACAAGCGTCTTCGCTCTCCAGAGCCTTGACAGCTCGCCAGGCAAAGTACCGCGCCTGAATCTTCGACGCCCCGAATCCGTTGCCATTCAAAATAAAAGTCTTCCCATTCCTGACGGAAGCCGATCGAGTGGGCGTTTGACAGGTACCTTGAGCTCGGCTTGGACGCGCTCCGCGGCTGTTTTCCAAGGCTCGCCGCCAATGCCCGTGAACAGCACAAATTTTCCTTGGCCTGCGAGATCGATTGTGGAAACCGCCTTTGAAGGGACGGGTTTGTTGAGCCAAACGTGCGGCAACCGGCAGCCAGGCAATGTGCTAGGTTCACAATGGAGGATTCTATCTCCCTATGTTCGTCCATTCGACAGATAAGTTTCCGGCTTGTCTGCCTGATAAACGGCATCACCAGCATAATGTTGGCCCAGTTCAATCTCTAGACCACGGAATTCACGCGCGGTGCTCTGGATTGCTGTGTATAGACGTTTTCGCCGCTCTTCTCCTTCGGGAGTAGCTGCCTCTATTTCGTCTAGGACGGATGCGGAGTCTACCCAACGCCTGGAGTATTTGGGCGTCTTTGCTTTAGCCCTATACTAAACACGTATTAAATTAGATGTTGAATATTTGAATTGGTTTCATTGGCGATACGACGCAAGGCGCTATCAGGCCATTTCACGCTCGGAGAGCGACGTTAGTTCGAGCTGGTAAAATAGGCCGAAGATGGCCCACTTACCACTCAAATTACGTTACTCCCACCGACAGAAGCTATGGGTCGGAGGAGTTTCGGATTATTTTGTTCGTCCGGAGCAATAGTAGACGCCTTATCCTCAAAGTATTCGAGACGGAAGGTGACATCGAGACATCGTGGTTTTCCTAGTTTAGACTAGACATCCCTTCTAATTCGCTTCTCAACCCATTTTAGCTCCTTCAAGAGGATTGTGATAGGAGAGCAAACGGTATATGCCTATGGTGAGCTACTGCATCAAGTCGCGAGACCCTAGCTAAGGGTTATATATTGCAGGCATTAATAATTATCTCACTTTAGACTGAGCTTTTGATGAAGAAACAGACCAAAGGGCCTAACCGAGGTCTATACTACCCCGCCTTACTCTATTATAACTTCCTAATGATCTGCTAGATGGGCACCACAACCACTCAATTAATCACTGGTCAAGCAGGTTCTTGATTTCCCAAAATCGTTCAAAATATTATGGCGACAAGACCACCTCATGGTAGAACAATTAAATTACACTCAAAGACGAAATGCTGACAACTTGTAAGGTACCCCGGTTACAATGCCAAGAACGGGAGCTCATCTCTGAGTCTCATTTTTCATGATATGTTCCCTAAAACTCTCCCCAGTAGCCACCCCACAAGGTTTTCAGCGCTGCATAGGATATTATCTACTCCCTTATTTCTGGCGAAAAAGATGTTGCCCATGGTATTCTTATTGCCACTCTGCCTTATATGGCATTAGTGAAGTGATTGGGCATCCCGACTAAAGCTTGACTTGCTTCTTGAACACCCACCAAACTCGTATCACTATCCAAGACCAGGTTTTTAGTGAGGCAGATCGCGCGCGCTTCAAAATATCAAAGAAAGATGCTATGACTGAACTCATTCTGGCTTCGATTCATTAGTTCAGCGCGAAACATTGAAGTGAATCCGAACATTCATGATACGATGTTCAGTTATTCGATGACAGAAACATGTTGGGTCAATGTAGAAGTGACCTCTGAATTCAACCTTAGTGCTCACATCATGAAACAAGAAATTCGAACCCAATAGCTTGATAGTCTTTCGATCACCTAAGCGAAGGGTTGCAATAAAGCTTGCAACCAAGTATCAATGATCAAGCTCGAGCTTTGAATACAGCGTCTTTCAGCGCTGATGCAGACTCGTCGAATTAAAGTTGATTCATTTTGAGCTTTCCGTATAATGAACATCACTAACGAGTAGTCTGCCATTACACAACATGCGTTCGAGTATACGGTCCTGCATGTTAATATAGCGCTTTAAGTCATCAAAATCTTTATAGCAGCTCAACTTTCCAATTGGTACATTAATTCTCGGACGAATATTTCGGACAACATCTTTAGTAATTCTCTACGTCACTACCTAAACCCCCATTGCAAAAGTACGACCTCTGATACAATGACTTAGCAACGCTGATTCTAGCTTTCGGTCTCCTCCTCAGCGAGCTTGTAAAGGCAATGGTCACTGTTTCCAGATCCGCCATCAACGCAGTTAGAGCACTTCACAGTAAAAGAAATATCGCCATTGTTGCCGCCCCTGCAGTAAAACAGGGAGTTGTTGATGTAATCACTGTTTCGAGGTTGACCAGCATTGCCCAAGGCATCCGAAATTTGGTTGTAGTAGTTGCCTGTGATAAATCAGAAACAATACTGGCGCTGGTTCCATTGAGACTACATACCTTTGTTCAGGAGTCCGTAGCCGCAGTAGTACAGTCCCTTCTTACAATTGTCTGCTACAACAAGAGGAGCAGCCAGAGCCAGGGCGGCGATGAAGAGATTGGTGAATGCAACCATTGTAAATGATAAGATTGAGGTTGGTAATTGATTTGTATGATGTATTTGAATTTAGCGTTGCGAGTTTCAGATGAATAGCACTGGGCAATGAGAAGATACTTATACTAATTGAGAGCAAATGCATATTACTTCCTGCAGTTGCCGATTGTGGCAGGATACGAGAATAAGGTCGATTGCTGATCCGATTGGATAATAAAGTCTGTGTTGATTTTGGTACCTACCTTATTGGGTGCATACATTGCCGCCCAACCAACCGCAATGAACCATTGTTCCAGGATCTCCGCAGGATGAGAAATTTGGTCGCCGACCACGATGGCCTGTTTTAAGGATATCAACGGTAACAAGATGCGTGAAATCGAGCGATTTGAATGTTTGTACGAGGCGCAGCGCAGCGTGATATGGCTGTGGATCGATTGACGGTCCGAATTCTACCTTGGCAGCTCGTTTAAGTCTTGCATTAATGCGAGAAAAAAAGTCGCATTCCCATGTTGGGTAGCACACAGACTTGTTTCCGTACTTGTGGCAAGTCATGTGGATAGTTCCATGGACTTAAGACATGGCTTCAAAAGCATCAGTGGCGAGGTCTGAATTGGAAATGAGCTGTTGGTTCTCCATCCTGGGCCTTTCCCCATGAGCTGCTCGGGAAGCTAAGGCGTCTTGATGTGATGTCCCTGCTCAGCATCGTGTTCATTGCATTAAATGGCATTTCTTTGACGGAATGGCCCTTGGACTCTCTCGACGATGCTGTAGCCGCCCCAGAAAGAATTTAGATGATCGCCTGTAGTGGCGAGGACGTTGATTATTAGCCAGCTGTGCAAATCCTGGCGTGGGTCCACAGAGCCGCGGCAGGACGGATGTCTCCGATTCCATGGTTGGCAGCGCTGTAATTCGCCAAGTTGAGGCGGTGACTGATTAATCCCGGGCCTTTAACCTTTGCACTCTTGCCTGTTCCTCGAAAAACTACGTAGGGCGTAGCAGATACTCCATCAAAGCTCCCGATCACCCAACACTATCCAATAATAGTAGAATTAGAAGCAGATCTCGATTATTGATTTCTTACCCCTAAAAACGGCTCATGAACCCATCACCATCAATCTTATATAAGTATTCCAGCCTAATGCCATGATGCCTTTTAGTGCCAGACGTGTCGGGACCCAGCCACCCCTCTCTTGTCCCTCCCATCCCAAGAAGGCAGTTGAGATAAGGCCTTTCATGTCAATATTATGTAATTCCTTTACCTATTTTCTTCATCCATTCAAGTCTTCCTTGTCTATTCCTTGCAGGTTAAGTTGTAGATGAAGTCAATGGTAAGCGGGCCAGGACGGCCCGCTAACTTTAGTACCGAGTGGCTGAATACGATGATCTTAGTTGATACCCCCAGTCTCTAGCCATCGACCAGATATGAATACGACAATCTCTGCAAACCGATTTAGCATGGAACAAGTACCGACGAGAAGCTGGAGAGCCTTTGGATGTGAAGCAGCCTGTCTAACTAACTAGCAAGCCTCAGCTATTATTGTGGGCTCCGCTTATTGCCCTATGGTGCCATTCGATCTCGATTTTCGGCCCTGCATGATCATGGCAAATGTGCCAAAGTTTGAACCATGATGTTTCTCTGGACTCGGATAGGATTCGGAGTGCACCCCAACCGAAACCAATTTCCAGCATGGTTTTCGACTACTGTTCATTTTTCTCCGTCTTTCAAGATATCTGACTCGAATATACTTCAATTCTAGAAGATCATGAGTCCTTATGCCACAGTCCCAAGCCCCTGCTAGAGTACTACAAGTTCTATTAGGTACACTTCTGGAGATATCCCCTCATCATGGCCCCCAAATTCTTTGTGGTTGCTCAAGTAGTGGGAAGCGATGGGGAGATGGCATCAGTAAGCCTTCAACGCTTGCTTCATATCCGAATCTCCCTGTGAGATCCTATTGAATGGAGTCCTTCATAAGCCCTATGAACATTTCACTGATGTATTCTTATAACTGAGTGGAAGGATAGGCTGATTCATCTCTCTGATGTGTCTCGCACCGAGCTGACCGGAGACAGTTACTATTGGGGTCAAGATTTGGATGGCGAGCCGGACACTCTGTGGGAACTAGAGTGATATATGCACCCCGTTGACTTTTTTATTGGCCATGTTTCTTCCGATATCCCCAAGCGCGAGATGTCTATTGTCGATCAAGACAGGCTTTTGAAGAATATTTAAGGTCTAGGGAGCCCTGACTATGACCTTCATCACTACAATCAGGAGGGCGGATACCTCAAGCGGGTAGACGATGCCGACGAGGATTCGAAGATTATCTTCGTAGTGATCTATCACTTCTGGAGCAAGGACCCTACACAGCGGCAGCATGTTCTAGACGGCGTTCTTTCAGAGCGCTCTAGTGCTCAGAGAGTGTCGAGATGACGTTTAACGACGTTGTGGTTGAGGTAGGAGAAACTGCCTCTCGGGTCAACTCTCTTGATTCCAAAGCTAATGAAAATTCGTCAGATTTCGATCAGCAGAGGACTTTGCAACCTTGAAGACTTCAGGCACTCTAAACAGTCTTAACACTAAACTTGAGCTTCAACTTGCATCTATGGAGCGTCATATGTCCCAAGCATTTAATGGACATTTGGGTTTGCAGAGTAATGCAGAGGTATGCGGGAAGTAGAATAAGGTTGTCACCTTTCTTGAATAAGCAAGTACATATGTTGAAACATTTAGATTTATTTGTTTTTCTGTTTTTGGTTGCGCCGGTTTTCATTGCTTCCTAAATCGATCATTTTTAGTTCTCGAAGCTGCAAGCTGTATCTTACCGCCTGACGAGATCTAAATTGTACATGAGTGGAAATAATAACATCGAAGAAGCTCGCGATGGGATATAGATGAAGAAAGACTTCTATCGCAGACGAAAACCAATGAAGAATCTCACAGCGACTTGTTTAATGGAAGAAAGCCTTTATGTTAATTTACCCCAAGTTGAACAGGCTAAAGACAGTAGACTTGGCCATGGCAATTCGCTAATATTGATCACACCCTGCACCCCAGGTGTTGTTTATTGGGCTCTTTTGGCTATGTCCCAAGCTTCCCAGGTGCGGGCTGTTCAATCAGGCCGCGAATAAATGGCCGGTCCAAGATCGACCCACCACGACACAACAACCTGATTCCATCTCATTCATCTTTCAGATTTCCAGACTTTGATCTTCGAATTCGCACTAATTTTAAGAGATAAGTGGACAGGCTGCACCCTATATAAATCCTTTCCGATTACAGTTGATCACGTTAACATCCGGTCACATATTGCGTCATACACCTCGTCCCACGACAGCCTCTCCCTTCCCCTACAGCGAGCTAATCACGTTGGACCGGCCTCGATAGTATAATCCCCGACTTTTAACTCTCTGTTCTGTACACTGCCCAGGCGGATAGTTTGTCATGGTTGCGTATCTCTAGCATGCAAGGTCAGCTCATATGCATCACGCCTTGCATAGCTGCTATAGGTGGGGAAATTGGATGTGTCAATACAATCAGAAACACCTTTAGCAATTTATCGGAAAATATTGCACAACGACAGATTAACATATGTGGAGATCGCATGGCGTGCATTATACACTATATCGGCTTCAAACACTATCTGCTCTTGTCAACTATTAGAAAAGCTCCTGTGGCATCTCTATGCGGCGAATCTACCATACTGAACATTGGCTTGTGCGTGATAGCATCCCGGCAGGTGGCCTGATCTACCACTCTTATCTGTCAGTCATTCTTGTATCGTGATACGCGAATAGGTTATCAGTGTTAACTTTGGCTAATGATGTTTCTAGGTCCTAATAGGGGACTTCTACAGTACAGTGATTTTAGTTCTAGCGAACAACAACTCATACAACAGCTCCTCGTTGGAGGCTAAGTGTTTGACGATCTGCGAACTAAGCAACTCCCTCTCCCATACAGACTACGAAGAAATAAATGAAATCATTGGCGCTCTGAACCAGATAGTAGTTGCCATCAAGTCCTGGGATATCTGCCTAGCGGATGACCTTACCGCTCAATTTTCTACCCTCGAGGTATCTCATATGATTTGCCAGGCGCAAGCAATGCGTTTGACAATACAGGGGGGAAACAAAAGGCCACGGCGCCGCGCGTGGTTTTGTTGTCAGAGCCTTTCGGAACGAGAGATAGAGAAGGCCACCCAGGCCAAAGGAATAGCATAGCGACCAGGGTACTGGGGTCCTCGGGGCCCCAGTACTCTTAGCTTTCAAGGCCTTAGCCCTTAGCTCTTGACACCACCACAACACAACACAATCCACAACTCTACAACTCTATAGCGTAATGCAGCTAAAATAATAGAGAAAAGGCAAGAAGAGAAGGAGAAAGGAACCACTTTAACACATGATATTTACGTGAGAGATATAAACGGTCAAAAGAGGGAATTTTTAGCAGTCCATTTTGGGATGAGTAGGGAGAGAGACATAGGTCGGGCGGTACTAAGACCTTTCGTACCGAAATGCAACTTTTAATCATCCACCGTCTTAGGTACCCGTTTAGGTGTAACGATGCGCCTGCGCTGATGATGGCCAATGCCATTCTATCAAGATTAGATTTAACCTACTTAGTAACTTCCCAGCGCATACAGTCCATCGTTATACCAGCGATAATCGCGTATTTCGAGGTCCAAGGTCCAGTCGAGAAACAGAAATGGGTAGCACGAGTATCCGACTTTCTGGGCAACTCAGAACAGCATGCAGCCTACGCGCAGTATTTCATTTCACCGTTTTGGAAAGCGAGAGATGCTCTCCTGACTATATCATGGTATAATATGGGCACAACTTTATCATTGGTTCATTTGCCTGTCACAGAGCACTTCGATGGCAAGAATGTTGTATCTTGCAGTCTTGCGAAATACCCAAGCTTCGGTCGCCAGTTCTTAACTTACGCAGGACAATGTATTATACGTAGTCAAGAATGATTACAGAAATCAAAAAGCAAAGCCGCCCAGCTGAAAAAGAAGCGATGCGAATGCTTGACTTGGCAAAAGGCTGATGGCGTACTTGATTTGATTGGCCAATACTAATCGATCGTCAGCCCTGGACCGAGATAATTGGCCAGACACGAAATCTGATTTGGGCAAGGCAGAGACATGGAGTTTTCAGATTCTGTTCTCGTCCAGCAAATGGTGAAATTGCTCGACATTTCGCGGCCCTATTGGTCTTTCCGACAGGCTCATGGCGTTGAGGATTATAAATATCCAATTGCCAGACGCTGCGGATTGGACAATGAGGCATTCGGAAGTAGTGCATGTGGATCTGGCCATTGCCTCGAAGTATCCGACACATGTTAAACCAGCACATAAATAGAGACAGTTTTCGCTAGTTTCAATTATCCTAGAGCTTTCTCTATCGATCTAAGCAATCAATGCAGCTATTCCAATTGCTACGCACCTAATTCTATTCTCAAACGGTCCAAAACATCTCCCCAATCGTACAATTCCTTCATTTCTTCCTCGCCCTGTTTGCTTCTACTGTTTCTCACCACACCTTCCCTTTCATTGCTATTCAACAGATAACACCATGAGTCAGAGACAGGTGAATTCCAGCTATGCAAGTTGGCCTTAGAGTCAGTACTAATGCTCAAGTAGAACAAGATCGTGGACCGGGAGTCTACGTCTCGTCATACAAATGGTGCGATTGCCGACCTCACCCCTCGCTTAGAGTTTGTAGGTCTGGTATACAATGATATGGCACCGAAAAAGAGCGAGAGTGCGTACAAAGACGTCAAACATGAAACTCAAAGCGCCGATGGCTGCAAGTCCAACGACAACCAAAAGGCCTCTTTCCAGGCCAGACTTGCTTCGATCAGCGGTCATAGTGGGAATACTCCTCTGCAAAACTGGCTTGATCAAAAGAGGGGGGATGAGCCGTTCCTTGGCTGTGAAATTCCAGGATATGAGAGGAAATCCGACTGAAGGCCCGTGCCGGCATATTCAATGGCCAATACCCTAGCCCTTGATTCATTGTTCTGCTCCTGTCGTCTTTCCTATTTCCACAACCTTTTGGTTGTCCGTTTTCCTTTTCGTCGCTCATTTCCTTCAGGCTGTAGAGATTAGGACCGCAATGTTATCAACATCAATACTATGACGATTCATGTAATCTACCCAAAGCACACAATTGCCAGCGTGACCATTAATTTCAAACGTCGTAGGAGGCCATGGACTGCCATACAAGTACAATACCCTAGGATTTTTCATACTCAGAGTACAAGCCTCCTCGTACCCTTTGTTATTTTTCCTGGGGGGTTTGCTTTTCTTTTCTAGGCCGAGGAAGTGTTCCCAACATATCCATCCACGGTCTCTAGCCAGTTTCATCCCAGTCTATAAACTGATCGACATTAAATCCAATCTGAACGCTGGAACTCGAAGCAATAGACTCCATCTTCTCACTCCCCGTGGAAACTTCTTGGATTAAGATTGGGTCTCGAGACGCCAAATGCTCCGCAACGGCCAAATGTCCTCGCTCGCGTGCTCTGTCCACAGCTTGCACAAAGTATGAGCGAAACAGGCCATCAATACTGGCGCCTGCATTCAGCAACATGACGACAATGTCGAAGCGGCCATGTTCGGCTGCCGCCTCCAGCGCCGTGCGGCCGAGCCACTGCGTTGGCAGAGCATTCACGTCGGCCCCAGAGTGTAGCAGGAATTCCACGATGCCAGCGTAGCCGCCCGTACAGGCCAACTGCAGAGCCGTCGCTCCGCCCTGGCCGCCCGGCGGAGCGTTTACATCTGCTCCAGACTGGACGAGGAACTCGACGATCCTAAAGTCGCCCGTCTCGGCGGCGGCCTGCAACGGGGTCCTGCGGATTCCTCGGCGGGTCGAGGAGTTGATGCCAGCCCCACGCTCGACCAGAAGCCGGATCTTGTCCAACTGTTTTGCTCCGATGGCGACAAGCAAAGCTGTCTCCGCGTGATGCTTGGTCTGTCCGCCCCATGGGCCTGGGGTTTGCTTGATGATGGCCTCAAGATCGGGTGTGACTCCGGCGTCCCGTTCAGCATCTAGCATCATCCGGAACATTGCGAAGCCCACGTCGTCACCTCTCTCGATTGCATCCACTAGAGGAGTTCGATTCGAGTACATGTTCTCGCCAAACAGCTCGCTGCGCAACGACGAGATTGTGGCGAATCGTACATTGTTCGCCAGAAGCTTGCTGAGCAGGGCCAGCTCCCCCCGCTGGATAGCCCTTCGCATTACCTCATATCCGAATCCCGGCTGGCCTCTTGAGTATCTCCTGCGGCATTCTTGCAAGATAATGTCCATCGCACTCTCGTTTTCGCCAAAGTAGGCCTCGGTGAGTGCCATTGAGTCGGCCGGATCTGCACCGTACGAGAGCAGTGCGCGGACATTTTCATCGTCTCCAGCTATCACAGCCGCAGATAAAGGAGTCACGTAACTTCGCCTGGGAACCGGAGATTCGCCATTCACGGGCACCCAGTTGCGTGGCTTGAATGGATCAGGTTTGTCTCTCGTTATGCGAACCTTCAGGTTGACAGAGGCCCCGAATTGGATCAGTAGTTCCATCATCTCGCGATTGTTATTCGATACGGCGCGCGTGAGTGGCGTCAGCGAATCTGCCGGCGCATTAACCGGTGCGCCAACAAATATCAGATCCCGAACGATGTCGCTCTCGCCCCATTCAACTGCCCGAATCATGGGCGTGAATAGAGGCGATGAAGCATCGACATCTGGAGAGAGAAGAATCATCTGGACCAACTCTCGGCTTCGCATCTGCAACGCGAGACTAAGCGAGGTGTCGGTGCCATACTGCCCGTTGTCGTCCAATGCGATATGATTTGGATCCGCTCCCAAGTCCAGCAACCAGCCAACAGATTCGAATTGAACGAGTTCAATGGCCCGAAACAAGCCAGATCCCAGTGTTTCAGCGCTGCAGGGCGCTTTGATGTCCAGGAGACGCTTGGCCATGTCGAAGTTGCCAACGGCAAAGGCGGCCTCGAAGGCGCGGGATGAGTCGTGTTCAGTCTTCGCAACTTGGTCGAGGGCGCCGTAATCTTCAAGAATGGCCATGACTTGTTCGTTCTGGGACGTGATGCTTGCCGCAAATAAGTCGCCGAGAATTGGCAGCAAGTCAATGGAGTCGGCGAATCGCTGGAACACCCAACTCACCATGGCCAAGCTGCCGCTGGCAATCGCATGCTGCGGCGTGTATCGCCCCGCTGCTAACCCATATTCCGATACAAACGATTGAGCAAGCCCAAGGTTTCCTTTTCTTATCATGGTGTCCAGGAGAGTACTCGGGTAGTAACTTTGTTCCTTGACGGCATCAATCACCTCAGGCGTAGCAATGTTGCTGAACATGCTAACGAACGAATCCTCGTTGAAGAAATCGTACGCACTCTGCAGGTGCCCTGCTCGGATCCACTGTACATGATCTGCCACTGTTCCGGCTTCGAAAAACTTGATGGTGACAGGTTGATCTTCATCTCCTATTGCACCTTTTACATGTTCCACGTGGACAGTAGCGCCGTATTGCATCAGCAAGTTGACGAATTCCAGCCGGTTGCTTGGATCGGGGTTCAGGAAGTGGGAGAGTGCTGGCCCTAAAGCAGCGGGAGGCAGCCTTGAAGACTGCAGATCTCTGTTTGGATCGGCCCCGTGGCTCAACAAGATCCTGGTGACATCGAGATGCCGCAAGATAACAGCCAGCTGAAGGGCCGTGTATTTATACCCACCATCCCACCAGCATATTACAGCATTCGGGTCGATCCTGGTGTCAGGGGCTTCCATGAGGAACTGGACTCCCTCTACATCTCCAGCTTCGATTGCACATTGGAAGACTTTTTCGGCAACGATTCTTGCCTCGTGAACCGGCAACCTGCGGAAGAAGTTCCGTAGACTCGGCCCTGCTCGCGCCTTCAAGAAGCCCCACACTTCGGGGTTGGAGAGCCCAGTGTTGAAAATAAGGCCATTAATCAACTGGAAAATGAAGACTCTTGCATACGGCGAGTTGAAGGGCTCCGGTTCAAGGAGAGACCCTGCCGCGTTATTTGAAGCTTGCTTGGCGGCTAGATTCAACCTAGCAAGCGAGGTGGCCAAGGCATTTGGGAGAAGAGACAAAACACTCGCATCAGGCGAGTCGATCGGACTAGGCCCGCTTAACCCGTCGGAGGCGGCGACAGAGTCGTGTCGCAGGTCAATACTTGACTGTGGAACGAGTTGCGGCTTAAGCAATGAATCCGTGTTGTCAAGGAGAACTTGAGGGTTGATATGGCTTGGCATTTGTAGTGGAAATAACAGCGATATTCCGCCTTCTTCGTGTGTATTAGCATCAAGGCCTCGAGGGCATGATAGCACGTGATTTACCATTGCTTTCCGTGAATGCTCGAAACAGGCGAGCCGTTGGTAACTCGGATGCAGTCGCAACCTCAGTCCTTTCGGATGGTGGAGTCTGGACGAGGAATCCGGGCGGCAGAGGCTTGGGGACCTGGTCTTCTACACTTGGACGTATGCGACAGCCAAGTCGCGCAATTTCTCTATCGAGTTTGACTGTCGGAACGAGTGCACCGTTGATGAAAACAGACGACTTCTTTCCTGTGGCCTCACGATGTCCCAGGTGCTGCGCTAGGGCTTTCCATTCTCCCCGTTTGCGGTTTTTCGTGATGCCCCATTTCTTGAACCGGGTCTCGAATTGCGATTTGCTTGGGATTGTTTTAGCTTCTGCAATGCCTCGGGCTTCCTCGTTGCGATGTAGCGACATTTCTACGCAGCCTTACCTCGGGCGGAACCCATGGCACTTGGCCAGAGTCGACATGACATCCTGGAGACTCTTATCTTCGTCAATGTACAAACGGCGAATCGTGCTCTCATGGCAGGCCCAATCCTGCTCGCCGACGCGTTTTGACGACTTTTGATTTACCATGGAGACGAGCAAGCGAAAGGCATTATTGCAGTGTGCTAGAAAGCGAAACCAAAGTCTTCAAGAGGGGCAACCTGACTGTTAGGCCAAGTTTAATAGGCCAGCGGGCGATTTTGTGTTTGATAGGCTGAGCAGCTGACTATTTTTCAAGGTTGCATTAGCCGCCTACATTAGGCGTTCAGGTAGGAAGCCCTAGGAATATGCAGCGCATCACCTTGGCAACGTCATCGACAAAGTCAACGAGATCAAAGAGGGGTTGACGATATTGAAATTGTGACCCACGTACCTAGTTTCATCCTCAAAATCTATTCACCAAAATTAGACTTCTACTTCTTGAAGGGAGTTGAAGGCCTAGCTCTCTGTCAAGTATGCTCATGGATCCAACACCCCAACATCACATACAGCAGTGTCCACAAATCAACATTTCCTTCCCCCTTTGCCCCTACCCCTCAATCATGCCACATCCTAGGGAATTTATATGTCTTTGTATGTCCGTTGACCTCTTTTAGGTCGACACCGCCGTCGCAATCGCATCATTGGCTTCAGGGCTTCGAGCAACGGCTTAATAACAGTCTCTGCTCCAGAGACAAAGACCTGTACGCAACCATCGCCTGTGGCAATGTTCCGAATTGTCAATTCCTCTCCCTTGGTTGAAAGAATGAACTGCAGCGACTCATTTCCGACCACAATGTCCTCTAGTGTATGTTCTCTCCTAGCCAGCGGCGTAGTTGGTTGATTGGTATCGATGGAGTTATCGGATGGCCGCTGGGTGATGTATTCAGAAGTTGAAATAAGAGTCTGCAGTTGTTTCAGGATTTTATTAAGTAAATATCCTTTGTATTCTTGGTGCGAAGCGTGAGGATAGGCTTGGGCCAGAACATGAATGAACTCTTTGAATGAGACCAAAGAGAGGAAGTACGCCTGATTTAACAAAACAAGGAGATAGATCAGTCGACGGCCAAAATTTTACTTGAGTAAGAGAAGCACATCTGTCCTTGGAAACTTACAAATTTAGCCCAAGTGGTCAAAATGAACCCGATGTTCTTTTGTGCGTTGCACAATTGTTGGCGTCGAGTTACTTCCTCCATCATAAACCCTTGGCCAGACTCAACCGAGAGCTTCACAAGATCTTTCCAAAATGGCTTAATTTCCCAAAAATCAGATATACAACTTTCAATACTGTTTGATATTGATAATTGATAATATGTTAACCAACCAATTGTTCTTATTTGGTTTCCTGCATGCACTGTTTATCAGTCCGGCTGAGCAGTAATGGCTCCATATCTTATAAAGAATATTTATAACTACATCTAAAGCCACTAATAGCTTCTCTAAAGTAAACAATGGTTAAAATAAGCGCTTGACTGTTAGTTTTAACACGTCCAAAATCGACCATTTATTTTAACCTGTTTATTTTAATTTTTAGGTACCCACTTTTGGCCTTTGGCTAGTCTTGCTGCCTTAGGCCATAACATCCAATTCAAACGGCCCTTAACATATAGCCTATTCTTGTTTGTGTCACTTTATAGACTTATACAACTGAACTACTTTCCCTAGCATCCTATATTATAATTGGGGGGTTTTTTTTTTTCCTTTTTTTTTTCCTTTTCTTTTATACCTATTAATGGATATAGCGGCTGGGCAAAGGTAGTCGCCGCTATAAATATAGCGGCCGGCCACAAGCTGACTTTAGGGGCCTTATAGGCCTAGGTCTTAAGGCCATATATCCTTATAAGGGAATCCCTATACTATAAATAGGTAACTGCATTCTGCAACCACTATCTAGCTATTCCTTATAAATTCTAATTGATTTAAACTAACCTATTGCATATATTGCCTACTATAATTATCTTTATGTATACCTATATATTGTTTATAGGTTATAAGCCTAAAGCTTTAATTTAAGAAGAAATTATAGCTATTTAAAAGGTTTAGACTAACCTAAAGTTTATCCTTTAAAGTTAATGCTTGCAATATTAATTAATTAAGGTCCTAAAACTTAAGCAATAGCTTTAAAGCTAGCTCTAAAGCTAGTCCCTATTATTAAAACAATTAAATAAACTAATAATAAAGAAGATTTTACTAAAGGAAAAGATAATCTTAAGGATTTCCTACCTCCCCCTAAAAGGTTAGTAAAGCCTATTAAAAGGGACCTATAGAAGATTTAGCTAGATTTAAGTATTATAATATAGTAAATAATAAAGATAATATAATAGATATAAAAGCTATAAAAGCACTTTAATTAAAAGATTAAAAATAAATTAAAGACTAAATATAAAATATAGCTTAAAGATAAATTAAAATCTAAAGTAAAAGATAATAAAGATAAAAGCTTTAAGTATTAAAGAAGCTAATTCTTTTATACTTTAAGGGAGCCCTTAAAAGCTTTAAATAAAATATTTAGTTTTTTAAGAAATAAAAAGATATTAATAAAGCCTACTTTAAGCAAAAAGAAGATTATAAACTTATAATTAATTAAAATTAAGGATTTTATTAGTTTTAACTTTAAGATAAAGAGAGATAATATACTTAAGGGTATTATATATATAGATTATATAATAGATAGTACTTTTAAATAGTTAGCCTTTATATTTCTTAAATAAAGGTTAATAATCTATAAGTATATTTATACCTTAAGACCTATTATTATAGTAGTTTTAAGATATAAGTTAAGTAAAGTTTAATATACAATTAATTATTACTTATAGTTAAGCTATTAATTTTAATATAACTATAGAGCCTATATATATGCCTTTTAGTATAACTATAAGATAAGTAATATAATAGTTTTATTATTAAGACTATTACTTTTAATACTACTTATAATAGAATAAATAAACTATAATAAGTAATAGTAATTGCTTCTTTCTATTGTATAGCTGCAGTCTCTATTAACTATCTAGAAGTTAATAACTTATAAAGGGATAATAGAAATACTAGTAGAATTATTAAAATTAATAGTAAGAGCTAAATAAATAAGACTAGCTAACTTAAAAAGGAATTCTTTCCCTTTTAAGATTAAATTGCAATTAATAAGCTATAACTAGTAGATCTAGCTATAATCTAAAGGTTTTAGACCTTTTTACTATAAAATCTAACTTATACTATAAAAGAAGTTACTTTAATAGATTCTTCTATTTTTAATAAATTAAAGAATCTATTCTATTAAATATATAATAATAATAGTAAACTATAAAATATCAGTTAGCCTTAAGAAGAAGCTTTTTCTATTTATTGAAATATTATTAACTAATATATAGTTATATTTACTTAAAAAATAATTAAAAGTATTATCTTAAATACTAAAATACTATATTCTTTTAACAAATTGAACTACCTTAGCGTAAGACAATATGGCTTAATAAAACGCCATTTTGCAGATCCCTGCCCTAAAAGGTTAGTATAGAAATTAAAACTGTAGGGTCAAATATTAAGAAGGCATTATGTCCTTATATTTAAAGTTACCAATTTTCATACTTAAGAAGCTATCTTTAGTAAAGCTATTGCTAATGCCAATTTCTTTGCAATGCTACTGCTTTAAGAAGTTAATTCCAATACAACTAAGGCTATGAAATACAGGCCAAAAAAGAAGCCGTATAAAGACCGAAAGATAAAGGTATTAAAGCCTATTATTAGAAGGGAATGCTCTTACTTAAAGAGGAAAAAAGAGAAGGTTATTATTTAATTAATACACTATTGCCACTAGTATTAGGGCGAGTTTGGCCCTCCCTCTATTCATAAGGCATTATAGCATTTTTAAATACCCTACTCTACAGTTTGTAGATAGGCTACCTTCTATAAGTCCCTTATTGAAGACTAATATTGTTATTTTTCCCCTTATTGGCCGGACCTTAAAATGAGGCTATTTAGCCTTTTCTAAGAGCGCTAGGCATAGCATAGGGTAGTTATAACCTTTTGGTTCTAGGTTAAATTATATGCTATTTTTAAGGAATTATACCTAAAAAATAACTGGCTTTTCCGCTTTTCTAATAGCTAATAGTAGGGCTTCCTTTAGCATTATAATATCATTAAGCGCTAAGTTACTAAGCAATTAATTAAGCGGCTAAAGGACTATATTGATATTATAAATAGGTTCTTACAATTTATTAGGTGTATCTCTACAATCTAAACCCAATCTTAAGCTATTATAATTATTCTAAACTTATTAAAATAGCGGTTTCTTAAGCAGTTAATACTTAATCTTAATGAAATACTAATACCATTTAAGTATTTTAATGGGTCTATTTAGGAGGCAAAAGGTATTAAATCTATATTAGGGAAAAGCAACTATAGCAAATAGAATAAAAGGCAAGCAACCTTAATTTTATATATCTTTATAAATGGCATTTATAGACTTTAACCTACTATTATTTTTTATGGTATTTTAACCTTAAAAGGTAGTTAAATCTTTAAAAAAGAAGGCTACCTTTATGCCCTTAATGTTCTTATAGAGTACAATAAAATAGCATATAATAATAAGGATATTTTTTTAAAATAAATTTAAAATTACTTAATGCCGCTTTATATAGAGAATAATAAGGATACACTTTTAGTAATAGATGCAGCCACTTTTTATAAGACCCTAACTATTAAAGAGAAATTAAAGAAATAGAATATTACCTTAGCAATAATTCTATTAGGTTATATAGGCCTTTTGCAACCTTTTAATACTGCAATTAATAGGCCATTTAAGCAATAGTTAAAGAAGGCAATTAATAACTATATAAAGCAAAAAGAGGCACTAAAAGGTTAGGATTTTTAGTAATCTATTAGAAATAAAAGAGTTATAATTATATATATTATTAGTAAGGCTATTTAATGCCTTAAAGAAGGTTATAAAATAGTTAAAAAGTTATTTCTTAACTATAGAATAAGTATGCAGCTAGATAGAACTAAAGACTATTTTATCTAGATTAAGGATATCCTAAAGGATTAGATCAACTTTACAGGCTAGGAAACTACTAAAGAAATTATCATTAAGGAAGAAGATCTAGTAGATCCTTTATATAATAATAAAGAGCTTCTAAAAGCTAATAATAATAAATTAATGCTAATAATACAATATTATAAAAAGGGGATCTTTGCCCTTAAGGAAATGCTAAAAAATAGGGGGCTTAAGATATTAAGGAAAAAGAAGGACCTTATTTAATGCCTTTAGGATAATAATAATTATTAATCCTACCAATTAAAGGTTAAGGATGTTATTTTTATTAGTTAAAATACCCTTAACATTAAGAAATGCATAAAATTATTATTATATTAAGTAGCAGTTATATTAAGGTTATATATGGAAGTTGAAACTAGCTGCCGGCTAAATTTTGCTAGTGGTGTGATCGGCAAGCCACTGGCGTATGCTAAGGCACGCTAAGGTAGTTCAATTTATTGAGAGAATACAGTAGTAGAACTAATGCTAAAGGAGCGCTTAAAGGCATAATATTTAAGCTCTTTAAAGAACTTTAACTGCAATTAAGAATCTATAGCTAATTAAAAAGGATCTATTAAAAAAAAGGCAATAATCTTTAATACCTTTAATTAAAGACTTTTAATAGAAAAAGAGAAGAAACTAATAAATAATCTATTATTTCTATAAAGACTACTATAAGACCTATTTTAATAAAAGAAAGGGGATTTAATAGACCCTAAAGAATTAAAGGGTTTATTAAATAAGGGCTAAATATTAACCTTAATTTTATTAAACTTAATATTAATAGGGATAAATCCTATTAATAGCTAGAAAACCTTTAGTTTAAGGGAATTATTAGGATTTTCTAATACTATTAAATAAAGTATAAAACTTAACCCTTTAATAGCAATAGTGCAAGCAATCTATTAATAATTAAAAAGAGTAAAACTATTAAATTAAGCACTATTTATAAAGAAAGTTACTATTACTTTAATAAATTCTATATTTTAGGCTTAAGTTTAGCTACTAAAAGTAAGCACTTTAGTAATAGTTTAGAATTATTATATTAGGCCTTTAGTTTTATCTATTAAAGAGCCTTTATTAATTAAATAAGGTTAGAAATTAAGGATCTATAACTAAAGCTAGCCTTATAACTTATAGTACTTAAGGTATAAAAATAAAGGTATATTAAGCTATATAAATAGTTTTCTATATTAACTACCCTTAGGACTAATAATATTAAAACTGCCTTAATAGAATATAAAAGCGCTTAATTAAGTATTAACTTTTGCATTAAAGTTTTATAAAGATAATATTTAACTTTAAAATATAGGCCTCTTTTAGCTTAATGCAAAAGAAAGGAATACTAATAGTAAAGGTATATTTTATAATAGAAAATAGATTATTTTTAGTAATATTAAACTATAGATTAATGCATTTAAATCTTATTAAATAAATGCCAATCCTAATACTTAAGAATATATCTATATAAATCTATAGAGTTTATTTTATAGATTTGCACTTATTTAATATTACTATTAATTAAATTAAAATAAAAGGGAAAAGCTATAAAAACAATTAATTAATATACTATATATATACTTCTATAAAGAATTTAAAATAAAGCTAAATAATGCAATAAAGTGGCTAGAATTAGCTAAATATATTAAGACTAATATTATAAAAGATATTTCTATATAAGTATTTACTATAGAAATCTTTATAAAAAAGTAGGCTTTTAGCTATATAGCTAATATTTAGCTCCTTTTTGCAGTCTATATAAAACTAAATCTAAAGCTAAAAGTGCTTTATTTAGCATTAATAGTATAGAATATAAGATCTTTATTCTTAAAGGCAATTAATAAAAAGCAATATTAGCTTAAAGATAAGCTTTAAGCTATATTTTAAGGGGTTAATAGACTTAATATAAAGAAGGCATTTATTGCTAATAAAAGCAATAGATCTAATAATATAACTAAAGATAAAGAAATGCATTAAGGACATTAAGGTAAAGAAAACTATTTTAATAGATAGTACTAAACTATACCTTTAAAACGCTTTAATAATTAAGAAACTTAATATAGAAACTTAACCTTAAAGAAGCCTAAAATAGACTAATAAAAGATAAAACCTTAATAGAATAATTAATTATATAAATAATAAAGAAATAATAACTATAATATATATATATTTGCTTAAAAGTAAAATAGTAGAAATTAACTGCCTCTATAAAGATTTAATTAATATTAATATTAAAAGGGAGCTTTAAATAGTAAAGCCAATCTCTTAAAGGTTTAGCTATACTATAATAATAAAGAATTCTATTAAAGATATTAAGAACTATTAAATAGTAAATATATATTAATAAAAGAAAGGGATAATTTTAATAAATTATTAAAAGGTTCTTTTACTAAAAAGAATAAAGATAATTTAGCTTTTATAAAAGTCTATTATATAAATAAAAAAAGAATAAAAGATATAAACTTTATATTAAAAATAGGCTAAATTATTAAAGCTATAAATAGGCCTAACTTTTATTAATATTTAAAAAAGAGAGTAAATACTTACTTTAAGCTATTAATTAAGTTTAATAATAAGTGCAATTCCTATAATATTTATATTAATACTAAAACTTTAATAGTTTTAATTAATAAAAAATAGTTAAAAGCTTATATAATAAAAGTAATATAAAAGCAATAAGCCCTAAAGAAAGTAAATAGAATTAGCGCTAATATAAAAATCCTAAAATTAGCTACTTTTAATTTCTATATATTTAGAATTGCTAGAAATAAAAAAGTATCTATATATTTTATAGTAACTATAGATATTATAGAATAATTAAGACTTAAAATGCTAATAGAAATAAACTTTCTATTTAAATATAAAGCTAAAGTTAATTTTATTAACTTTAGTATTATATTTTACTTAATCTATAATATAATCTTTAGGGTAAAAGTATTTTAAATGCATTAAAAGAACTTTATTAAAGCAGTAATTAATATAAGTATAATAGTAATTGCACTAAAGAAAACTGCTTTTATTTAAGCTAATTAAAAGGACCTTTTTAACTTTAGAGATACCTAAAGAAATCTAAAGGCCTATTACTTTCAATCCTTTTATAGCGCTATTTTTAATACTATAATAGATAAAACTACCTTAATATTAATTTAGATTTATAATACTAGCAATAAAAAGCTAGTTATAAAATAGCAATAATAAATAGAATAAATTGCTAATTATAATAAAAAGGAGAAAGCTAACTATATTAAAATAGATAAAAGTATCTTTAGCCTATAGGGAAAGGAATTTAACTCTATAGAAGGATTTCTAGCTGCTATAAAAGGGGACAATCTATTAAAAAAAGATAAAGGATTTAATCTATTTAAGGTTAATACTAGTACTTTAAGCTATAGGATTTTTAGACCTAAAGATATCCCTAATATTAAGAATAAGTATAGAATATATATAGCCTATTTAAATTAGGCAATAGCAAAAAGGATCTATAATATAATAGATAAATATAACATTTATAGGGATAGAGGGATTATTTTTATGCCTAAAGAAATAAAAATGCAAATAGATTTAATAGATAAATAGTAGAACTAAAAATATATAGTTAGGAAATACCTATTAAGCACTAAAAACTATACCTTATTAAATAAAAAACACAATAAGCTATAAGCAAAAGGCAAAATAGAACTAATAGATTAATTGGCCCTAATAGTATGCTTTACTTTTATTATCTAAAGGGTAGTAAATAGCAAAAGGAAAGAGAAAGTTATAGTTAATTTATAATTACTTAATTAACTAATTGTACTTAATGCCTACTCTTTATTTAATTAATTTAATATTATAGCTAATATAAAGGGCAAGAAATTTTACTTTATAATAAATAGATTAAAGTTTTTTTATTAGCTATCTATTTTAAGTGCCTATAGAAACTATATAATTATTATATTTAATAGGGAACTTAAGGTTTTTAATATTGCATTAATAGGATTTAAAAATGCATTAGTATTTATATAAAGGTTTATAGATTAACTTTTTAAGGAATATAGATACTTTATATAAGCCTATATTAATAATATAATTATCTTTTTTAATACCTTAAATAACTATTTAAAGCACTTAAAAATTATCTTAAGGTTAATATAAAATAATAGGCTATAAATTGCAATAAAGAAATCCTTTTTTAGATACCCTATAGTATAGCTATTAGGTTTTATTATTAATAGTAAAGAAATCTATAAAATAAGCAATAGATTAAAGGCATTTGCAAAAATAATCTTTTTAAAGAATCTATTAGCATTTAAAACCTTTATTAAAATAGTAGAATATCTATAATAAGGAATTCTATAATATAATATTTAAATCCAATCTCTATAGATATAAAAAACGGCAATATTGCAGTAAGCTAAAGAGCAATAATTAATTTTAATTAGGCTATTAAAACTAACTTAAAGGAAGAAAGTAATAATCTAAATATTTAAACTAATAGAAAAAGAATTAAAAGCATTTTAAAACCTAAAAACCTTTTTAAAAATGCAGTTCCTTTTCTATTATTATAATTTAATAAAGCCTTTATTTTTTAAGCTAAATGCATATAAAAATAGATTTAAATTATATATCTTCTAGCTCTATAGAAACTAAAATAGAATTAGCATTTTAGGCAAGAATATTTTAGCTATTTAATTAAAACTAATACTATTCCTTTTAAGATTAACCTCCTTAATGGAATGGGGCTATAGTTCCATTAAGGCAAAAGTAGTAGCAATTGCCTAAGCTATTAAAAAGCTATAGAAAATAGTTTAATTTAACTGCAGTTTAATTAATATTATAATAGATTATACTACTATAAAAGGGATTATAATGCATACTTCCCTTAATATAATAGACTTTAATAAAGCTAACCTAAAGCTTATTAAGATCTTTAATTATCTCTTTAGATTTAACCTAAAAATATTCTATATTTTTAGAACCCTTAATATAGTTTTAAATACTTTTTTAAGGCTATTAATAGAGAAACCACTCTATTAGCAAGCTATAAATAGCTATTTTAATAAGCTAAATACTAAAGCTAATATAGCAAAAGCCAATACAGTTAAAATTGCAATATTACTTAAATTCTATAAGGAAATGCTTAAGGGATATAGTAAGGACCTAAAACTTAATAGGATCTATACCTATATTTAAGGGATTTAATAGAATAATACTTAAAACCTATAGAAGAAATAGTATATAAACCTATTCTATTTATAGGAGCTAGTAGAAAATAGATTGCTTTATTATATAGATTATAAAGAGTAAAAGAGACTTTATATTTTTAGGCTAATAGTTAAAACTATTTTTATAATTATCTATAATAACTTATAGTATACTAAAATCTTTAAGATTTTATATAAATTAAGCTATATTTATTTCTATAAAATAAATAAAATAGTAAAAAAGTTTATTGCATACTATTTAATATATAAAGAGAATTTAATAGATAGAAGACTGCTAATAGGCAAACTAAAGTTAATTCCTATAGTTTTATAACTATTTTATACTATTGCATTAAACTTTATAATTAACCTTCTTAAAGTTATATTTATAAATATAATATAGGCAATTTTAAACTATAATAAGCTAAATTAGCTATACTTAATAAACTATTTATTTTTAAAGAAAACTATCCTTATATTAAAGCATTTAATATATACTATATAGAATTAAGCATTTATTTTGCTAAAAGTATTGCTTTTATGCAATTAGGGAATACTTATATATATTTTTAGCAATTAGAACCTAAAGTTTATAAGCAGTATATAAAGAGCTATATTAGCCTTTCTTAATATAGGGGTCTTTATATCTATTGTATATTACTTTTAAATTAATAGTATATCTAAAAGGAAGAATTAAATAATAGAAATTATAGTATAGTATTATACTGCTATAAAGCTAAATATACCTTAAATATAAGCACTTTTAGCAATTTAATATAACTTAAATAATATAATTGCTTTAGCTATAGATTGCTTGCTAAATAAACTACTATATAGTTTTAAACTAAAAATAGTTATTAAATTTATTACTAAAAGTAAAGTTATTAATTAAAAAGCTAATAAAACTGCACTAAAGGTTCTATATAAATTATACTTATAAAAAGTATAACTTCTAATAAATATAGTAGCTATACTATTAAAGATTTAATATAATTAATATTATTAATTAATTAAGATTAATAAAGAAAATATTATTTATTTATAGCTATATAAAGGATATTATTTACTAAAGAAACTAAAGTATAAATAGTTTTTTACTAAAGCTAAACCCTATAAGGTAATCTATAAAATCTATAGCTAAGTTATTAAACTTAACTTCTCTCTATACTAATAAGTATATTTAATAGTTTTTATTGCCTAAATATAGAAACTAAAGTAAGGGGATAACCCTTTTAATTGCATATTGCTATTACTATTAGCCATTAAAATTAATAGAAATAAGGCAATAGGCTAATAGAAAGTAAATAAAATCGTTTAGTAAAAGATTTAATAATATAAATAAAGGCTAATGCATTACTTTTTATTGCAATAAAAAGGATATACTATTAAAAACAATAAATAAATAAATAAAATTAAATTAAAAGAGAATGCTTTTAACTTTATTAATAAATACTTAATTGCTAACTCTATACTATAGAAAAAAGAATATAAAAAAAAAGGTTAGAAATTGCTATAGGGTATAATAAACTTAATATTTAAATAGCTAAAAGCTGCCTATTAATTCTTACTATTATAAAAAAATTCTCTTTTATATATTTACTATTTAATTTAAAAGGATTTAATATAAAGGTAGCTAAATTCTATAAAAAAAGGGAATATTTAAAATAGATTAATAGTAATTTATAATTAGCTTACTTAATATATAATTAGGGTAATTAAGTAAAGTAAATAATTAAGCGCCTATATAATATAAAGGCAATTGCTATAGCTTAATATACCTCTTTTAACTTCTTTAACTTTATATAATCTTTATTTTCTATTTTTATATATAGCCTTACATTTTATTAATTTTAATAGTATAAGTGCTAGAATCTATTGCCTATTAAACTTTTTAGCTTTTCTTCTTTATTTTATATAAATATTTAATTGCTATAAAAACTATTATCTATACTATTAAATTTAGCATCTCTACTATTAGTTTTAGCCCCTTTACTATTAATTTCTATACTTTTCTTTATTTTTCTTTTATAAATATCTATATAATAGCTAGCTTAATGCTTGCTATATTAGATTTAATACCTTTATTGCTAATCTTAGCTCCTTTTTTATTGATTTTAGTATCTCTTTATAGCTTAAGCCCCTTTAGCTTTAGACCTTTTACTATTAGCTAATAGCAATATAGAACTTATTGCTATATATTAGTAAATTAAATAATAAAATAATATATATAAAGCTTATTTTATTAAAAAGAAGTATAAATCTATTAATTAATTTATTAAAAACTATATTAATTAATCTTTCTTTAATAAATATAGAGTTTTCTATAATAATATTTTATTTAAACTTTTAAATAAGCACTAAACATTATTTAATAGATATAATAGGCTTATTAATGCTTATAATAATAGTAACAATAAATTTAATATTAATATTAATAATTTTAATACTATAATATTATTAACTATAGTATCTTTAGTAGGAGATAATAACTTAATAGAATCTATTTATAACTTTACTATTAATTGCAATTATATTAATAATAATATTAGCCTTTTTAGTAAAGACTTAAATACTAATATGCAATAACTTTAGGATAATATAAATGCATTAATATAAATAGAAAAGAAAGGGGATCTAAATTAAAATTAAAAGTTTTTATCTTTAGACAATAGAATAGAGAATAAAAACAAAGAAAACAATAAAAAAATTATAGTAATTAATAAAGAATATACTAAATATAGCAGAAAGAGTATTAGTAGAAAGACCTTAAGAGAAAAGACTTCTATTTAATATAATAAAAGGGATTTAAATGCTTAAAATATAGATTAAAATCTTATTGCTTTAACTATTAGCACTTATAAAGGATTTAAATAAAAGATAGACATTTCTATAAGTAGGGGTTTGGCCTACTATAAATACAATAAATTAATAGGGATAGTAAGGTTAAAGAATAATAGAATTAATACTAAAGGCACTATAACCTATAGTAACTACTATCTTTTAAGCAAACTAATTAATAGATTAAAGAGCTAAAGATAAAATAATGCATTTATTTACCTTATTTATAACTTTTAGCTTTATAGCCTAAAGGGTACTTTTAATAGTAAATTTAATAAATTCTACTCTTTAATAGACCTTTTTATTAAGTATAAGAAAGTTATTAATTAGCACTATAATTAAATTAATAAAAAGACTAGCATTAAGTTTAAGCCTTTTAAGGTAAAATTTAGCTTTATTTAATGCATTAAAACTATTGCTATAAATACCTTTACCTTTTACTAAAATAATAAATATAATAAGTTTTAAGGGAACTATTAGCACTTTATAGCTAAGCTGCCTAAAAAGAAAAAGGTAATAGCTATAGTTTTTATTAATCCTTATAGTATAATTAATACTTTAGCTATTAAATACTTTATTACTATAAAGTATAGTTATTTAATAGATATTAATATATTAAATTAGTATAATTACTTTATTAAAAATAACTTATTTATTATAAAAGCTATTATAGCTAATATAGCTATTAGTGCCTATTAAGCTATAATTAAAATTAAAACTTTAGAGAATAAAATTGCTTAATTTAAGGAGTAGCTTAAGGCTAATGCTAAATCTATTAATATTAAATTCTATAAAATTATTAATAAAGTTAAAAAATAAGCTATTAATATCTTTACTTTTAATAATTTAATTATTTACCTTAATACTATTAGTAATAGCTAGAATAATAAAATTAAGGAATTAATAGTTTAAATAGTAAAAGTAAAGAAATCTAAATTAATAGCTCTTTTAGCAGCTAATAAAGCTAAACTAATTAAAACTATTATAGCTTAAATTAAATCCAAACTCTTTTAAGGTAGATTAGCTAAAGGCAATTAACTATTTTATATACTTACTTTTAGCCTATTAAAATAGGTGCCTTTATTAATACTTTAGGTAGATAATGCAATATATTAATATATGAATTTATAGCCTGCTAGTAACTTTCTTTTAGGAAAGAAGTAACTTAATAAGGCTATAGTAGCTAGCTCCTTTAAGCGCTATAAGCCTAATAGCGCAATAGAGAAATTAATAGCTAAACCATTAAAGTTAGCTTTTAATAAAAAGGGATCCCCTTTTGCTATTATTAATATTAATAATTTATTTAATTAATTGTATTTTTAATACTTTATGCATTAATACTAGCAGTTATTAGGCTAGCTAAATTCTATTAAAATTATATAGAATTAAAAGGAAATAATAGGGAAATCTATAGGTCTATATAGGGATTTAAGAACTTTATTAGAAATTTAGGAGCTAATAGCTAAACACTATAATTATATAGAATAAATAAAAATAATTAATAGATAGGGCAAATATAAAGTAAATATTAGGGATTTAGCTTTAATTTTTATTACTATAAATAGTAGTCTTTCTTTTAATTTAGGGGTATTTATTATATATATAGATTATATAATAGATAGTACTCTTAAATAATTAGCCTTTATATCTTTTAAGTAAAGATTAATAATCTATAAGTATATTTATACCTTAGGACCTATTATTATAGTAGTCTTAAGATATAAGTTAAGTAAAGTTTAATATATAATTAATTATTATCTATAGTTAAGCTATTAATTTTAATGTAATTATAGAGCCTATATATATGCCTTTTAATATAACTATAAAATAAATAGTATAATAGTTTTATTATTAAGACTATTACTTTTAATACTATTTATAATAGAATAAATAAACTGTAATAAAGGGATTAAAGAATTAGGCTGCCTAAAAGAGATATCTCTTTTATACTATAATTGCTATTAAATAGTATAAAGAGATTAAGATCTTATATTTAAAAGAAATGCACTTAATTACTACTATAGAAATAGTAGTTTTATAGAAACTAAAGCTATTATTATCTTTAGTAAAGACTAGTATAAAGGCTATTAAGCTACTAATAAAAAGGTATAATAATATAAGGTTTTAATAAAGCTTAATTAATCTTTATTAAAAATTAAAGTCTTTAATTCTAAAGAAACTATAAAGGGTTTAAAGTTATATTAATAACTTTTGCTATATTGCAAATAGTATTATTAAAGCTAATAGCAAGCTTCTTAAATACTAGAAAAAGATAAGGTTTATAGATAGCATTAAAAAGGTCTTTTTTAAGTAAAATGCACTTTAATGCAATTATAAGCAAAAGGGGAAATATTAATTTATCTATAAGATACAAGAAGACCTTATTAATAAAGCTAAAAGTCTATAGATTTTTTAGAAAAAGAGTAAAGACTTTAGTAGTAAAAAAGGCATATAAATAAATGCCTAATTAAATAAAAAGGATAATTGCAAAAGAGATCCTAAAAGCAGTAAATACTTTAATTGTAATTAAAAAGGTTATATTATAAAGAACTGCCTATTTCTATAGAAGGAGAGTAAAGGCAGTAAGAATAAAAGGTTAAAGAAGAAAGATAATAGTAATAAAACTACTAAAAAGACTAAAAAGACTGCCCTATATATAGAATTAAATAAATAAAGTGCTAAAAATGTAAAGAAAGCTAAAGACAATTCTAATAATAATAATAATGCTATTTTTATATATTATAGAGGCTTAAAGGTAAGAAAGTTCTTTAGTAATACTTTTATAAGGTTATTAGTAGAAAAGGCAGCTATAGCAATAATTTCTAGCCTACTAAAATAGCAGTTATATAGTTCCCTTAATATTAATAATAATACTGTATTAAAGGCTAAAAGAAATAGTAACTTTATTACTATCTTAATGTCTATAGAATTAGGCCTTATTAATTAAAAAGACTGCTAGTTTTAGGATTTAAAAGCTAATATATATACTATTAATAACTTTAAATAGTTTAAAGAAGATAAATAGTATAAACTTAATAAAATAATATTAATTTTTATAGGTAGAGGCACTATATACCCTATAGCTATAGAAATAGTAATAATTATACTATTTATAAAGGGAAAGAGAATAAGAACTATAATACTTAAAGATATAGTCTTTATTAAAGATTTTCTATTAAATGTAATTTTTAATAAAAAAGTCTATCTCTTTAGCAATTATATAATTAAGAATAAAATCTTTAATAGTAATAGTAAGATCTTTATAACCCTTAATATCCCTAACTAAAGGTTTTTGCTTAAAGTAATAAAAGGCATAATAAGCTATTACTTTACTTTTAAGATAATGCTAATATAAATAGAATAGTTTAAAGTAAGGATATAGCACTAAAGACTTATTTATATAGATTAAAAAGCCTTTAACTATACCTTTAAGGTTATAAAAGGTAGGCTTAATAATTATAAGCTGCTTAATATACCCTATAAAGACTATAAGCTTACTAAAAGCATAAGGTTCTTACTAAAGATATTATAAAAAAGAGTAAACTATATATTTAACCTCCTTTATATAGACCTTATAGAGCTAAGTCTATATATATATAATAGAAAAAGGTATTTTAAGCTTATAATTAATAATAAAAGCTATTACTTTTATAGCAATTTACTTAAAAAGAAAAGTAATACTATTACTTTAATAGAAGAAGATCTTTTAGTGTTTAAAACTATTATAGCTTATAGTCTGCCCTAAAAGATATAGTTTAATAGTAGCTATAAATTTATTAATAGAAAGATTAATAAATTTCTCTTAAAGATAGAGATTTTTGCAATTATTATACTGCTATATAGCTATAAATAGAATGGCTTTATTAAATAGGTAAATTATATAATTTAAAAGAAGGCAAGAAGTATAATAATAGCAATAAATATCCCTTTTAGGCTATAAAGAGAGATTATCCTTATAGTTATATATATTGCTAATATTATAATAATAAAATCACTAAACTAAAAGACCCTTTATAAGGTTTACTTTATAGATCTAATCCTAAAAAAGGAATATATATTAAGTATTAAGCATTTATAGATTTTAAGGTTAAAGGCATTTATTTATATTAAATAGAAAAAGTGCAATAGATTTAAGAAGATACTGCCTTATAATTAAAAAGAAATCCTTATAGAATTTTAAGGAACTAAAGTATATAGAATTTAAAACCTTAAGATAAAGAAAGTTATTATAATAATATATATAGTATTCTATAAGCCTATTTTACTGCCTATAGCAAAAGGTAAAGAGATTATTTAATTATAGCTAAAAGAAGTATTTAATAACTTTAAGAGATACCTTATAATATTAGTAATAGCTATAAAGAAGTAGATTCTAACTGCCTATACTAATACTAATTTAGCTATAATCTATAATACCCTTAATTAGCTAAATGCCAACCTTTAAAGGAAGGCATTCTTTAAGGAAATTTATATCCTTATTAATAAAGGCATACTTAAATTTATCTTAAAAAGAGAGTTACTAAAAGGCAAAAGACTATTTATAGTAAAGTAAGTAAATCAATATAAAAGAAATAAAAACAATATAATAGTTATATATAAAGCTTAACTTATAGTATATAGCTTTATATAAAAGAAAGGCATTAATTATTAAAAGACCTTTTTTTTAATTATAAGAGCTAACTCCTAAAGGATACTACTTGCTTATATTATATAGATCGAAAAGAAGCTATTATAAAATAATATAATTATAGTATACCTAAATAAAAAGCTAAAAGAAAATATTTATATTATAACCTTTCTTTTACTTAATAAATTCTTTAAGGATCTAAAGTATAAACACTTAATTAAAAAAGTAAGCTATAAATAAAGCATTAAGTATATTATATAGTTACTTATAGCTTTATATAGCCTTAAGTAAAGTGCCTAATAGTAGCAAAAAAAACTAAAAAAGATATTTAATAAATTAGGCCTTAAGAGGCTATAAAGCAATACTATAGTTTATATAAATTAAGTAAAGGAGATTATTATAGCTATATATATAAATAATATACTGTATTAATGGACAGGGACACTAGCCAAAACACACACCTTACCCAAAAGGGTATAGGGTAAGTAGGTTCGGTTGAAGACCGAATAGCCTTCTTAAGCAGCTACAAATAACTTAAAAGAGTATTAAAGCATTTAATTAAATGCTTTAAAGTATCCCTTAAAGAAAAGAAAGAAAGAAAATAAAGCAAAAAGTTATAAATAAAGTAATATTATAAGGAGCTATACCGGGACTTTAATAGGGTCTAAATGTAAGGAATTTAAAATTTCAAAAATAAAAATTAATTAAAGAAAACTGCCTATTTATTTCCTATATCTCTAAAGTCCTTTTTATCTTTTTAACTAACCTAATAATAAATTAATCTATATTACCCTAAACCTTAATTTATCCCTCCTTAATGCCTTAATGCTTACCCTTAAGCAAACTAAAGGCATAATACAAAAAGAAAACTTTAAGCTTAATCTATTTAAACGCAAAGAAAATCTTAAAGGAAGCATTCAATTAAATGCTTTATACCTATAATCTATTATTTAATCTACTATTATCTCCCTTTACAATTTATTTTGCTTTTAATACTTAACTTCCTTATTTTAACTTTACTATTACCTTCCTCTATAATGCAATTCCTAATTGCAATACCAATTAGCATAAAACTAATAAATAGAAATTAAAGGTTTAAATAGCTTATAAGCAGCAGTTATAATCTTATCCTATTGGTTTACTGAAATTAACCCTTTTAGTACATAAAAGATCTAGCTCTTTATTTAAGGGAGTTTAAGAACAGCCTATTAATCAATTTAAGGCAAATTCATTCATTTAGTTCTAGCAGTTATCTTTCTTTCAGTAGAGGCAATATAGTTTAGATTATAATTACCTTACTGGGTCCAAATAGCAGCATCAGTAATATTTCTAACTATAGCATTAGCAATTATAGTATAACTCCCTTCTTTTGCTATACGCTTAGCTAGTTAAGGAATTAGTAAAGGCAGTATAAAGCATTTATAAAAACTCTATTTATTACTTTTAGTAATAGGCAAATTTAAATCTATTTAATTAAATTGCTATAAGATAGCTAACTTAAATAAAGGTATCTATTAAATTAATTGAATTAATTTAATTACTTGCCCTTTACTTAAGGAATTAATAAATATTTAATTAAATGCATTAAAACAAGCAGGCATATTTTAATTAATTTAAATTTCTTTTTTAAATGCACTTAATTAAGCAATGCTTATATAAATCAATAAGCTAATAGGCAACTTATATAGGGGCTAGGCAAGTTTAATTATTGGTTTAGGCATAATAGTAGGTTTAAGGGCAAAAGTCTTAAACTTAAGGCATAAACTATAAAGGCAAGTTGCTTTAATGCTTTAACTTTAGTAGTTTAGGGCTTATTTAAAACCTTTTCCTTTATTATTACTTAAAGTAATAATAACTTTAGTAGATTTATTAATCTTAGCAGGAAATCTATCTATTATTTAATACCTATAAGTTTAATAGCATTTAATTAAATTATTAGCTAAAGGACAATAAGGCAGTTAAAGGCCTAATAGTAAAGGCAGACTTATTTAATAGCTATTACCTTAAGGATTAAGTAGCTTTAGAATAATTTAATATTTATTTTTAGGAGTTTAGTAATTAACTCCCTTTTAGCTTATTATATAGTAATCTCCTAAATTAATATAAAGCTATTAAGTATTAAAGGAACTATTTTAAAATCTTAAGATATAAATAGATTTCTAAATTCTAGTAAGTTCTATAAGCTTATATTAATTAAAGAACTTTCTATTAGTAATATTAAATTTATTAAGGATAATAATACTAATAAAGTCTTATATTTAATTAATATTTAAAGCAATTAATTAAGTACTTTTTCTTTACTTATATTTAGTAAAAACTTAATTGTAATGCATTAATGCTAAAGGGGGATTATTAATAGTATTATACCTACTATTAAAGATTAAAGGCTAGGTTATAAGGCATTTAATAATTAAAGTTTTAATAAGTCTAACTATTTTATAGATATTAAGGAAGAGAAGGAAAGCACTTAAGAAGCTATATTTTTAATTTTTAGCTTATTTAGTAATAGGCATAATAAAAACTAAGAAATTATAAGGCAGCCCTATTTTAGTTATAATCTCCCTTTATACTATAGTAAGTATAATAGCTTGCTTATTCTAAAGGATATTAGCAATATTATAAATAATTAAATACCTTAGCTATCTATCTTAAATAAAGAAGCTTTAATAGATAGCATTAATAAAGTAAGTAAAGCTAACTAATAGCCTTTTATTATATATTGCTTATTGGAACTCTATAGGTATAAAACTAATTAAATATTTAGTCTTCTTAATATTTATCCCTTTTAGTAAAAGCTTATAAGAAAAGCTCTTTTACTTTTATTTATTCTTTTTAATTTTAATGCTTACAATTAAAAGATTAATTTAGTAAATTATAAGGATATCAATAAGTCTATAGATAAAGGTAGTAAGGAGAGCTTAAATACTAAAGTTTAAGGCTATTTCTTTTTTCTATAGATTTTTAAATAAGTCCTATAGGTTTTAATAATAAGATATTTAGGCTTAGCAAGAATTAAAAAGGAAGTCTCTAAAGCAACTAATATTAATAAGCCAAAAATCTAAATTGCTTTTATTACCTAAAATAGGCTAAGTTTCTAACTTATTAAACTAATAATCTTAATTTATTTAAGGGTAGAATAATATAGATTAACTATTAAGCAATTAATTAAATATTTTAATAGTATTTTCTTTACTAAAAGAAAAGAAATCTCCAATCCTGCCTTTATTTTAAATAACTCCTTTAGCCATATAGAGATCTTTACTTAGCATTAAAAATTACACCTTTAAAGTAATTGCACTTAAGGTTGCTTTCTTTAGCCCTATTATAGAATAGAGTAAAGGTTAATAAGGGGTTTAAAAGCTTATAATTAAATGCTTATAACTTAAAAGATAAAGATTATTAGTATTTTATAGGTATTATAAATAAAGTTAAAGTAATATAACTTACTATAAAATTATTAAAAGGAAGGAAAGAGTTATAGGCATAAAGTAGATTAATATAATTTAGGCACCTTTATTTTTAATTTAGTATTATTTAAGTAAATTACTATTTTAATATTTATATATATATAAATACTAATAAGTTTCTTAAAATAATATACTTTTTAATATTTAATAAGAATTTTATTAATATTTAGTTTCTACCTTAAATCTTAAGGGTTAATTTCCTATTTATTATAAGAGTATTATATTAGCCCCCCTTTTATTCCTTTCTTTTTAGTTTATTATTCTTTACCTCTTTAATTCTTTTATACCTTTAGTTATTATTGCAATTTTCATTCTTTATCTTATAATAGCTTTATATTACAATAAGCTTAAGTCTTTTGCCTCTATACCTTACAATTGTCTCCTTAATGTATGCAATTTTACTATTAGCTATATTTAGGCTTTTAAATTCTTTTATTAGTGCTTTATTTATTAGCATACTTATAATAGTTTCTTCTATAAGGCTTTAATTAATACTATTAGTATTACTATTAAATAATTAATAAATACCCTTTTTTATATTGCTTTTTAACTATTATTTTTATTTAATAATTAATTAAATACTTTTAGATTTAATAATGCTTTAATATTTAGATTTATAGCTTTTAAGCTCTTAATTAACTTAACTAGCCCTTATATATTAAAATTGCCTTTAAGGAAGATAGCAAGTAGACTAATTATAAATTTACTTAATAATTCATTTTATAGTTACCATTTTGCAATTTAGTACTTTATTTTAAAGTAAATCTTCTTTTTTAGCGCTAACTTTAATCTATATATATCCCTATAGAATAAACTTACTCAATAGGGTACTTCTTAACTTAGCTACTAACTTGCCCTAAATATATTAAGGCACTTATTATTGCCTTTATTAAATACACTAACCCCCTTATATATTATAAATGCATTTAATTATATACTTCTATAGTTTTTACCTATAATAAATATATCCTTACTCCCTTTTATATATATATTTTAGCATTAGGTTATATAGATAGCTGCTATACTAATTGTATTTAAAACAGTTAATTTAAATATAAATAAAGCTTCCTTTATAGATACTAACTAAAGGGTCTTTATAAAGGCCCTTATAACTTTCCTTTAGGTAATGTAAATACTATTAATAAGTCTACTTAGCTATTAACTTTTACAGTAGATTTTCTTAGGCCAACTACTTGCCTGCAAATTATATATAGTTTTCCTACTAGTAATATAGCTAGTAATTGCTAGTTAATTAAATAGGCATAAAAAGTATTTAATTAAAAGTATAAAGTAAGTTTTAATTAATAAAAATAATAGTTTTTAGCTTATCTTTTAGTATAGATTGGCTAGGTATAGTTTTTAATTTATTAATAATAGTTTAATAGATAAAAGATAGTGCTATAAAGCAATTAATTAAGTGTTTCTATACCCTTTAAGGCTATTGCTATTATTATATTATTTTAATAACCTTAAAACTTAATTTCTATTAGGTATATTTAGATTTCTAAATTTTTTATAAATATTAATACTTTATTTTCTATTATTTTCTATGCATTTTTACTTATTTTTAAATAATTTTAACCCTTTTGCTATAGTTTTTAGGCATTTCTATTCTATTTTTATTGATTTTTAGTATAATTTTTAAAGTTTTTAAATAGATTTTTAGGGGATTTTTAGGGATTTTTAGCATTTTCTTAGGGTTTTTAGCCAATTTCTAGTTGTTTTTATCTAGTTTTATCCAATTTTACTATCCTTTTGCTTGCCTTTAATTGCTCTTTATTTTGCTTTCTTACTTTATTTTAAGCAGCTTATCTTTTTTTAGTATAGTATTAGTTTTAGTATCTTTACTTCCCCTTTTTAACCTTTAGCACCCCTCCCCTAATAGCAACTTAACTATTTTTAGCCTAATACTATTATTAATTATTTAATTAATTACTTATTATATTTTAATACTATATTTATTAATTGCTACTTATCTTTAGAATTTAAACTTTAATAATTTCCTTAGGCCTAATATAGATATATATTATAGTATTATTATTTAAGCTTTTTATAGCATTTAGATTAAGTTCATTCTATTCCTACTGTCCTATAGACTTAATTTACATTTAATTAAATGCTTCCCCTTCTCTCCTTACCTTTAGTAATACTTTCTAACTTACACTAAAAGTCTCTTTATTATCCCCATTTATCCACTACCTATTCTTATCCTCTATAAACTTTCTTAACCGATTACTATAGGTTATATTAAGAAGCTTAACTTTATCTATAGTATTAAGAATATAACTCTTTATTTTATTAAATGCATTAGCAATTCTATAAGGGCCTAATTAATATAGCTTTATTTTTGCAATGCAAAATATATCCTTTTGATTTTATATATTATACTAAAGAACTAAATCTCTTATAGCAAAAGGCTCTTTATATAGCCTATACTAATTCTTTTTAGTCTTTCTATTAGCAATTAACCTTTAGAATACAATTACTTATTGCCTAGCTTCTTCTATATCTTCCTGCTTTCACTTTAGGATTTTAATCCTTTACTTAAGCAGGTCCTTAATAAAGGTTATATCATTCCATTTAATTAAATACTATATAGGCACTTCCACTTCTAAAGAAAGAACTGGCTCCTATCTATAAAGCAAATAAAAAGGTGATCTTCTATATAAGGCATAAATAGCTGCTCTTTTAGCCAATAAAGCCATTAGTAAAATATCTATCTATTTTCCTTCTTCTTTACCCTTTTTCTTTAGGAAACTTATTATAGTAGTATAACTACCTTTAATAAATCCATTTACTTTAGGATTATAAATAAAAGTATTAATAACTTCTATATTAAGGCTATTAAAATCTTTAGGAATCCCTTTTATAATCTCTTTTTTATTATTAATAACCACTCTTTTTAGTATTCTATACTAATAGTGCAGTTTTCTAAGGAATTTCACAATATAGTAACTATTTAATCTTAAGATTAGCTTAGCCTTTACCTATCCATAAAGGTTATACCTAACTTTTAGCATAAATCCAAATCCTTTATTAAAAGGCATATACTATCCATTAAGATAAATCTTTATTATTAAGTAAATAGGCTTAATAAATATAAAGGCTTCTATTAATCTTTAGGGAATATATATCTAATATATTAGGCACTGCCTAATAGCTTTTATAATACTTCTTTTTGCACCTTACTAATAGTACCTTCTAAAAAGAAGTATATAAATAGCATTATAACTATAATGCCCTCTATTAATATAGCATAATTTAATTAAATCCTTTTAAATATCTTTCTTCTTTATAACTAACCTTAAATTACCTCCCTATTTCTTAGCCTTAATCTATAAGCAGCTACCTTTTATAAAGTGTTTTTTAGCCTTTAGCTATAAGTATTAGTAATTCTATAGGGTAATACCTATTGGCCTTTTTAATAAAAGTAAGTATTCCCCTAATTGCAATAAGGGTCCATTATAATTCTTTTTTAACTCTATTAATTTATTCTTAATCTTAATAATATTAAAATAAGCATTAATAAACTCTTTAATATTACCCTTAGCCTTTTAGTCTATTTAATTAAATGCTTTTAGACCTTTTTTAAATAGCCTATTAGCTATATTATTTTTATTTTTAAAAATGTATTAAATAGTAAAGTTAAATAATAGAATATAACTAATCCATTAAATAATTATTATATTAAGGATATTATTAGCCTTACTATTAAGCTAATAAACTAAAACTTAAGAATCTATCTTTAAAATAAAGGGCAATCTATATATATAGCTATAAAGGCATTTAATCCTATATAATATGCCCTTATATTTAAGTTTAATAGTATTATATCTTTATTTTATAGGAGTCTAAAGACTAGATTTATACCTTATTAAATGCCTTTTCCCCTTTATTATCTATATTAATATTGCACTTTAGCCTTTTTTATTAGTATTAGTTATAAGGATAACCTCCTTAAATCCTTTAGAAAGGTTTAATATTATTAGGATAGAAGTAAAGATTATCTTTTTTTTAAGAACTGCTATAGTATTGGCTTATTCCTTACCCTATATTTATATAGCATCCTTCCTTAATAATTAAATAAAAGGTCTAGCAATCTAAATATATCTTTTAACCTAAATTTAATAGTAGCCTATAATTCCTAAAAACACTTTAACCTACTTTAGGTTATAGTATCTTTCTTACTTATTAATCTTAATCACTTTTTCCTTTACTGGCTGCCTTCTAGCTATATTGCATAAGTATCCAACAATAACTGCAATATGCTAGCAGAACTTTAACTTCCCTATAAAAATCATACACCCAAATAGCTTAACATTTAAAAGAGTTTTATCTAAATTAATTAAATGCTTTAGGACAAATTTCTATATATTAAGGAGTACCTCCTCTCTATTATATTTAGTCTTTAGTCCTTTAATAGCAATATTATTTAAGAAGGCTTAATAGACTTTTAGTAATAAATTAAAAAGGATTTTAATTATAATTCTTAAGAACTATACTATTAAATTAATTCCTCCTTACAGTAAGGTATATATCCTAAAAAGCCCTAATGGCATATTAAAAGTCATTAAATCCTAACTTTCCTCTACTAAAGAAATCTAATTATATCCCAAAAAGAAGTCCAAAAGAGTTAGGATTTTATATATTTTAAATTTAGCTAAGAATTTATTAGCTCCTAAAGGAATTAATCTATTCTATATTATATATACATTATATCTTTTGGCTGAATTAATTAAGTGAAGTCTATTGTTCTTTTTTGCTACTAGTATATATAGGTTCTAATAGGCAGCATAAGACTCTTAAAGGATTCCTCTCTTTATTTAAGTTTTTAGTAACTTAATAACCTTTTTTTTTAATTCTTTAGGGATTAAAATGTTTTCTATTTATTAGGCTTTATATTTAGTTATTTTAATAATCTATAGAGGGGCCACTTTAGGGTTTAGTCTTTTATACTCCTTAAAATCTTAAGCAAATGCCGCTTCTCTATTATAAAGAATTTCCAAAAGGATACTTCTTTTTTTATTAGTAAAGATCCCTTCTATTTAATTAATTACTTTCTAAAGTCTTTCTTTATATAGCCTTAATTCTTTAGCTATTTTAAAGAACTTAAGTATTAAAAGCTTTAAGTACTTAAACTTCTCTTTAAGGTCTTTCTTTACTTTCTTTTACTTTTTCTCCTTTTAATATAGATCCCCTTTAGGGATAGATCCATTTAATAGAATATTATCTTTAGGATATATTTTATTGGCTTTTCGTTTATATATTATATTAATAAATACTATCTTCCCTTTTTAGTATACAGCTAACTATAGCTTTTTCTTTACCTTTATTACTTTTATATAGTTAACCTTTAATTAATTTCTAACTATTAATTAAATTACTGCTTTTACTAATGCCTTATTTAACTATTTAATTAAATGCTTATTATTATCTTCTTTTAGACCCTATAATCCTATTAATTTAAAAGAATTTTAGGAATTTATTTTTAGTTGCCTTAAGTAGTCTTTATACTCCTTAAGGCATTCTATTTAATATTTCTAGCAGTAGGCATAATAATCTTAATTAAGTTAAGTTAATATTATAGGAGCATTTCTCCTTTTGGAGATATATAATTAAATATAACTTTAGTAGCCTTAATAAAGGGCATTTCTAAAATAAAAGGAATAAAAATATATTCTCTTAAAGTAATATAGAATCTTTATACTATTTAAATATTTTTAAAAAATAGCTTAATATTTACTTCTTTATACATTTAGATTCAATTATTAAAGTAAAATATAGTAGAAGCTTCTATAGGCTTTACTTTTAGCTTATATTTTTATGCTATTTTATTAAAGATAATATTTCCTTTTAACCTAAAATCTACTAAAGCTTTTTAAATTATTCTATTAGGGTTACTTAACTTTACTTAAATTTTTAGTAGTTTTTAGCATTAAGCTAAAGTTCTTTAATGCTATTGGTTTAAAATGTTTATATAAACTATTAAATATATTTAATTAAATATAACTTTTCCCCCTTTAGTTATTATATAGCCAATATTAACTTTATTAATACTTCCCTAATCCTTAATAAGGTATTCTTTAGGCAATAGTATATAATAAGGTTTGGATTCCTTCTTAATTAATATACTATTAATACTATACTACTTAATAATACAGTTAAAGTACTCCTTTAAGAATATTGCTTTTAAATTATTAATTGTAATTAGGTTAATAGCTTACTAAACCTATCTCTTTTTTAATAAAGGTTTAGGTTTTACCTATTTAACTTCTTTTATTCTTTTTATATAATTAAAAACTATTTTTAAGATATTATTACCTAAAGGAGAGTTAAGGGTAATTAAATCCTTAATAGTTATTTGGACTTTTAATTCTACTACCTTTTTATAAACTTATCTTTTTATTTAAATAACCTTAAGCATTTAATTAAAAGCATTTTAATCCTTTTCTTTAAAAATAATATTAGCAATCTCCTTATTTTTAATAAGTTCCCTATTTATAACCTAAATAAAAGATTAAATTCCTTTTTCCTTTTTTTAATTAGCTAATTTCTCTTTTAATTTTACTTTTATATATTTTGCAATATTAGTTTTTAATATAATATTAGTAATAAAAGGGTTATTAATTAATTCTATAGCTTAATTATTAATAAAAATGCAATTAACTTTAGGTTCTTAGGTCTCCTTAAGGGAATTCCTACTAAGCATTAAAGAGCTATACTTTAGTTAATTTATATGCCTAAGGAAGTCTTTAATTAAATGCTTCTCTTCTTTAGCAATCTACTATTTCTATACATTTAGCTTATTTACTATTATAACTTTAGTTTAGCTATAAATCTTAAAGGTAAGGAATTTTAGAATCCATAAAATAATTATTTTTTTTACTCCTTCTTTAATAGTAAGCTTATATACTAGTTTTAAGGGTAGTAAAAGTTCTTATTGCTTTATTTAAATAAAGCTAGCATTACTATTATAGTCTATAAATTCCCTTCTTTTATCTTCTATAAAAAGTAAGCAATAGTTTAAAAAATGCCTTACTTCTATATAATAAAAGCACTTTAGATCCCTATTATAACTTGCATTAATATAGAAGTTATAATAGGGATGTATATAATTAAATTCTTTTATTTAGTTAAGGTTGTTCTTAATTAATAATAACAATTCTATTTTTAATTGGTTAATCTCTTAATGTATAATCCTTTTTAATTCCTATAATTTATTTATAATATCTTAAGCTATATTAATTTATAGCTTCTTTATTCCTTTAGTAAAAAGACTTAACTCCCCTTTTAAGCTTTAGATAGGGTTAGGGAACTTAGGCTTTTAATGCTAAAGCTAATTTTAATAAGCAAAAGGTTTTTTAGTTTTCTTAAAATATTTAAAGTTATTATCCTTCCTTTCTATCTAAAAGATTTAAATTTCTTTTTTAGCATTAAAGAAGTTCTTAATTAGCCTAATTATCTCCTTATACCTTATTGTTCTTAAGGTATTTAGGTATTTCCCTTTCTATTAGCAAACATTAATAATAATATTTTTTAGTATAGCATTATAGACAGCCTAAGCCTATACTATAGAAGCCTTCTAGCCAATAGGATCTACTTTTCTACTAAATTAGGCATGCTTTATAAGCTACTAAAGGATAACTCTATACTTTATAGACTGGATTAAAGTTATATTTATTTATTAAAGCTTATTCTTAAATAGATTTAATTGATTTAAATCCTAATACTTAAAGGTTTTTAAAAGGTTCTACTTTATAGTAGGCTAATTATTGCCTTTTAGTAAGTTTATAATATCTTAAGATACTTTAAAGGTTATATAGTATATTAAAGCTTTACCCTTTGCACTATTTACAACTCTTTAGCTAGTTATAAATCCATTATATAATCTAAGAAAATATATAATATTCCTTCTATTAAAAATTATATTAAGTAATTAAATAGGGGTAATAGTTACTTCTATTATTTTAGCTAGTATATTTAGTTTATTCTCTTTAGGAATATTAATATTAATAGTATTAATTAACTTAAAAAGGATAGTTAAAGATTATTAACTATATTGACCCTCTTTACTCCTAATAGGGCTTAAGGGGTTTAATTGCATTTAATTAAATATTCCCTTTATTTTTTTGTCTAAAGGCATTAGTAAATTATAGTTATTAGGATTCCTATAATAAGTGTTTTAGTATATATATATAAAAGAGTATAGGCCAGCTGCCTAACTTTTAGGGTTATAAATTGCAATAAAACAATATATATATATAATAAAAGAATAAAATAATAAAATAAATTAAGATATATATTAAGATAATTAAGAAAAGTAAAGAAAAGGAATAGTAATATTATATTTAATAAGGCTTTATTTTAATAAATTTAAACTAGCTTTTTAAAGTTAATAATAATAAGTAAAATAGCCAATTAAAATAGTAGTAAGTATATATATATGCCCTTTAGCTAAAGTCTAAAGACTAATAAGGATAATAAAAATTTCCTATTCCCTATAATTAATTAAGGATTAAATAATCTTCTTTTTTCTCTTCTTTTTCCTTTCTTAATCTATAAATTAAGCTTTTAGCAGTCTTAAATATACTTTAATATTTAAAAGTATTTAATTAAATGCTTATACATTATTTATACTATTATTTTGCCTTATATGCCTTTATGCTAATATATTAGCACTATATTAGGTTGTTAAATTTTTCTATATATCTACCCTAACTATAGTAATGAGTTTTCTTTTTTTAGAATGCAAACTTATATTAATATCTTTACTTACCTTTAGTATTATTTTTAATTCTAATGCCCTTTATTTTTATAGGAGTAATAGGTTTTTTGGTATCTAGAAATTTCTAGATCTTTATAATTAATTGTCCACTACTTCTTTAGGTTCTTAATAATAGCTTAAAAGTATTACTAAAGAGTTTAATCAAACACTTTAATATCTTTTTAAATAACTTAAAGGCCTCTCTCTACTATAACCTCTAAATGTATTGGTAGATAGGGACACTAGCCAAAACATACACCCTACCCAAAAGGGTATAGGGTAAGTAGGTTCAATTAAAGATCGAATAGCCTTCCTAAATAGCTGCAAATAACTTAAAAGAGTATTAAAGCATTTAATTGAATGCTTTAGAGTATCCCTTAAAGAAAAGAAAGAAAGAAAATAGGGCAAAAAGTTATAAATAAAGTAATATTATAAGGAGCTGCATTAGGACTTCAATAGGGTCTAAATGCAAGGAATTTAGAATTTTAAAAATAAAAATTAATTAAAGAAAACTGCCTATTTATTTCCTATATCTTTAAGGTCCCTTTTATCTTCCTAACCAACCTAATAATAGATTAATCCACATTACCCTAAACCCCAACTTAATACTTATAGTTATTAATAATAATAAAAATATAAATACTTTTATTAATAAATTTATATAAAAAGTAAAGATAAAGTTACTTAAATTTCCTAAGCTTTTCTTAAGTATAGCTATTATAGTAGAAAAAGATAAATTGCTTATATTATTATAAAGAGACTATATAATAAGTATCTTTAAGCAATTTAAATACTTTAATTATAAAGCTATAAATATATTAATAGAAATAGAAACCTATTATTTAATTAAAGCAATTAATATCTTTAGTATAAAGGCTATTAATAAAAAATATATATTAATAGTAAAAAAAGTTAATTATCTCTTATAGTAAAGCTAGCCTAATCTAGCCTTTATATATAGTCTTTAGGCATACTTTTTAAATAGCTTAAATAAGCAATAACTTAAGGCTATAAAAAGAATACTATAATATATTAAAAGGAGCCTTAATTACTCTATCTATTATTACTGCCTTAAGGAAGAGTTATATAGCAATTTATTTAATCTTTATAGCTATTATAACTTTAACTATACTAGCTGCCTAAAAATAATATAATTAACTAAAGGATATATATTCTTTATAAATAAAGGCCTAATTATATAGTTTAATAAATATTAAAAAACTATAGTAAAGTCCTTAATAAAAGCTAAATACTATATATTAATAAAGATAGTATTATAAATTATATAAATAAAAAGCTTTATAAAGAAACTTAATAGCCTATTAATTGCCCTAATAATAATCTTTATAGATAACTAAAGTATTATAAAGCTAATATATAATCCTAAATTCTATATCTATATAAAGTATATTTAAATATAATATTACTTTATAAAAAAGGCTATTAAGAATAGTATAGTTAAACTATAATATATCCCTTCTACTAAAAATATTACTAATATATTTATAAAGCTATTAATAGGCCTATTATATTACTCTTTTATTAATGCCTTAAGATTAAGGCTAAAATTAAAAAAGGTACTATACTAAAAATACTAAAGTAAGTATAAATAGTACCTATAAAAGCTTATAGCAATGCCCTTAGCTATAGTAAAAAAGCCTACCTCTAGCAGTAAAAAAGTCTTACTTAAGCAAATAATTGCTTTAGCAATAAAAAAAGAATAACTCTATAATTATATAAGGAATATATATATAAAGAAGGTTAAGATAGCCTTATAATAGTACCTAAGGATAAGCCCTTAATTAGGCTTAAAGGGAGTATTAATAGATATAGCAGCTAGGCAAAGGTAGTCACCACTATAGATATAGTAGCCGGCTATAAGCTAACCTTAAGGGCCTTATAGGCCTAGGTCTTAAGGCCATATATCCTTATAAGGGAATCCCTACACTATAAATAGGTGACTGCATTCTATAACTACTATCTAGCTATTCCTTACGAATCCCAATTGATCTAAACCGACCTATTGCGCATATCGCCTGCTATAACTGTCTCTGCGCGTGCCTGTATATTGTTTACAGTACCTCAATTCGTCTTAGGGTTTGTCGCTTTGCCCCCAGTCAGCAAACTTAGCATAATTTCAATCGCATCTCCATTGCACCAACAGCTCAACTTCGTGGATTCACTCTTGCGGCCCACTTGGAACCAGGACCGCTTCTATTGTTCAGTAATGCACAGAAAATGTTCAAATATTCTACGAAGGGCACCATCACTCTGCGCTACCTAACTTCACTCCACAAGAGGAAAAGAATCAAGGATTTTCAGAGAGCATCCGAGATATAGGGTAGGTAACAAGGGTGGGCGGTATTGATGATCAAGATAAGCTGATAAGGCAAGCAAGCGGGTCTTACCAAAACAAAGCAATGTCGCAAGTCTGGGAGCATCCCTGAGACCCAAGTTAAGGCTGAAATCAGGTCAGTTATAGTTTGAATGAAAGACACTAAAGTGGTCGTTCGACCGATTTGGACATCATGAGTGGCTAATCAAGTCCATCCGAGACTCTCAGGCCTCAAAAGGGCCAGCAACGGCCGCAAACCCCAGATACGGACCCCGCGGGCACGGTGACTCTAAGGGGAGATGGCACCTCGGTTCCAGAGTGCAGGGAGGCTGGAGCAGCTAAAGGGAGATGGAAACGGCTAGCAGGTAAAGTGGAACACTTGGATGTGACGCGACGGACAGCATCCAAAGCTTAACTACTTTTTCGTTCTAGAGGATGATAAATTCGTTCCGGAGGCCCTTCTCGAAACTGCAAGATTGCGTAATTTTTTGTCGTCCTGCATCCGTGGATCCGAAAATGTCAAACATTGGGTATATGCAGACTGGCGTGTCGCTGGTGTTGCACCAAGTAGCTAGTCTAGGATAGACTTTTCGAGTTTGCAGGATTCAATCCATCTCGGAACGCAAAATGCACGGAATGAGCATTCTCCAGGTCAAGGGGACTTCAAACTGCACATCTCAATATTGGCAATTTCCAAAGCCACCAACTATCATCACCCGAAGAAGATTCCAAAAGGCCCAGGAGATCCTTGCTCCGCGAACCCGCTCGGTCCCCAAACGTGCTCACAGCAAAGTTTGCAAGGATCAAGCCTCTGCGCCCGACGCTTCGGTTGCAGCGAGAGCCCGGCTTCGTCGGCAGTTGGCGCCGTGTAAGGTTTGTTCTTTGTTCAACGGGTCAATTTCCGCGACGCCCGGCCCCTGTCAATGATGAAGCCTAGCTTGTGAGTTGGTGCCAAACCGCCAAACCCAAAGTGCAGCAAGCGACAGTTTCAGCAACAAAAGCTAAAGAGAAATAGAAGCCGCTGGCACTCGATTGCGGGCGAGCGCTTGTCTCTTGCCCTTTGCCCTTGGCCTTTTGTGTTGATGGTGGCTTGTGCACGAGCATTTGTCAAATGCCGAGCAAACCATGTCATGTTATGACGTACTTTGAATGAGTGCGAATTCGAGAAATAATAAGGGCCATTGTTCCCAAGTTGAACTCGACGAGTCTCCACATCTTGTCAAGGCTCAAGAGGCCAAAAAACGCCAAAAACAATGACCCGGCTCTCTCATTCATCGTCATCCTCCTCTCCACCCAAGCACGCGCCCAGCGAAATTTCAGGCAGTGTCTTTTTTGTTTCCTCTGCCGGCCGTGTTCTTCGCCTTCCTATCCCGAGCACGTCTGCGCGCGATCCGTTGACATGGAGCTGGCAGAAAAGAACTGCGGCCTTCTTGGCTCTGCAGTTTTACTCGGTAGTCTGCTCCTTCGAGATTACTACCCCAGGAATACTCGCTCGCGCCCTGAGCCACGAATTCAAAGCTGAGGTAAGGCGTTTCTTGTTTACAAAATATTGAAGTTGCTGACCAAAGTAGGACATGAAGCCTTTCACCCTTGGTTCCTTGTCGTCTGCCATGACTCTCTTCACAGGGTTTGGATATCTTCTGAGCATCCCCGTCTCAACTGCAACTGGCCGACGACCAGTTTTCCTTACGGCGGCAGCTTTGACTACAATTTCTACCATCTGGGCTGGGCTTAGCGGAAGTTTTGCGCAACTACTGATCTCCATATGCCTACAAGCTGTCGCTGTTGGCTCTGCAATCAGCATGGTACAGACCCTTCACCTGCTTTTTATTATTCATCATGATACTAACGTCAGATATAGTGTCAACTTATGATTCTAGATGCCACGTTTATTCATGAAAGGCCCTTTGCCCTTTCCATTTACTGGTGCACTGGCGGTGCCATAGTCAAACTGTTCCTGATAATCTTGCCGTTCGCCACCGACCTGCAGACCCAATGGCGACCTGTTTATGAGGTCTGGTTTGGCTTGTGTATCGCTGCATTCGTCTTGGTTCTTCTTTTCGTTCCCGAGACCTTTTTCCTCCGCCCACCCGTGGCCCTTGATGGCCGCGTGTTGGTACAGAGTGCCTCCGAGACAGTTCACATCTACGATGGTTGGCAAGATCTCCCCAAGGATATGAACATGAAGCCACTGCCCGATCTCCCACACACAAACAATTTCACCCACAGACTCAAGATTAAGCGAGCACCGGGCGCAACGTGGACCTCTGTGCCGTCCGCATACATGCAAATGCTCCTCTGCTTGTGCAACCCGCTAATCGTTTGGGTCTCTCTGCTCAGCGCATCGATTCTGAGCGGCGTCATCCTCCTTAGCCTCACGCAACCTAGCATTCTCGGTAATGCGCCTTGGAACCAGGACTCACAAATGGTGAGCATCTACCTTGGAGTTAGTGGGATCTTTGGATCGCTGCTGGCTTTGCCTGCCACTGGTCCTCTCATCACTTGGTCTACGCGATACTTTGCACTGCGGAGCAATGGGACACGCCACGCAGAAGTTTACCTCCCTGGCTTCGTTCCTCCGGTTATATCTGGAGTCATCAGTGTGGGCTTGTTTTATCTGGTGCTTAGAAGTGAGTGGCCGGCAGTGTGGCACTACGCCGCCTCTGCGCTCAGCGTCTTTAGTTATGCCTCTGGCAACGTAGCGATTGTGCTCTGGATGACAGAGGCATTTCCAAACTTGGCTGCAGCCGCACTAGCACTGTTGATGTTTTCATCAAACATGGTCAGCTTCGGTGCAGGAAGCTTGATACTACTGGCAGTCAATGACCACGACGTCAAGATACCAAGTCTGGTCATTATGGGGTTGATACTAGGACTCGGAACTATCGCCGTGCCTGTTTCATTTTGGGGCAGATCGGTGAGACAGTATATTCATGGTTGGGGGAGGTTGACGGAAAAAACGGCTTTAAGGCCTCAGTAGAGAGATGTGGCCACATACTCGTGTGGATGGTGCTTAGTCCTCAGCGTAGCCTGATTTCAGTTATCCTCTTCTCCTTTATTGCAATTAGTTGATATATTCACACCCGGAGACTTCAAAACAATTCAATGCTTCAATTAATATGAAAATACAAATAATTTGTCAAAGCGCGTTCGTGGCAAGAGTATGCCGCGGTAGCTTGACATTGAACCGGGGTAAAAAGTCGCAACATAAATTATACAATGTTGGTATGGATATAACTTGGAATTATTGCATGTGTATAATCCCAAAAATCGCTGTTATCAGAAAATCCTTACCCGAGGCATGTACCTTGACGGAGAAGTTTGGAATCGCCCAGAAAATGGAAGAGGATGGGATCTTTGACTTACTAATATAGTTATCCAGAACGGATAGCCGAGGGTATATGTATTCGAGTCACAGCGACAGGCCCATTGCAGTGCTCATGCAGCGGCTTGAAAAATTGCCACATCCGGAAATTTCACCCAAGGCATTCAGTCAGCCCTAAAATCTCGCTCGAACCGAGCTGGTTACACAAGTTCCACGATCCGATGATTAAACGTAGAATGAAGGAGAAATCTTACAAGCGATGAAGCCCTCGTCCCAAATTGTTCCCTGTTTCCGAGCTAACAGACCAATGTGGCTGCGAATGGTACGCGCCCCTCGAAAACAATATTGATAGATTGAATCATGTGGGTGTCAGCACTGTCGGATTGTAACGCATCCTTTCCCTTTGGACCAATCGTTGAGGTACCGAGGTAAGTGTAAGCCATTGCCCAAGAATTTTCGAGTTTAGTGACGCCCAAATACGAAATCCCGAGGTACTAAGAATTAAGCCGCGTGTGGCATCCATCTCTCGTTGCAGCTCAAGTTTCAGTTGTCGGCTAATTAAAAGACCAGGAACTGCATAAATCTATTCTTTTGGCTTGAAAACCGTGCAGAATGCTTGTCTTGTTAATGCCACGACTACGCCTCCCTCGCCGAGCAATATCCGACCTTCCACATTCAGCCCCGCGAACTTTCACAAGCCTGTTATCAGATCTTGCATGTTGTGATCGGATGTTGGGTTGTAGAATCCGATTTAGAACTCCAATCTAATTTGAGATGCCTCTAATTGGTTTGTTGAAGACTTTGAAAAAGATCTGCCTCTCTGCTGAACCGTTGGTTTGGTATCTGAGCATGCTGGTGCCAACAACCCCGGGGAACATATCCCCACATTATACATACGGAATGGAATACCTTGTAAAATATGTGACTGTAATGTGCGCTAGGGCTCCAAATAGATGCTCTTGGCAGTTCGTAGGGGGCAACAGGGGACCCTAGTAATAGCTTGCGACTTGGCCAACAAATCCCCAGACTTCCCCAGGCTTCGTGTTCCGTCCCCTGCATATTTCCGCCACTCTGCATTCTATATATTTGTGACAGTTCATCCGGTCTTGAACCAAGAATCTACCTGCTCAGGATCAACACAGAAACGCAAGATGCTCTTTCGACTGGGATATTCTATTGCCTTGGCCGCAGCATGTTTGGTCTTGGGCAAGGACGTATTGGGCATGAGCCTTGAAGGAGTTCCTCAATGTGGAGTATGCAAATAACTTGAATTTCTTACGGGGACCCATTCAACCGGATCTAACGCTTTCCACAAGGTAACCTGCTTTACGACTAGCCTCATCGAATCATCATGCTCGGCAACAAATACCACCTGCATATGCTCAAGCGCAATATTGCAGGCGCAAATAACTGACTGCGTGACGGAATCATGCAGTGTAAAGGACACCCTCAGTATGTCACCTTTCTCTGGATCTGCGCTGTTGTAAGTGACCTGACAACATTCCCTTAAGCGACCCAGAATGCTACTTCAAGCATTTGTGGTGCTCCGATTCGTGATAAATCAGGCCAATTCGAGAGAGTCACCATCACTCTTGCTATTATTTCCACGGTTTTGGTGATGCAACGATTTGTGTTTAAGATATATGCACACATTAACCTTACTCCCGATGACTGGACAATTCTTGTTACAGTTATAAACAATGTCCCGGTCACCGTCATCGCTCTTTATGGCTTGTCCAGGAATGGGCTGGGCCATGACATTTGGACATTGCCATACCACGATATCACAAATTTTGGCAAGTACTTCCTCGTGGAGGAGAATCTCTACTTTGTGCAGATGATGTTGCTGAAGCTTGCTCTCCTCTTCTTCTATATGCGAATCTTCCCGACGCCTCAGGTCCGTCAGATCTTGTGGTATACCGTGGCGTTTAACTTCTTATGTGGACTTGCCTTTATAATTGTTTCTGCCTTCCTCCAGTGCACACCTATCAGCTACTACTGGACTCAGTGGGACGGCGAGCATAGAGGGAAGTGCCTCAGTACCAATGCTATCGCATGGGCTCATGCCATAATCAGCATCGCCTTGGACATCTGGATGCTAGCAATTCCCTTATGGCAACTCCGTGCTCTTAACCTAGATTGGAGAAAGAAGGCGGGGGTTGGAATGATGTTTACTGTTGGCACATTGTACGCTGCTCACTTGAAATTCTACTCGTCTACATATGCTGATACTTTCCGCAGTGTCACAATCGTCAGCATCCTTCGCCTTCAATCGTTGGTGCAGTACGGAGCCAACTCGAAGAACCCAACCTGGCAGTTTTTTGGTGTCTCAATATGGTCCATCATTGAGATAAACGTGGGAATCATGTGCAATTGTATGCCGTCCTTGCGCTTACTTCTTGTCCGCATCTTCCCCAAGCTTCTGTCTACAAGCCAACGATACTACGGAAGCAATGGATACGATCAAAGTGGACCAGGGACAAACAAAAGCATTCGGCTCAAATCAAGACGCGATCAAAGCAACGGTCGAGCCGCCCCTCATTCGGATAAAAAAGTCATTTCACTACAGAGAACCATCACAGTTGAGTATATTGATAATGATGAGATTGGATTGGTCCAGATGGATGGTTTGGGATTTAGTGGGTACAAGTCTAATGCCACATTTGCTTGAACTGAACTCTTCTCTTTACCAATTGTGGCCCCTGTTCCGCTAGGATTAGAATATCGTAGCAAAAATGGGAGGTGATTTTTCTTGGAGTTAGGATATTGTTATTGAAATTGTTATTTAAAATAATAGAACTTTAATCATTGATCGACCGAATGGTAACTGAGCTTGAAATAAATACTAATGCACAGGTTCAAAAGCTTCCTTCGCCGACTCCCTGGCCCGTTCATTGGCCGTGCTTTCCTCTGATTCCCAATACTCTCTGTCCGTCTTCGCAGTAGCACGCTCTTGGGAAGCGTCATAGTATCGATCCAAAGCTGCTTTTTCCTGTGCCTCAGCCTGTTCGATTCTATGTTGAATGTCAACCATCTCTCCATCTGCATTTATTTCGTTTTCATCCATGCCCTCGGCCTCCAAGGCCTGTCTCCTAGCCACAGAAGCTGCCTTTTCAACCGCCAAGTTCTGCTTCACTTGCTGAACATCTGCCCTTGCTGTATTCTCCGCTTCAATCTTTGTCTGTTCCTCTTCGCGGGCAGTCTCGGCCCGCATCCGAGCAAATTGGCTTTCAAGAACGTTGTGTACATAATCAGTGTTGGCATCAAAACGCTCGAGAACCTGGTTCTGATCGAATAGGTGGTCTACTAAGCCTCCAATAGCATGATTAATGGACTCGGGGCCAATGAAGTTGATAAAGGGACCAAGCTTTGCAATTACATGAGGCTTCAAAACATCCCCCACTAGGCTCTTGAGACCTTCTTTTGCGGCCTCTGAAGCTGCTTGGGCGTCCACTTCAGGAGGTCCACCGTCAACCCCGGGCTTGACCCCCCGGGCTCTCATTTCGGCTTCGACGGTGTCGTGGAAATTAGCCATGACTTGGTCAATGGTGTCTGGCGGAACAGGGATGTTCTTGGCTTGTTCGTCGGCAGCTCTCTGGGCGTCTGCTGCTGCGCTGGCGATCCTTTCGCGGGCTGCTTGTCTACGTTCTTGGACCTTCTGAGCCGCCCAAACAAACACTCCAAAAGCAGCACCAAAGATGCTGGAAACCCACCCGGCAGCCAGACCGGCCGGGGTATTGGTAAAGTATTCCGGCGCTTCTTCAGGTGTTATTTGCTTTCCAGACACGTTTTCTGAGAAGCCGGAGGCGTTCTTCCTTGTTCCACTGAATGTAATGGGATTCACGGAGCCCTTGCTGTTGTACGACGTCACGAAGGAAATGCTGTAGGTATACGGAGAAGTGGTCCAGGTGACGTTTCCATCTGCGTCAGTCGTGTTATTGACGCGTGTTGTGCCCAAAAACACCCTGGGTATTGAAGTCAGCAAAGCAATGTCCGAGTAATCTCATGAAACGTACCTCCCAGTGGCGGGATCGATTGTCATCTTGGTGTCCTTGAGGTCTGCTGGCTCAGAAAAACTATATAGGCCAGCAGCAAAACGAACATCAAATCCAGGGCCGGGATCTGCGTCTTGGAGTGCAGAGCTCACGTCACTTTCGGTAATCTTGTAACCGCTGGATTGTAACGCCTTGTCGATAGCGCCATCATCTGGCTGAAGCGCGGCAGCAGTGAGCTGGCGCAAGATTGGTCTGCCCGTTGCCAGATCGTTGATCAGATCAGTCGTGTTCTTACTGGTAGAAGTTGTCTCCATCGCGCTGATAGAGGCCAAGCTTCTACCCCCCATAGGAGTCACAGACGGTGGCGTCGTTGTGACAGTTTCGACGACGTTTCCAAGGATAATCACGTCATACGGCGTATAGACACTCGAAGAGCCACTGACGCTCAGCATGTGTTGGCCTGGAGCAAACAAGTTGGTTGTTGCAAAATACTCCAGGTCTAATTTGATTGAAAACGTCGGCAGGTCGATCTTTTGGAGACCGGAATCGACTTGTGATGGTACAGATGCTATTGCACCGTTGAATCGTTCCCATCCTGTTGGTTGGTAGGGAATTACATTTCTTTGCCAATAGTCTGTTTGTATTCCAATCCGCGCTTCCAACCCAGCGTCCGAGGCATCGAAAAATAGAGGCAAACCACTCTTGTCAAGCTTCATCTCATAGTTCGTTTTGCCCCACGTGTGCCCTGTGTGATTGCCATCACCACCCTGAGTCTCGCTCCACTCTAGCTGTGGGTTGAAATAGTAATTCCAGCTGCAGTTGCTATCCTTGATTGTCAATGTGAGGTCATTGGATCCAAAGTCCCAGTTGACATTGTTAACATGGAAGCTGCCAAGAAACCAGTCGGCGTTCCCAAGGTCAGCCACGGCTTCCGAGTTTATGGAAGCAGTCAGTGCAAAGCCTTCTCCACTCGGCTGAGGAGTGACGGATCTGAAGATGTTTTTATCATCCTGCTGGCGCTGAAGCATTGTGTCACGAAGGAACTTTTTTGCGAAGACGTCATGGCGGATAATGATGCTTGCGGTATAGCCCGATGGGATGGGGTATGTATTCATGTTGCTGGATGCAGGGAGGGTGAAGCTCCGGGTCGTATTCCCTGGTTGAAATCCCGAATCCTGCGTCTGCATGTATATGCTCAAGCAGGCCACCTCGGAATTGTTCTGACTTGAGTAGACGCTGAATGAGATGGCTTGCGGCGTTAGATACGCCGCATGGGGAACGGGAGTGTTATTGACAACGGCCAGAGCGTATTTGATGGCGCTGACATTGTTTGGATCTCCGATCCATGCAGCAAGGGTGGCACGCAGACCCACGGAGAAATCATCAGGAACAGGGGACCCAGGTGATGGCGTATTGGGAGCATGTCCCACCGTGTACGTTGCTCCTTCAGCTTGAGTGGTTGTGAAGTTGAAGACGATGTGCAGATTTGACGTCGCATCATTGTCAAACTGAATAACCTGCCCAGCTGTTCCCTAAACTCAAGAATTAGTTTGTGTTTGCTCAAAATCATGTGTATTGACGTACCTTGTATTGGTATGAAGATCCCGATACAGAACTAGCACTAACCACAGCCAGAGGGACCACGGCAAAAAGCGCGTAGGTGTCGTTGGGGATCTCATGGACTGGTCTGTCCTTCCCATCTGAGGTTTTCCCCATGACCTGGCGTTTACCACTGAGCGACATACACAGAGATGCCTTGCTATCAGCAGTGAACTGGAGAGTTGGAGCACCCAATTCCAGCCACCACTGAGTGTAGAACTTCACATCATCTTCGTTGTAGCCCTCAGTAACGAGCTGTATGGTTGTTGATGTGATTGACGTCGTCCACAGCCTCTGCAGCACACTGTTCAGAGGTGACAGCGAATAGCTGACAATAACGTCCCAGTTAGCAGTGATGCCGACTGAGCTCTTGGAGCCCTTGATCAAGGCGTCAACAGACGGGTAGGCATCCATGGCTTTGTCAATGTGATGAGGGTTGGAGTTTGCAAAGGATGCGGAATCTGAAGAATTGCATTGTGCGAGTTTGGCTTCTCTCATGCATTTATGTTACAGAGTGGACTATTTCTTAGACTACCGGCATTTCTCATGCCGTACCTCATCCTGTATGCCGTGGTTCTTCGGCAAGTTCCTTTGGCATCTAGCTGTGATAATGGGGAAGATTTGTGGCTGGACCTACTCGGCAAATAATCCGAGACCACAATTACCAGTCATTTAGCTAAAATGCCTGTCAACAAACATGGCGATAAAGCCCATCGTCATATGACAATGCTGCAGCGAATTGATGATCGATAAAATATAAACAAAAGAAAAGCGGCTTTCAGCTGGCACAGAGTTCAAGACATATCTGGTATCGTCAGCTTATGGCTAGTCCCCGCCATGTCAGAACCGATATTTTGCAGCATGTGAGAGCCAACCGGATTCGCTCCCTGACAATTACATTCTTCAATGACAGACAGGACGTTCGTATTTGGCTCGATTCATTACAGAGGCGTTGACACGTCTCGCACACGCCCATGCAAATGCACCTCTGTCCAGGCTAACCGATGCAAGGCTTTATCAGGCCACTCAGCCGCATTATCACTCTAAATACTGCATCGTTAGCCTAACAAAAGTTAAAGAACGCTCCTCACGACAAGGTTTCGTGTGACTTGCCGTTGCATCGCGCCGCGTGGCGTGCTCAGCTCCATCCTGATGAATAGACTATTCGACGCCCAGTGATGCCCCGCTTACGGGCTTGATCCTGGATCCCATGCTTTGCGGGGAAACGGTTAGAATTGCCGATCGTGAACACGAAATTGTTTGTATTGGATCGTTGAAGCTGATGAGACTTTGCCGAACGAATGATTGGGCTTCGGCTGTGGTCGCTCGACAAAGGTCATGTCGGGTTTCCCCTTGGTATTTATGATACATCCCTGGAAGGAGATTCATCTTTAGCCAATGCTTTATTGTCTGTAGCCTGAGTAACCACTGCAGAAGATGTCGAGCTCAAGAGTCTTCACCACGGAAGAGTGCTGTCTCATTCTCGGAGGTCTGCAATACGGCCTTGAAAACTCGGACTACTCCTACTATCCCAGAACATTCATTTACACCCATAATTGCTCATCAACAGTATTTTCAATCAAGGCAAGGGAATTGCATTTGCATACATCCACATTTGGCTATCCTCCAAAATTTCTTCTTTTAGTCAATGGCCAAAATGGCGAGGCAGCCAGTCCAGGGAGGAACGCACTTCCGGCAAAGAATGCCTCCAACATCTGGTTCTCGTCGTCCGAAACCCGCCAAACTTATCCATTTATCATAGAAGCACGAGGTGGAAATGGATATGACGGGACCGACGCTGTGACGACACAAGGCCAAGGAGGAGATGGTGGCACTGGAGGCCAGGGCGGAAACGTGGTCATGATTTACAACGACATATATCGAGCACTGTTTCGACAATCGCGAGATGTTAAGAATGGCAGTTCTGCTACAGAAAAGAGGCGTCGGCTTGCGACATGGTGCAACATTGTCAAAGGGTTTCTCGGAAGCGATGAGCTGGTGCCAGATTACGTTGCCAGCAGTATCAAGAGCCTTGATGGTGTTCTGTCAACGACTGAATCCATGAACGACACTTTAGAAGACGCCTTCAGCACACTCCAAGACGCGCTAGACGGCGCGAGCTCCTATTTGCGTGCTAGTATGAGCATCGACATAGTTGGAGGGTCTTATGGGATAGGTGGTGATGGTGCAGTGAGAGGGAAAAACGGCCTCATGGGTCAACAGGGCGCCGTAAACGCCCAACTACTGACACCAGAAACGGTCATGAATTCTGCAGAGCTACTACTGCACCCGGATCAGATTGCCATGTTGGTGACTGAACTGGAAAACTTGTACTTTGTTGGAACAGAGGATGCAATATCAGAGGTGATCAACAACATCAAAGTGCTCAGCGATCGACTGTCCTTTATCGACACCTTGAAACCCCAGGACGAACTGTTCAAATCCTACGCACAAAATGAATCGGTCTTGATGGTTGTCCCATCGGGTGAAGAGGAGCCAACGTCCATCTCATCGCTCAAGGCCAGTCTGCAGCACATTCAGGCTATTCAGCGAAGGCTTTACAATGGCTTCGACTTTTATGGCCATGTGCGAACCTGGGTACCTTCGGCCTCATTTGAATTCTACCAGACTCAGCTAGCGTCTACACTTCATGATTTCACGACGATACAGACCAACTACTTCAACTACCAGGCCATCGTGGGGGGTGAGAACAGAGCAAAGGATCGCATTCAATATGCTCAAATAGCGGTTCAAGTCGGCGAGCGGTCATGCCAGCAAGATATTGATGATCTTCGTAATGAACTGGTGTATTCCGAAAAAGCAATCGAGCTACTTCAGACCGGGCTTCCGGCGAAGCGAAAAGCGCTGGTCCAGGAAATACAAGCTGCCGCTGACGACATCAGGGATTCTTTCAATGTTTCCCTAGAGTCTTTCATCAGTGCCGCATCACAGTTTGCGTTTGCACCTGGCCTACCAATGGCTTCGATTCAAGCCGCAAGCCTCTTAAACTCTGGGTTCCAGACCGTCTCCGATGACGGTGGAACCTCAGTGAAGAAGGCATACGTGATTGACAAGATCATTACCATGTCTGCAGGTCTTGACGGGCTTTCGGAGGCCATTACCTCTAATCCGGGAGGCGAGGTCACTGTGGACGACCCTGGCGCTACCAAGCTTATGGCCAACGAGAGCGACATCAATGACCTGCTCATGAAGTACCGGGGCATTCTTGGAGACTCAAAAGTCAAACACGTTCGCGACATGTTTGATGACTACCTCAAGGTGGTGATGGACCGAAACAATCTCGTTATTCACTACAATTCGTGCCTCGTACTTTGGCTGACAACGAAGGCGAAGCTCAAGTCATATGAGGATACTGGTGCCAGCCTCGGACAAGAATATGTCACAACAGTCCAGTATGAGATTCCACAACTCGCTGCTACCGTTGAACGCAACTATCTGGACACAATCTCCAAGGTCATGCAGATGCTATATAGAACCGCCAAGGCATTGTCTTACGTGACCCTATCGGTGGAACCTACCACCTTCGCAAAGCTGCGTGGCCAGGGCTTTCTGCAAAAAGGACTCGCTGCGGCTTTTGAGGAAGAAAAGCTCAACATTATCAACGACTGGACCCAGGCGATCGAGGACAGCAGGTCAATGCGACAACCCTTTGGAGGAGCGAATGAGCCATTGAGATATTATCTTGACGATGTGCAGCTTCAGTCACTTCTCTTACCGCCCAGTGATGCACATGGTGAATTTTCTGTGCTATTAGGCTTACCTGCCGTGTACCGGGATACTTCGGCCGACGATAGCCCGTTTGCTGGCTATGCGGATATTCGACTGACACGAGTGAGGTTGTATCTGGATGGTGCAGTCACCAACGATGGCAAGCTTCACATCGAGTTGAACCATGGTGGATCAGACGACATGGTTGGGCCTGACAATATCAAAGTCAATTTTACGCACAATGAGATGAAGTTCAAATTTCACTATGATACGAAGACACAGAAAATCATAACAGATGGGAACGTTGAGGACGAAGTCGGCAACATATACGCATTGCCGGGTCCTTTTGCGTCATGGAGCATCTCCATCTCTCAAGATTACAACAAAGGCCTGGACTTGTCTAATGTCAATAGTGCCTGGTTTGAATTTTCCGGGTATAGCAGGTCATTTAACTAGATATTTGTTTGCAATCACATTTTTGTTGTATTTGGCAAGATATGCTCCCAGATCGCCATAAATTTAAGTGTAAGGATCAGTTGGGAAGCCCCATCGAAACACCAATTCTGCGTATTGTAGAGGATGCCCTCATAACCACCACTCATCTAATGCTGACATGGCACAGGCCGTAGTTGGATGATCAGGACCCAACCCGCGCTGCATTTCCATAATACATTTCTCCATCAATTCGATGCCCTCACCACGTTTGCCTAGGCGTATCCTAGCAGTGGGAAGATTACTCATACTGTCTAGAGTCAGTGGGTGACCCGCCCCCAAAATCTGTTGCCGAATCTTTAGCACATCTGTGTATGGCTTCCCAGCGTCATGCCAGAGATCTTGATATCTATTCGTAACCGCAAGGTTGGTCATGGTCTCCAATGTACCCAGGTCGTTGACCCGAAGCACGCTCCGTGTGCATCTCTGGTTCTAGCTGGGTGACAGGAGCTAAGCATGCTTGATTAACATGTGGGTTATTTCCCGGTTGTCTGGTTTCGAGCTTGTCTTCATGTCGGATCTTGTGAAGAAAACGTTCCCGGCGAAGTGCCATAGACATCGTGGGGAAATGTGTGTTTGATGATGAGAAAAATGTGGGTTTGAATGCAAGGATCGTCATCTCTATCAAAGCCCGAGGAGAGACTGTAGTTCTGGCTATCCACCGACGACTTGCAAATCACGGTTGCGACAAAATGCAGCTCATTCAACTACATTTCGAATGGAATCAACTGCTTCACGGAGTGATCCAAGTCTGCCCGGGTCGTCCGAACCCCCTAATCATCACTAATACACAAGTTACCATTGGAAAAAGGGGTTCTGCTTGGTTTGCCAGATACAGTATTCTAAATTCCTCATGAGCTTTTGAAGCGACTCTACAACCATGCTTTTTCTATCTCTATGCCCTTGCAGGCGTTCGTCGAAGGACCAACTAGCATCGGCAGCTAGAGCACCAGTATAGTCCATCCAAATGCTGAAACTTCGCTTCATATCATCTGTGACAGCTGTGGTCTCGATTGAGAGTTTAATAGCAACCTTCTCTTATTTTTCAGAATCAGATGACGCGTCGGATTGATTCCTGAAACTGGAAAAGAGCTAGAGGCAAGCCGTAGCGCGCCGTAAATTGCTCCATCTTCATCTGCGTCGGAAACATCCCCATCATCTTCATCTTCATCCTCTCTAGAAATTAAGACGTCATAGCCCTCTTAGCTAGGCATGTCTGCAGGCCTAAGATCTAGCATATCGACATCCTCCTGATGGCCATTTTGGACGGCCTTGTGACTTATTTCGCTCTCTTGATATCTGGCGTGTCTCATCCTAACATTCCAGCAACTTCATTTTCATCAGAAATTCGAGGATGCTACCTGCCTTGGCGGTGTTGTTCCGACAGAGTTTGTAGTAGGCCCTACTACTATCTCAGTGCTAGCAGTGGCATATATCGTTTACTCGGATCAGGCCGCTCGTCGACAAGCGAAACGAGATGCTGCACTCCTTTCAAGAGACAGCTCGCGCCTTGGGTTCGTTCGAGATCAAATGTCAAATCTGGACCAGAAGAAGCCTACGAGAAGCAGAAATGACGCAGCTACCTTTGCCTTGCAACGTGAGTAAGCCGCAATCACAAACCCTGCTCTCAGCCGAGCCTGGCCCCAGTTGGATGTTAGCTCCACCAGGGTTGCTAATGCCCACTTCGACTTTGGCGTCAACAGTCGTCCTCTTCTCCACTTTTACAGTTACCTCAATTGCCATCTTTACTCCAGTTACTACGTAGACGGACTTCTTTTTACGCGAATCTTTTAAGTAATCGTCTGGATCTGTTAGTTTTAGCAAGTCCGATATGTACTTTTGATTAGGATAGAAGCATTCCTTGTCAACAGTCTCAAATGTGTATCTGCAACTCGAGATGTTACTAGACCTGGACGAGGTTTAAGAATCTCAAACTCAGAGGGTGAAGTCTCAGCTTGGGAAAGCCTAAGAAATTGAAGAAAAGGGCGACACATGTCAACCAATGTGGTGAAAACGTGAATGGAGAGATTTTAGTTTGGAGAGAGCATACGTATCAGAGTCACTCAGCTCCGCAGAGATCTAGCTTCCGCGACAATGCCCTCTTAGCCCATTTATCTAGCCCACAAGCCAAGCTCGCCACTCTTCAGTGTTTTTTGGTGTCACCGTCATGCCTCCCTTGTGATCCGGATATTTCTCTAGAATGGGGATCCGCTAATTCTTGCCTTGGTTTATTAGTCGCATCTGTTCTTTTTTCTAGAAATCTCGCAGCACCGTCCCAAAGTGGAATGGCCCCTTGGGTGGAGGCGGAGTTGAGAAGTTTGGAGGGAGATGGTAAGTAGGTTTAGCATCCATAGTTGCCATATGAAGGAGCAGACTAAGTCAAAGGTGTTCGATGGGATGATTTACTTTGATCGAAAGCCCACCGTCAGGATCAAGCCGAAGTAGACGAAATCAGGATTGATCGAGGATAGCTTATCCTTCTCTCTGCACACCTTTGACAGATAAACAGAAGAACTACAGAATCAGGTCCATTCGCCCTAGACCATACCGTGGGCACCACATGGAATCAAGCACCTGTAAGCTTAGTTGTTCTCTAACTTATTGACCCTTTACCAAAGCCAACACAAACCCGTTAAACACTGGCGTAGGTGTCATTGGATGACAGGCTACAGTTGGCACAAGCGTAGCTTTGACCCTCTGATCTTCCCCAATCTTCATCAGAATCGAATCGTTCCCTTCCCCAACTTTTCCATCTCTGAACATTGGGGCTACCACATCATCCAGAAAAATACATCCGTTTGGACGTGTCAGCTTTATCGCCCAGTTGAATTGTTCCAACTGGTCATCGAAATCCGCGTCAATAAAGACCATGTCAAACTGCCTTCCCTCCTCTGCCAGCCTCGGCAACACGTCAAGCGCTGCTCCGAGGAGAACCTCTACATCGAGACTCTTGACGTTTTCGAGTGCCGTGTCTCGATGCTTTGGATTGATCTCAATGCTCGTCACTTTGGCTCCAGCCTCTGCAAAGCAGATGGCCGAGTAACCACCTAGCGTGCCGATCTCAAGTACTGTTTTGGCCCCCATCAGTTGAGTGAGGATGGATAGATACTGGCCAGATAGAGGACGGACATTGATAGGAGGGAGGCCATTGGCTGCTGAGTTGGCCAGCACCTTCTCCAGCCTAGGATTTGGGCAGGTCAAGGCGGCTTCAGCTTGGGCCTCTAAACGCGGTGCGAGGCGAAAGTTGTCAAAGTTGAAAATAGCATCCATGACTGGAGTTGAAGAGTGTTGTGAGAAAAATCAGGATGAAGGGCTAGTAGGCTCGCATGTGTGTGCTCGACGTAAAGAACCCGTAGAGGATGAAGAATGATGTATACTTTATATACTTGTTTGTGATATCCAAGGGCCAATAGGGTGGTGAAAGAGGGGACAAGTTCACGAAGATGGTCAACGTGATGTCACATTCTATGCTCGTATACGGCAAGTACTTTGAGGCATAAGCACTTCTGACCGGCTCCACCTCCTTGGGCGTTGCCAATATTGACATGGAGGGTCGAAGTGGCTAAGGTGAGAGGGAAGAACGGATCCGAGGTACAGCTACCCTGCATATGAACTGACCAAAGACCCCACTTGGAAGTCTTCTCCCGCACTTTCGAATAGAAGTCTCGTTCGTTTTCATTCATACGAACCTAAGATGTTTCAGGGACTAGTTCAAGTGAATATTAACGGAGACAAAGCTACTGATCTAGCGCAAGATTGACCCTATGGGCCAACAAGAATATCTCTTGTTACAATGTACATCTACCGTGCAGAAAATTAAAATCCAGTCCTCAACAAACACGCCAAAGTCGAATTCGCAAAGGCTCATTCTAGTATAATCGCAGTTCCTATAATGCCCTCTTGAGGCAGGTTTGAAGCTTCTCTTTTAATAACGCCTCCAAAAGGCGTGATCGCCTGTGAGACCACCAGCAGTTTGTCCCTTCTAGTAAAATATGGACAGTTCTGTAGAAATGGTACAACATAACATACCCTTTTGGATCGTCTCTAGCAATTGTCTTTTCCACATATGAGTGGATCCTAATTAGGAAGGTAAACACGTAACGAGTCAGATCAGGCATCAGCTGTTCCGAAACCTCTGGGAACTCCGATCCTTGAAGCTCCGGAAGGAATGGCAGAAGCGAGGCAAGTCTGGATACGACGTCTTTGTGGGAAGCCATGTAATCCATGTCTTCTTCTGAAATCTGCCCCACGAGCCACTCACTAGGTTCAGGCATGGAGTCACCCTGGAAGGCGGCAGTAACTGAAAGCTGCTCATAACGGAAAGGTTTAGCGTATGAAAAGAAAGATTGGAGTGAGATTATAGTCTCTTTTCTCAGGCATGCAACAGTGTTCAAGACCTGGCGAGGGCTGTGCATAATTTCAGAGATGAAGCATGACGGCTTCTCAAACAGGACGGGGCTTGAGCTCATGAAAATCTCCACCAAGCCACCAGCAAGGCGGATGATGCCGTCCTTGGACAGATCCAAGTACATCGAACCGGAGGAATCTGTAGCCAAGAACTCTGTTTCGGTCCATAATTCATAATAAATGAGGACCGACGTGGCCATAAACACATCAACGTTGGACGCAGTGAATTTCTGGTTGATATCTCTGCGGAAGAGGCTAAGAGCCTGGGCGAAGTGGGCTGCGGCTGCAACATCATAAACCGGCTCATCCGGACATAGGTAGGCGAGATGTCTTGCCGAAATACTAAGAATGGCTTGCATCAGACATTCGTATTCCATGGACCAGCCCATGGCTTCCTTCCACACCGACCCAAAGCACAGCGTATGTCGAGTGCTCGTTTCAAAGTGGTGAAACAGCTTCATGTGCATCATGTTGAGTGAAGTACCTGATCCGTCGAGTGGCGGCTGAGGATCCGGCTGCGGGGGGTGGGCCTGGTGAACATTATCGAAAGCTCGTCTCTCGCATTCCTCGTTCCGACGCGAGCAATGCGAGCATCTTGGCAACTTCTCGTCACACTGGACCACGTCAGCGAGTGATTATGGTCATCAGGGAGATATCGGAGGGATACCTTGACACGGCGCTTCCGGCAGTTGCTGCAGCCGCTCCTGGACTTGTGATGGGGTCTCTTGAGCCTAGACGGATCGGCACTTCCAGCAGGTACATCTTTCAGTACTATGCAGTCTTCCTTTGCGAGGAAGAATGTGTTGAAACCGTTGCTTGCAGATGATCCAGGGTCTTGTTGTGATGGGTCGCCCAATAGAGGGTCAAGAACCGATGGTGGACTAGAATTTGGAGAGGGTGAAGTCATCATCAAAACGAACGCTGAAGAGGCCTCCTCTCGGTTCAATTCGCTCAGGTCTGAATCGAGGTTTGATGGATCCTGATTCCATCACCATGGCTTGACTATTTGAGACTGGGAAGCTTGCAGAAACCCCAAGGTCAAGGGGAGATCGTCAGCATTATTCCCAAATACGGGATAGCACCACGACCCGGGGAGGATTGTGCCTCGATGACGATCTAGGATCGGACTTGCGGCACGCAACATAACAAATCAGATTGTTTCTGGTGGAGGCTAACGCTATCCCAAACTGAGCGATACGAGATCCCGTGATTTGAACGAAGCTGAACGAGGTTGATTATTCGTTCCGGTCTGTGTGGAGGTGGAAGTTTACGCTATGCCAAGTTGGGCGATGCGAGGATGATTTGGCTAAACGAATGTGAGCCCAGATAACTGACGATGGAAGTTGGAGCGCCGAAGCACTAAGTAGCAGCGCCTCTCAGATCCTTGGTTTTTCCCAATTCTGTACAGTGAAAATGAGGCGCTCTTGGGATTTGTTCACTTCGGAAAACTGGCGAACTTCGTTCGTTTAGCTCATTCGAGCACTGGCATTTGAATTCTGTCACAGCATTGAGGCGTCAAATTGCGAGAAGTACGAGAATAGATTGCTGGCAAAGTCGTGGCTTTCATGAGCTCCTTTTTTGTGAAAATGCCATCCTTCATTTCGTAAGAATTATGCTCCTAGCTGCCTAGGCAGACAGAAGATTCGTCCTGTACAAAATCAGCTGGACTCCTCTGGTTGATTAAGGAGACAACCGATCTCCTCCTCAATTCTTTTCGCTGCCACAATGCTGGAATCTTCAACTCAGACAGAGCTCGAGCTTGACCATTTCCGACTGCACCTTAGTCAAGATGAACAGTCTTTGCTCCAGAAACAGTTGGAAACCAACCCTGCGAACGCTGGCTATTTCTCGCTTTTTCGCTATGCCTCGCGTCTGGATCTCATCATTTACTATGTTTCTTTGCTAGCCTCTGCTGCTGGAGGTATAGGCGTTCCCACAATGATGGTAAAACTCTGTTCATGGCAATGATGGCAGCCTCTAATCAATCAGTAGATTGCTGTCGGCAAAATGACCGGAACTTTCAGTGATTTCCTCCGTCAAACGACATCTTCTGAAGCTTTCACTCACACAGCAAACAATCAAGCTCTCATATTTGTTTACATTGGTAGTGGCCAACTTGTTGCCTTAACTCTTGGAATCTACGGGCTGAACTATGTCGGGGAAAGACTTACAACTAGACTGCGGAAAGCATATCTTGATTCTGTCCTACGACAGAATATCGCCTTTTTCGACCACCACGGAGCGGGAGAAGTTGCCACTCGTATATCAAATGATATGAACTTGGTTCAAGATGGCATCTCGCAAAAGGTCGGGCTCATAATGTTTGGTCTCGCCGGCTTTCTCAGTGCTATCGTTGTCGCCTTTGTCAAGAACTGGAGACTTGCCCTTGTTCTACTTTGCGTCCCCATCGCTATTATTTTGACTATGGGAGTATTGGGGTCTACAATGAAGCGATTCCAGAGCGATAGCAACACTGAATATGCTAAAAGCGGAGTCTTTGCCCAAGAAGTTATATCTTCCATTCGTTCGGTCAACGCCTATAACTCTCAAGCCCGATTCTTGAAGTTATTTGAGGATATGCTCATCTCACCAGCCAAAGCAGACTTCAAAGGCCGATTGGCTCTTGGAGCCATGATGGCTATCATGATGTTCATCATGAATGCATCTTATGGTCTTGGTGTATGTGCCACTGTATAAAAGCATTTGGAAATTATTGATCAGAGCTAACACATACGATTAAAATGTAGTTCTGGCAAGGAGGCAGGTTCCTCCAGCAAGGATATTCATCAATAAGTGATACCGTCACGGTACTATTTACAACAGGCCTCGCTGGTGTAATGATTGGTCATTCTGTGCCGTTCGTGGCCGCTGTTGCACAGGCTGGTGCCGCTGCCACTCGCGTCTTTGAGACTATCGAGCGACATTCGGCGATTGACCCATTGTCGGAGGATGGAAAGAGAATCGGTGAGGTCGAAGGAGCAATTGAGTTCAAAAACGTGAAGTTTGTATATCCTTCTCGGCCGGACAGAACGATTCTGAATGATTTCGATCTTGTGATCCCTGCTAGAAAGATAGTGGCTATCGTGGGTCCTTCAGGTTCTGGTAAATCTACGATATTTTCTCTAATCGAGCGGCTCTATCCTCTTCTTAGAGGCAGTATCTCACTGGATGGATTTCCTATTGACCAACTTAATACTCGATGGCTTCGCTCTCAGATTGGAGCTGTCTCCCAAGACAACTTTCTATTCAACACGTCAATCTATCACAATATCGCATACGGGCTTGGATCTGAGCTTGACAAGGTGACACCGGACGCTCCTCTTCGCAGATTTCCGTGCTAATACCGGACAGTTGGGTGAGACAGAAACCTTCAAGCTTGTCGAGCAGGCCGCCAGGACAGCAAATGCGCACTCGTTCATTGCTGAATTACCCAATGGCTATCACACCAGAGTTGGAGAGAGGGGCTCCCGCCTCTCGGGTGGGCAAAGACAAAGGGTCGCCATTGCCCGTGCCATTGTGTCTAATCCGAAGATATTGCTCCTAGATGAAGCCACCGCAGCATTGGATACTAAGAGCGAGCGCCTTGTGCAAGAAGCATTATATTCTGCCGCCCAAGGGAGGACAACCGTAGTCATCGCCCATCGCCTGTCTACCGTCCAGAAGGCAGACCGGATCGTGGTGATGGAAAACGGACGTGCCATCGAACAAGGGTCTCATTCCGAGTTGATCGCAGCAGAATCTACATATGCTGCCCTTGTACGTGCTCAGCAGCTTGGGCGTCCCGATGGGGATGACGAATCCGAAATTACAATGGTAACACATGAGATTTCGAGCAAGTTGGGGGAATTAACTGAGAGTTTCAAAGAAACTGAAAATGATCAAAAGAGGCATCAGGCCAATTTCATTCTGGAGTTGGCCAAGTTAGTATGGGAACTCAACAAACAGGAGCGCTCCCATCTCGTCATCGGTGTGATTGCTGGTGCAGTGGCTGGTGCAGGCTTCCCGATCATGGGAATCTTCTTCGGAAATGGAGTCATATCTTTTACAGATTCATCCTTTAGCACTGGAGGGTGCTCGCAGAGCTTCTGGAGTCTTATGCTCCTGATGCTTGGTTTTGTTCTATTCCTTGCATATGCGGTTCAGGGCTTCTGCTTTGCTGTTGCTGGCGCTGCTCTCGCGCAAAGAGCACGCAGTCGCGCCTTTGCGGCGATTATGCGCCAGGATATGGCTTTCTTTGACCGAGATGAAAACTCTTCTGGTTCCCTGACGACGTTCTTGTCTACCGAAGCCACAAAGCTTGCGGGTATCTCGGGCAACAATCTCGGCGCCATTCTCAATGCAGTTATCACACTAGTCTCGGCCATTGCAGTAAGCTGCTCCTTTGGCTGGAAGCTCGGCCTCGTAGCAACTTCAACGACTCCAATATCTATTACATGTGGTTTTGTTCGTCATTGGATCGTCAGCAAGACAGAACAGCGAATGAAAAAGACCACTGATGCTGCAGCGCTGGCATGCGAGGCTGTCACGGCCATCAGAACAGTTGCAACCCTGACCATGGAGACCACCATCAAGCGCCAATACGCTGAAAGCATACGTTCTGAGTACGACAAGGCATTGTTGTTGGACTTTGGCTCAGCCTTTACGTATGCTCTCACCCAGTCGTTGGTCATTCTTGTCAACGCACTTCTATTCTGGTATGGTGGCACCCACCTGATCAGCTCTGGCGAATATACTGTACAGCAATTCTTCGTCTGCTATATATCAGTTGTATTTGGTGCTCAAGCCGCAGGTTCAGTATTTTCCTATGCGGGAGAAATTGAAGGTGCCAAAGGTGCCGCTGCTCAGCTCAAAGCCCTCATCGAAAGCCAACCGTCGATCCACATGGAGTCATCATCGAACGAGAAGCCGCACGAGGTGCTTGGGGAGATTCATTTGCAAAAAGTCAAATTCGCATACCCCACTGCACCCAATAATGCAATACTCAAGGATGTTAGTCTTAGTGCTAGACATGGTCAATTCATTGCCCTGGTAGGCGGAAGTGGCAGCGGGAAGAGCACTGCTCTCAACCTTATTGAACGGTTCTATGATCCAATCTCGGGAAGCATTCTGGTCGATGAACGAGACATCCGGACCATGGATCTGGGTCATTTAAGGTCCAACATGGCATTGGTAGAACAAGAAGCCCCTCTCATTGGCGGCACTATTCGAGATTGTCTCATTTCTGATGATGGAGACGTTGACGATAGTGCTCTTGAGGAGGCCTGCAAGGCTGCAAACATTTTTGACTTTGTAGTGAGTAGTCTCTCGTGAGTTCTCACTTTATTTCTTGTAGCTGACACACTTCGCTAGGTGTCTCTCCCGGAAGGTTTCAACACTCTCACAGGCGCACGAGGCGATCGTCTTTCGGGAGGCCAAAGGCAGCGACTGGCCATCGCCAAAGCTCTTCTTCGCAACCCAAAGATACTGTACGATCTTTATTATGTTTTATGGTTTGCATCTGCATTATTCTGACTGAATCTAGGCTCCTAGATGAGGCTACGTCGGCGCTAGACTCTGAGTCGGAAAGTTTGGTTCAGCGTGCGCTAGAGTTGGCGTCGCAGGGGAGAACCACCATTGCAGTTGCTCACAGGTTGAGTTCAATTTCTCATTCTGATTGTATCTTTGTCTTTGATGGCGGTCGTATTATTGAAAATGGGAATCACGATGAGCTCATGGCAAACAGATCTCGATACTTTGAGCTGGTGTCCCTCCAGCAACTCAAGCAATAACGACCGATCATTATTTTCTATTGTGTTTTTCAGGGTTCTAGTAGTTATATTCTCAGTTTGTTTCTAGGCAGAGTAAAATTGATATAATAAGTCCATAAAAAAAGGTCATGTTAAATGCAGTGTGATGGACTCTCTGCAAGACGCACAGATGCATTGCAAAGTAGACCTAGAAACCCGGAAGAAGCTCGAAATAGCAAATGTTTGCCATAGGAACGACCTATCGAATAAATATAGGTGGATAAAACTCGAGTCTAAAATCCACTCCTGCTTGTTCCATATGATGGTATATCGACTCGTCTGTAAATTTTTGTCCTTCCTCGCACCTAATAACGCAGAGCAACGGAAACTTTGCTCTTTGATGTGCCAATACCTTTGCAAGACCTATTAGCCCATTTTGTAGCTGCGGCACGTTGCTCCCAACTCTTACCACCAGGTACAACGACTTGATCGAACGGGGGAGGCGGTCCACCAGACACTTTTCATCTGCCTCGTCGAGCCTGTTGTTTAATATGGAATTCGAGCTTAGAAGCACAGACTCCAGTGCCTCGAATTCTTTCAGGCTAGGAAGAGGTAATGTGCTCAAGTCAGAATTGGTTTGGTATCTGCTGTATAGATGCAGCATTCGAAGCGTTTTTTGAAACGGTGTGAGACTCCTTATCACCGCTGAGAGGTCAAATTGATGCACAACATTCTGGCCCGAGGTCCTAATAGTAGAGTGGTTTTGGTACACAAACGTCTCTAGACCGGCTGTGCAACTAGCCAGCAGCCTGTCTAGCTCATCATTTAGAAACCCTGGCTCTATCAAACAAAGGGCCTTTAAGCTTGGTAACGCAGGCACCTGGTCGGGGAGATGGAGATGCATGTTCAGGGTGAGGGAACGCAGGCCGTCTGCCAGTCTAATAAGGTTACACACTTCAAAATAATTCCCAGACACCTCCAAAGTCCGAAGTGAGGATAACCTTTCTAGGCCAAGAGCATGGAAGGATGGTGAGAAGTTTCCGTCTTCCGGCAACACCGAAAGGACAGGCACATCTGACAGCCGAACATACTTGATGTTTGGAAGCATGGCCACGAGGGTAGAGAGCAGTTCATTGAATATGAATGCTCCTTCTCCTTCGCCATGCCAGGGAGTAATTTTAGGCATTATCCTATGGCGCCGTCTAGAGCGGCCACGATCCAAGTAGAAGCGAACAAAACGCCGAAAGACTTTATCACTTGTGAACCCGCGAGATCGCTCTTGCCAGAGCCTCTGCAGATCAACGCCCTTCATCCTTTCAACGTGTTGGAGCGCATAACGAGCCTCATCGTGGGTCGTTTTATCCCATAGCAAGGGATGAAACGAGGCGCACTGAACAAATTCAGCAAGGTCGGGACGTTGTGCAATAGTCCACATGAACGAGGTTAAGCGGCGTCTCCAGTCAAAGTAGATTGACCGCTGTGCATTTCCCCAGTCGAGGATGAATTCGTGATACAAAATACCCTGGGCCACTTTGCCAAAGTATCTTGAAACAAGGCACGCGGCGTACAGGGGACGGCGGGTTATTGCGTACCAGGGAGGTTCATCCATGTATTGCAATGGCTCGTCTCTGTCCTGCTGGTGATTATGCGGGCTGTAAGGACGGTTGTCTTGCTTTCGACAGTGCAGGCAAAAGTGACCAAGAATTTGGCGGAGAATTTCAATTGGGAGATCTATCAGGGATGTCATACTTGCGTGCTGCAGTCAACATGCGTGATGAGAGTTTGCTATGACAAGCGAAATCTCTCTTTGGACTGATGACGATTATCGATGATTAGGTGACTATTTGACGCGCCAAGAAATAGAAAATAGATGACTAAGCACAGAATGAAAGAAAGGCGGATTTCATACAGGAATTTGAAAATGAAGCAGTGATAAGACAGGAGTAGGTTAGCAATTGGCGTATCGAAGCAGGCCATGAGACTAAATTCATGTAGTGGGATCCAGTACTTTCGTTTCCCAGTGTTCGTTGCGATTGGGTAAACCGTAGAACAGATCGGGGCACCTAGAACTTGCAGATATAATTTTCATTACCCGTCAGAAACATGCGACAGGACAAGGGAGTGTACATCTTCAAAAAGAGGGCAGCAATTAGATATCCAAGAGTAAAAAGCGACCGAGAAGTGATGTGCCAGTTACGATATGGACGCTGAATTGCAATAACGTCTCGGAACAATGGTGCTATCCGATGCTTGTACAGGGTAGCTAGCTGTGACGCAAGACAATGTAAGCACAATGGAGATAGTAGCGACACAAAAGATGATTCAACTATATCAGAGCGGCTGTGGCAGGCCTATAATTGGTGCTTTTGGTTTGGGAATAAAGGAGACGGTTCTTGCTCTCTGAGGTTTGTAGATCAACATAATGTCTTGCCTCAAATTAACATGATCCTCAAACTCTAAAGTGTACCATTTTTCCAAACGTAATAATCGCAGGAGATAGACAATAAGGAGGGCCTAGAAATCATGGGCTAATGAAGTGGCAGGTACATTTAAATTGTCGCAATTCAAGTAGTAGCCCGTTCCAACTCGACGCCACAGTACAAAATCGTTTCTATACCCGCATGTGCAGTGGCATTTCGTATCCCTAGCATTTGTGTCCGGACTTCAAGCATCCTTGGCAGGACGGCCCTGGTTGGAGCACGTCCCACGACGGCTAGTTACGACTCCTTACTTGCAATTGTGATCTGCATGCGTGCATGGCTTATGAGGGGTTTTCTTACCAAAGGTCATAAATCCGGGTCAGACACACGACAGGGTGCCTAATTTCCTCACTGCTGTCAAGATGTGTGGTAGGTCAGGAATATGGGAATAATGACGAGTCATGGTTGGCTGAGGCCGCTTACTGTAATCTTACAGCAACCGGGGTTGACAGTCGCATCGAACTTGCACTATTTCCTAAGAGATAACTTGAGCTAGTGAGCAGTGCGTTGGTCGGTCATATGCTGGGAGATGAATGGCAAGTCAACTGTGCTGGATAAATTGGGTTCTAGGATAGGGCATTGTCATTCCGGGAGGAATAGTAATCTTCTCATGAGTGTGACAAAAAGACCGTAGCATTTGGACCTAACACCGAACAGCTATTGGGAATTGTAGCCTGTTGTGAAGGTTAATGGCGGCCGTCTTCTCAAGTCGAGAAGGAAAATGACAAAAGAGACACGTTGCCTGCAATGTAGATCCAATAGAGCTAGTCCAAGAGTCTTTGATGAGATATATAAGTTAGCGATTAGTTTGATAATTACTATTATAGGGTAGGTCCTTATTCTGCCTAGTGCTACCGCCTACGTTACCTCTTGTGTTGGAACACTGTCGCGCAACCGAAGAGCTGCTTACTCTAGGCATCAACCTTTTGCTCTCCCATCACGATCCCTCTTAAAGGAGCAAGAAAGGGGCAGATCAGAGGAGATTTGATCGGCTCGACGCAACTCGTTGTTTTCAAACACCCAGCTTAAAGTAAACACGATGGCATCAACGGAAAGAAGTGCTTGTTTAGCCGAGCTTCGAAACGGACCCGCCAAAGAAGGAGCAAAGGCCCAAGCCAAGGCGAATTTGATGGACAACAACAGCCGACTTCCTTCATTGCCGCCTGAGATCTTGCTCATGGTTCTGAGCAGCGTGAAAGACGTTCCCACTATGAGCGTGCTGGCTCTGACCTGCAAGGAGTTCCATTTCCACATGTCTCCACGAATTTTGCATCGACGTATTGCTGTTGGCATAAGGCACGAGGGAGAAATTCCAGAGCTTATTCGCACCCTTGAACCATATCTCAGCATCTCTCAGAAGAAGCAGCTGAAAACAGAGGGCAAACATGAAGGCCAGCAATTGACATACCCAACCGGTCTTGACGAGCAAGCAAAGCCGTTTTCTGCGTCATGCGTCCGGCAGCTGGTCGTTGGTAACGCACAAGTAAGGAGAAAGCGCTGTCGCATCGTTAACAGATATCTCGACGAGCTTGTTAAGAATTTGGGAAACTTGGAGACTCTGCAGACTCAAGTTTTGACAAAGTAAGAGAAGCGCGAATTAATAGTTCTGGTTTCCCTTGCTGCGTTTGAACCATCGCTAACTACCCATCCAGATCAATAGCAAAGAGACTTAGATCACTCAAGAGATTGAGAGCTCTCGGACTCTTCATACGCGAGGCTCCGAAAGCCGCAGACATGTCGGCATTGACAAACATCGAAAACTTACGGCACCTTTTCATCGAGGCTTCTCAGTGGGCCCTCCTCGATAGGCGCGAGATTGTTCAGTCAATGATTAGGAATTCGAGTTCTACGCTCAAAAGCCTAACAATTCACACCAGCATATTGGCTCCCGACATGGCCCTGCTAGTCGATTGGGCGCCCGCGTCTTCAGAAAAGGCGCCGGCACCAGGGGCAATAACCTTGCGGTCCCTGGAGTCGCTCTGCCTGAGTGCTTCCTCTGTGCAACAAGGTGCTATCGAAGCTATGATAGAGGGGATTGACTTTTCCAAGCTCATTAGCCTCCGAATTGGCGAATTTGATGATGTAGGCGGTGTTCTGCTTCGAAAGCTCTCCGCTTTGGCCAACTCTTCGTCCTCAGGCGGTGCAGGTTTGAGCTTGCGACACTTGATGTTGCCAGTGGTGGATGGCATCATCTTTGGATTACCCGAAGAGGACGACGAGGCCGATTTGGAGATCAAGCGGCATTTTATCTCTACATTCGGCACCCTGGAAAGTCTAGAGCTGCTCGATATTGGGAGGTACTTTGACTCTGAGAACATGCTCGATGATGCATTATTGCAGGGCATTCTTGGCCATGTCAACCTGACAACCTTGGTCATATCGTATACGGGGGACTATGGCAGTCTCTCCTTCGCGTCTTTGTCAGCGGAAGCCGTCAAGGCAATAGTTGATGGGTTACCTCAACTGCAAGAATTCGAGTTTGGTCCGGCAACGGACGAGATGGTAAGTTACACGTTGTCTCTCCCAACCAAGGCGTCTTTTCCAGGTTTGATAAATCAACCAGCTGACACGTATTTCAAACAGGACAAAATTGCCCTGTCTCTTGCTCGTGGCGCCAACTTGACAAAAATTGCCTACCTTCACCACGACAGCCGAGCATACTACCCGCCACACTCCAAGTATGAGTTCGGCATTTTGTCTGGTATCGTGAAGGCGTTCTTGGAACAGCCAATTTCCTCCGAATCATCCGACCACGACCAAAATAATGGTGCTACCGAAGGTGCTCAAAGCTTGTTTACATGGGAAAATAGGTTCAAGCTTGAGCAAGTGTCTGTATTTAAAAAGACATGGGATATCGCCACAGATCTTCTTGGAAAAGGCGAAACGGGCATGGAGGAGCCAGAGCAGATTGGTAATGAGCTGGGAACCCGCAAAGTGTCGGTTCGAGATGTCACAGGCCTACTGCCGAAGTGGACTCATCTCGGGTACGACCCCGAATTCAAATGGGTCGAAGAGGTGACTGAGTAGGATCATGGCTAGCAGTTTTGCTATTTTGAAGTTTTCTTCCGTGCTGTCGAGCCATCTCTGCGCTAGACGATGGATGATTAGTGATGGATGTTTAGAGCCCTCTGTTTTATCTGCTCTCATTTTAGACCAAATTATTCACTTGGAAACGGATGGCTTTGTTTCATCATAAGCCTAAAGGCGGGAGTGAAGTTAGGATGCGGGCCCATATGGAGGCCTATCACCTTCAATAATTGACTAAAAATTCTCCACGAGCTCTTTCTCACCCGCTAGAGCCGGTCTCACGGCGAGGTATCTGTTGAGGATAGCATAAGGACAACATATGTGGTACGAAACAGAGATGGTTGGGTTGTGGATACCATACGTGTAGTGAGTGATGGATCCCCACAACCTCATGTTAAACTTAGACCTTCGATAATACAATAAGCTCCCCTATAATATTCAACAGTATCTTCGGTTGTCAATTGGAGGGTCCTAGTTGTCCGGGTGCCCGTCAACCATGATGCCTCCGGCTTCTAGTATGATGCACTAGGCGGCGGCGACGTCCCATGCCCAGCATCCGCATTCCGAAAATGCATCCTGCTGACCTGCAGTTACTCTGCATATCATTATGGCAGCTAAGCTGGTGCACTGGAGCGAGTTGACAAACGCACCTCTAGTTGCAGTCGTCTGAGCTAGCGTTGTGAAGACTTTCAAGCTGAGGTCAAAGTTGGGGCTTTCTCTGTCACTGCCCCATTCAATACCAAAGTAAGAAGCCTTAAATGCTTCTAATGGTCCTAATACAAGTGGAAGGCTTTGGATTTTGCGAACCGATTACCGTGTATAGGCACCTTGGCCTCACACGGCACTCGACAGATCCTCTCAAAAAGGGCTGTAGACAACCGCGATCGTTGGTTGTCTTCCGACGACGAGAGTGATTGGTACGCGTATTGCAGGAAACCCATGGAAAGAATTATAAGTGCCATCGATAGGATCTACCACAAATGTTGGTAAGTCTGTGATTTCCAGCCCTTGCTTGTATGACTCAACTCCAACAAAATCAAAGTTCGGATATTTCTCCATCTGACGGTCCCGGATGAAGCTCCCAATGGCCAGGTCTGTTTCAGTGACAATATCAGTGGCTAATAAAGTTAGCAGGGCAAAATGCCAAAAGACACGGGCACACAAACTGTTATTATTGGTTGTGGTAGTAAGTGATGTCGGATGCGCGTTACGGACAATGTTGCCCCGTTTCTCTCGCAATATTGATTAAAAGGTTGCAAATCTCTCCCAAGTTATAATTCTCCATGTCCATTGGATTCTTTTCTCTGAAAAACCCAAAGGTAGCATAACTGAAGAGCGAGAACGACCATGACTGTCCTTTATGCTATACGTTCATCGGCCCCGAGATCAGAGAAGTGGAGAGGCGAGTCAAGCCAATGCACAAATCGAGCAAGCATTGCACGCCATTGCCGAATCTGGATGCGTCGTCTAAATATAAGGAAGTCCCCGATGTGATGCGGCCGAGTGACATGGCGAGGGCCTTGGGGCATAATTTGAGCGAGTCGCGCAGGCTCAAGTTGTGCTCCTCGGAGAGAAGCAGCATCTTGAGCGTCTGTGAGCCATTCGCCAACATAGGCTTGCAGTTGTTCCGCCGGGCCAAGGACTCTGCATCACTCATTGCGTAGTGAAGAGGCCGTGAGGCAATTGACAAGATGAGTTCCCGAAGCAGGTGGAATAGATGAGGAGAGAATTGTTGATGTTTAGTTTCTTGGAGTTTTGGTCATATTGACTATCGAGGGCCTTTTATATTGAACTGTGTCCCTAGATCAACCCTAGGATGCTGCAAAGAACCTTGCGGATGGTTAGTACTAAGCGTTAGTGTTGCACACGTAGGAAGTGAACACCGGGGTGTATTCTATTGAAGAATGTGGTCAAATTTCGAAGCAGGGTTTGTGGTGATAGCTTCGATGTGATAAATTAGGATGTCGTTGTATACTTGGCACTGTCCAGGTAATTCTCTGCACAGGTCCGATAAGCGTGCTCACCTTCGTATCAATTACTTCGGAATCGAATTCTCGGCTTCCAACATCTATAACGTCTAAGTCTACATAGTTTTAAAGTTTTTATGCCCTTATACATAATCTAATGGTCTTTCCAAGCGTTCAAAGCATCCTGGACGGTGAGCGGCTTGATGCCGGGAAATAGGTCGTTGCTGCATTTGGTCATATCTAGATCAAATTCACCGTCAAGATATCCCATAGAAATGTTGGAAAACGCCAGTATTCATTCTGGACTGGGTAGCCAAGCTTTCACATCGGGCGGTAGAGTGGCCTTTCTGCCTCGGATGCTCCTCAGATAAACATAATGGACCTCGAATTCAATACCCTTCGTTTCCTCAGCGCGTGTCAAGAATTGCTTCAAGGTTAGACGATCACCAGCAAGGAAGTATGACTCAGACCACACGGGAAGATTAGGCATCGCTATAACGTAGCGCGCTGCATCCCGAATGTGAGCGAAGACCATGTGAGCCTCGGCGTCCCCCGGCTCTTGCGCAACCTGATTTCAACTCCTTCTGACCACTTCGACCGCATCAACATTCAGTCCACGCCATGTGCGCAAGTCGGTCTTCTCCCGTACCTATGCTCACCAAATAGTAGTTAATTTAAGGAAATACTGAAATTGATTCCTTTTACTTCATCCTGACCCTCATCATCCGACTTGTCCAGGTATTTCTTTTCACCCTCTTTGTCTCCGATAGTCTGTTTTGCGAACGACCTTGGGTCCTTATGCACAACCAACGGGAGGCCCATGGATTCCAGTTTCTGATGGCAAGAATTTGCCCCCGTCGTTGTCTTGTTTAGGATAATGTCAACCTGATCATTTTCCGGATTCTCTGCATTGGATCTAATCGTAACGGAAAAGCTGTTTGGCTCGATGTAGCTTGGTACCTGAAGAATCGACACCACACTTCGCTCGCCACCCCGATCAGTGTGGACTAATTCCACTTGCGAGTACGGTCGTGTGATGGTGCGGAGAGCGATGAGTTCGGAGCCTGTTGAATCCGACTTGGACACAACCTGTGAATCGTTGATCACCCCTGTAATGCAGTGAGAAATTTCATTGCCTGATGTATTGAATGAAGCGGAGTTATCAATGACTTTGAGCTTTTTTCGTACTAGATTGCAGCCAGAGTTGGCCTGTCGTTTTTGTCTCGTATTGCTGCCATCAGTAGCCTGTGAAAGACAAGGAATTGGAATCGTTTCCGGCCCCCAACCAGGTACAGACTTACTCGTTATGACAAGGAGTTTGCCACAACGAGAAAAGGAAACGTCCACTGAACCTGTGGGATAACCTTCGCTCGCATAGTACGGAATCCGATAGGTAATTGCGGCGCTTTCTATTTCAGAGTTAGAAATGGGTTTAGTAATAATGTGATGACGAACCGATTGTGAAAGCCCAAAGATGAATGTTTCTTCCGAATCTTAGTGCCAGAATCGGCTCTGTTGGATGACACTTTAAATCCGGCATCGTTAATTCGCAAGCTAGTTCATGCTGCATTGAATTGACGAGCTCTAGAGACCGATGTGACTGAGTAGGCTCAGCCCGAAAAATACCCACCCAGGACGATCGGGTATCGCGCTCGAGGTCAATCAAAATCACATATCTTCCCTCTTCTGTCCATGATACTTCATATTGATATCCACATGGTGTTGGCGATAGTGACCAGTACTTGGCAAGTCTAGCGCTTGCTCTCAACGGCAAGTCGAATTCGGCAATGCTAGCGAGGGCGTTGCCGGAATCGTCCAAAGAAAATAGTTTGTTGAATACTGTGAATGCATTGAGTTCCGGTCGGATGGAGAGGGGAATTTGCTGTTTGGTACTATGACGCCGGTATATAGTGTCATAGTCTTGCTGTTTGAGGCATCGATTGACATCATCAGAATCAAGCCTAGTGGTAAATGACGAGGAGACGTGATTAGGATTTGATATTAATGGTCGATTTTCGAAACATAGAATCCATCCCTGCGAATATTTTGGTTTATCCAAGTGCCAGAATGTGGCCGGAAGTCGAGTCCTTAGAAATTCCCTGTGATTTCTGTCAGCACGGCCAGGATGGATTCTCATCGTCGCATCAAAACTTACTGGCATGGATAGATGCTCAAAATGGCAATTCTATTCCCATCGTGACTGCTCCTGGAGATATGAAATGTGGGCGTGACCAATTCGCCGTGAAGCTTCATTGATGGAGCCAAGGTTTCCAGCGACCCGGCTTTTGTCGGAAGAAGAAATCGACTTTTTGTGAACAATGTCACATCTTCCCAAAGTGAAAATGGTCTGGCGGTCAAGGTATATGACCAAACATCATGAAGTTCTAAAAGGTCGAGTAAAAGATCAAGTACATCATTGAGGACGATCCTAACGCTGAGTGGCAGATCATTGCGTGAAACCAAGGTCGTGGCTAGAGTTGATGAGGAAACGACTGAGTTTGCGATATATTCTGGTGAGAACAAGTAGACCGATTCGATCCAAATCATCAAATTGGTGCGTAGCCTGAGGAATGTTGACATTAGCTCACTCGCCTCCGTATGCAGGCTGTCGCTAGGGACATTTTTCGCATAGTCTAGAAATAATGGAATCCATTCCAGAGCAGACAGCTCAAGCAAGGGGAGAGCCTCCTTCACATTCTCTGGCGCTTTATCTTTTGACTCCTTGGCTGAAAGAGGACATAATGGAACCTCGTATGTCAAATACGATATGAAACGCGTCAAGACTTGTGTTTTAGCTTCAAACTCGGATGGGATAAGTGGAGGAAGAGAGACGTTACTCATTGGCCCGCAGGAAGCAAAATGCTGCTTGGCTGAAAGATGGATGTACTGGTAGGCACCTTTCTGTGTTCTTTCCAATAGACCGCAACAGGATAAAATAATGCCCTCGTGAAATTGTTTATAGTCCAACTCGTTTAGGTCATCATTATTATTTGGCTTGATAGCCTGTCTCATTTCCGAGCAACTGAGCCTTTTGGGACTGTATGTCACCCATGTCAATGCATTGCAGGCCAGCTCTTTGCTTGGTCGGTCCAAGGACAATATTTGAGAGTGAATTCGGTGATACATGGCATCGATGCCGTCTGGAGTCGTATCCATGATGCACTCTATCCTTTCCCTTCTTGTTAGAGCAGGTGAACGCAGGAATGCTGTCATCAAATGCGCCCATAGAAACATTCCCTCGGCTCGAGCGACGAGTCTTTTCACAATTTCATCTTCGCTGGTGCCTTTTGGGAAGAGCTCTGCTTCAATTAGATCTACTATTTGTGGGGTAAGATAAATCGCAATGTCGTCGTGTATCTCATGTCGGGAGAGGCTAATCTGATATTTGTCGTCCACCTTGCGACGAAGACATGCCACATTTGGCCGGCTCAATAGAATTACTTTGACAGATGTGCTGAGAAGCCAATGAGTTATGTCGTTGAAGAGCTTATCCTCCCCTGTGCATTCATCGACACCATCGAGGACGATTATTGGATCGACAAGATGACACAGGATTTGATGAATCAGATCGAGCAGTTCGTTTTCTGTCGCTCGTGTTTGAACCGGGTAATCCGGCATAGTAACTGCAAAAATATCTTGCGTCTTTTCATCGTTGACGAAATGCTGCAGTGCTTGTGTTGCAATAGCACGATATGCGTCTGCTCTCAAGTTACGCGTGCCGGAAGTTTCGTTGAAGAAGTAATACAGAATCACGCGATTGGGAGTTTCATAATCAATCTGCCTGGTAATCTCTTCAATGATGGAACCGGCCAAAATTGTCTTTCCGCTTCCAGGATTCCCTATTTCCTACTTTAGGCTGCTAGTCCTGACAGATGAAGAATTCGACATACCATTGATCCACAGCAGCTGCGACGAGGTCTGAAATGGCGCCTGGCTTAGGTCCCATGCCATAAAATTCTGATTTTCGAATATCCATTCTGTCGTCCCTTCCAATCGTGCGGCTTGGGCTTGCTCTATATGTTCTTTGTAGTCTGGTGGTGCGTGAAGCCATTTCACAACATACGCGAGAAAGATTTCTAAAATTTCCAGTTAGAAACCTCTTTCATACAAGCAAACCGACTAAAGAAAGGGTAACATTTACCTTTCGTAAACCGCTTTAGTGACTTGTTTAACTTTTCTTGCAGGTCGATTGCATCTGCCAAAATCTTGTCTTGGCTTGTCACTTTGTCTTGAATGCGCCCAAGTAACATGAAGTGAATTTCTTCTTTGAGTATCTTACTTTGGAAATCAAGGCTGTCGAGTATTTCCTGAAACCGAACATCGAATGGTTTCCACATTAAATCAGCAATTACAACATGGGTTCGTTTGATTTCTGTCACTGTCAATTTGCTGTGGTGTGATAAACAAACAAGTATTAGACGCTTACTTCCGTTCTTCGAGAACACACGTGCAACTGCTGTGAAAAACTCGAACAAGTGTTTGACAGTGGCTTGTGCACAAACCAGTAGCCTTGGGCTTGTAGTGTGCGATGTTTTCCCAAGCGACTTTAGTATTTCGTGGTATCGTGGAAGCCGGGCGTCAAGCTTTTTTATCGCCTGACAGAGCTTTTCAAAAAATGTGACAAAGTGACTCGAAAGCTGCGCAGTGAGCATAGTTGCATATTGTTATGAGAGGTGGCAATTTTTACCTTCAGTACCAAGCGAAGAGCTCCCAGTGCTATGTTGGCCCATTCTGGATGGGCTGCGCAGAATATCTCAATGACTTTGAAAAAGGGTTCAATGTTGTCTCCGAACTTTTGAACTATCTGGAATAGCGGCAACGCCCGACGTTTGACTTTCTTCATCGATTCAAGGCCATGAAGTTCATCAAGAAGGGCCTGGACTGATCGGATGGGGCGGAATTGCTCTTGTTCGTCCGAGGATAGAGTACAAAGGAAGTCTCTTTTGGCTTTCTCGAATTGCGTTTCAAGGTCATCTATAGCAGCCATACTTTCACCACAAGGAGAGCATCTGAGGTACGTAGTATTAGATTGGAATTCAATGCTGATGATCAGAGTTGGGGGTGACTACGGAAAGTGCCATTATCGACTAACTCATGACAACGAGGCTGCCTGAACACAGCCTGATTTTCGTTGTCATCAGTTCATTGGCCAAAGTTCTTACTAACATAGCGCCATGGTGCCACCAGGATTTCAACTTGTCTTAAAGCTACAGGGAATTAGTTCTTCCGAGCCATTAGGACGCAATGGTTGATTAGTTGTGGTGGCCACGAAGCCTGCTCGATCGCTAGTTCTTGGTTTTGAGGAACACGCTCGTCACGGGGTTTTAAAGAGCAAAAATCGACTTCCATTTCTTTCAAAAAGGAATCCACCAATCCAGCTTATGTGTGTGTTAAAATTTACCAATAAAATGGCTATTTCCGATAATGTTGAGCAGTGATACCCCTTGTGAAGCATTGCTGCATTGATCGCAGCAGTACTAGAGTTTAGCGATTGTCACCCTCGGTTAGTAATTTGTTCAAGGTCATAGTTTAGGCCCACCAGGATAGAAACACCCAAAGGCTGATGTATTATATTGCTATGTTTTGATTTTTTTTTAGATCGATTTTAGTCTACTGTGGTTTACTACCGGACCTCACTCCGCCGCTTTGAGGTGATTTCTTGCCAACAGCCAGTATGCATTCACTAATCTTCACCCAGCGGCATTTAAATCGGCAAATTTCCACTTTACCGCTGCTTAGGATATGCCAGAAGATTCATCCACCTTTGAAATATGATTATTTTCGTGTCAAAGCCGCTTCAAATTCTGTCTCATTTCGGTTCCTCGTCCCCAAGATAGAACAACCTAGGATAGCCAAACATGTTCTCAAAAGTGCAAAACTCCACCGCGCCGAGCTCGAATTCTGTCTTGGTTTGGGGGAGAACCTCGGCAAACACCTTATTGAGCTCAACTCTATCCTCGCCATCAACGTGCCGCAACCAGTAGGCAACGGTGACGTGAAACTGATACGTCAGATGATTGGGCGCCCTGAAGCCTATTGTATCGGCGAGCCTGTCCCTTAGTCTCCTCATTCGCTCCTCTTCCTCATCTGTAGCTCCCTCTACCTCGAGGCTAACTCCAACAACAGCGGGATCGAAGCCCCGGACGCGCATTCGGTACGGCGGTGTCAAACCTTCCTCCTCTAGCTGTAGGCCGAATTTTCTCAGGCTTTGTGAGAACTCTTTGGTAGCTACATCGAGGGGCCGCTTTTCCAAGCCCTCTGGCCACATTCCAGGCTCGCATTCTGTCTCGGAAACACCATCAAAGACAGTCATGTGCCATGTCTCCGGAGGCACAAGACGGATGATGGGGGAAAGAGTTAGGTGAGCGGCAAGAGCCTCATAAACACTGCGAAGACCAGGGAGAAGAGGAGAATTTGCTGGGATATGACAGATCGTGGTGTTGCCAGGGTATCGCTGGATAACACCGTCTATGGAGAATTTTTCGGGGACACCTGCGGGATAGGGTGGTCGCTCAGAAGGGACGTTTGTGGCGGGGGCTGTAGAAGACATTATCGTTAATCTTGTTGTTGTACTTGATGGAATGAAATAGCTCAATAGGATCTTCACTCCAAAGGGTGGGTATCTTTATTCAGTTCCGAGAACTGGAGCATCCCGAGATTTATACGTTGGGCTGTCGCTGCACACGTGGTGCGGTTGGGAAGCTCTCGTCTTATTGGAGCTTCGGCACGAGATAAGCGCATCGGCTACAGAGAGGCGACAAGATTGATTCGTGCATGCGTGGTAAGCCGACGTGCCGGAACGAGATCAACGGGGCTCACTTTTGAAGAGCACAGTCCTAGGATGAGATTCTTCCAGAGACATTATGCTGCGTTGCACGTGTTCAATCACGACAAGAATGGGGATAAATTGGAATTTAGAGTCGCTAAAGGGCTTTGCAGCGGCTCTGTGCGTTGGTGCAGCATGTCTGACACACACCGTGACTGTAGTCCGTGTGGTTACTTCAAGCAGGTTGGAGTATGATCTAGTTACTCAAACAAATGATAAAATACATCAATAGTGCGCATAGGGCCTCTAAGAAGTTTTTATGTGTCTGGTTGAGTAAGTTGGTTGTCGCTTCAGAACGGATAAAGTACTCGCACTCCAAAACACCCAAACTACAACACAACTGATTCTCATTGGTACCAGAAAGTAATAGAAATAGAGTAGGCACAGGTTGACATACAATCAATTTAATCCATCATGCCTGACTTAACTGATGGACAAACATCAAATTTGCTGGTGTTGATAAGAGTCTGATTGTGTTAGACTGAATCAGGCATCTTGGAGAACTTTGCTGCAGCGAATGCAGATCGCCAAGAAATGACATTTTGTACAACCCGAGTTTGACATGGGGACAAGGCTATAGTGTTGTTCATGTGTTCGTCGTCGGAGATGACGGCGAGTTTTCAGCGTCTCAGCTAAGCAGCTCAATTAGGAAAAGCTGACCATCTTGTCTCAGCTGCTTCAGGATTCTTGATGAGTGTCCACATGTTGTGGGTCTATAAAAATGTGCGACCGTACCAATCAGAAAGGAGTTTGCCCGAACCGGCAAATCAGCAGTTGAAGCTCGGGATTAGCGGGGACCGGCATCGTCATCTCAGGATCCCAAGGGCTTTCCACCAGAACAACTGTGTTGTGAGGTTTTCATCTTCAATACCGCTTTGTTGTTTCCTTCAGTGAAAGAATGAACTCGTCTTATCCATCTTTATCTAAACTTTCCCTTTACTTGCTTCGACCTTCAACCTGCCCGAGCAGTGCACCATCACATCTCATTACTCGCCGCAAGTCAGTTGCAGCCCGGCGATAACGCAGCACTTTTGCCTGCGCATAAAACAATGCCCCCGAGAGACCCTAAAGCTTCTAGATTAGGCAAGCCTCGAGCTAGCGCTGGTTGTCGCACCTGCAAGTGAGTCTATGCACCAGTGACGCCACGCTGGGTACTGACGTCCATCACCTAGAATCCGGAGAATCAAGTGTGACGAATCCAGGCCTGCGTGTCAAAAATGCACGTCAACTGGTCGTAAGTGTGAAGGCTATGGCATCTGGAGCGGCCGACCAGGCATTCAGACGTCCCATGTAGCTGGTCGTCCAACTATGAAGCCTGACCCATGCTCTGGGACCATTCACACCATCAAGGGGGATGACCAGGCCTGCTTTACCTGGTTCCGTTATCGTACTGCTAGGAAAATGCCCGGTGTCTTCCGCTCTGTCTTCTGGGATGATTTGGTATTCCGCGTCTGCTACGAGGAGCCGGCAGTGATGCATGCCGCCATCGCATTGGGATCTGCCCACAAGCAAGAGGCCCTGCATCGTTCCTTGAAGGGAGATGGCAGACGTCTTCCTGACGAAGTTGAAAAGCTTACACTCCGCCATTACAATCATGCAATTCACCAACTTCAGCCCTTTTTCCTTGCCAAGAACAAAACCACAATTCGAATAGCTCTCACCACGTGCATGATATTCACCTGCATAGAGTTCCTCCTTGGCCATTACAAGACTGGAGAAGAACATTTGCAAAACGGGATGAGACTTATTGGAGGTCTCGTAGCATCTGGCGATAATTCTATTGATTTAGACAAGACAAGAGATGCTGTCGACTCCGGTCTATTAGAAATATTTGCGAACATGAACCTCCACTCAAACCTATTCGGGAGAGGGTTCTCGGGGCTATACAAAGTCTTGCAAAGCTTCGACACATACCCACTTCCGGTCATGTTCGAGTCAATGGCGCAGGCCAGGAAAAGACTCGACTGGCTCCTGGCGGACACTGTCAAAGTAACGCAGCGATGGCAGCAAATGAACAGAACGGCGTCGTTCAGCACACCGCCAGCCGATCTAATCGATATCCAGCGTCGAATTCAAAACCAGTTGGTGTCGTGGATTAGAATATTCAAGATATCTCGAGTATCTCTAGTAGCTCAGATGGGGTTTAGTGGCCAGATAGCCTTTCACATCTTGAACTTCTATTACACCATGACTGATATCATGGCAAGCACATGTCTTCATCCGAAGGGTGAAATGGCATTTGATGATCATACGACTAATTTCATGTCAATCATTAACCAATGCGTAACCTTCCACCAGGCTGTCTTTGAAATGAATTTCACAAACACAAGCTTGGAGCATATCGAAAATACGATTCCATTTACCACGGACAGAGGATGGATTGTGCCGTTGTACTTTACCGCGCTCAAATGCCGGGTTTCTCGTCTTCGACTACATGCAATCAAACTGCTCAACACAACACCTTGTAGAGAGGGTGTGTGGGATTCAGAGGTGACAGTGAATATTGGAGAGGAAATACAGCGGTTGGAAGAAGACGGCTGCCCTACGCCGTTGCATACAAACGCAAACTTTGCGGCACTGTCGCATGTGGTAGTGGAGGATTTAGAACTGCCGTCTGTTCCCGAAGTCAACAGGATTAATAGCCTCCAGGTTCTGCTTCCAAATAGCTCTGATGACAAGATTAAAATCCTATGTCACCGGTACCATGACATGGGTGGGCCAAAAGTCCTGGCAAGGGAATACAGCTATCTAACTGGCACTTGGGGGCCTTCAGATCCGGGCAATAATGACGACTTTGACTATCCAAATGCATGCAGCGTATAATTTAGCCCGCAAGATACACCTATATTATTTGTTGCTGAGAGAAGATAAAGTACACATGACTCCTCACCTACACATCTAAATACTGTGCTGCTCAAGCTCCCTTTCAGTCCATTCCCAGAGACGCTTTGCTTGTTCATCATCTGTTCCGGGACTGACCAATGTTCCGCTCTCACCGACTGGGTCATAAAACTCGCCACTTTTAGCATTCTCATTTGTTCCCGCCCAAAGATGGTTCTTGACGCCCTCTTCGACACTGCCCACCGCGGCGGGAGCAATCACCGTCTGTAGGTGCTTCATTCCGTCGTCGCCTGGCTCTCGCTTGAACAGGTTTGTGTTGACTTCGCCAGGGTTTAATACCACCATGGTGATATCTGGGTGATGAGCAGCAAACTGGCGTGCGTAAAGAACATTGGCCAACTTGCTCTGGCAGTACCGCTGCACCGCCTCGATAGGCGCGTCGACGGTCTTGAGAGATTCGAACGCAATCTCTGGCGGGTTACAATACTTGTATCCTGAAGAAGCCACACTAACGACTCGTGGCTTTCCAGTCGACTTGAGGAGAGCAGGCATCAGCAGCTTCAGAAGGAGAGCGTGCCCAACGTGGTTGGTGCCCATTTGGATCTCGTATCCATCCTTCGTAAGTGCTGGCGGAACGCCCATAAGACCGGCATTTAGATAGAGAATATCTAGCCTATCGGAGACGGTGAGGAATTCCCGAACAGCGTCCTTGATCGACTCGAATGAGGTGAGATCAAGCTCGAGGTTGGTAATGGTAGTGCCCTCAGCAGCCACACCGCGAACCTCGGCTACAGCGGCGCTGCCTTTTTCCACATTACGGCTGGCCATGAACACATGTGCAGGGCCATGTTTTGCGAGCTCCAGTGCCGTTTGCCTGCCAATTCCAGAGTTGGCGCCAGTGACGAGGATGACCTTGCCCTTCTGAGAGGGGACGTCGGTGGTGGAGTTGAAGGTGTAGGTCTTTTCGGGCATTGTGGATGATATTTAAGACGGAGGAATATTTGGAAAACTTTGGCTGGATCGGAAAGATTCAAACGCCGAGTGATAAACTTAGGAACTGTCGACTTGGATAGATTGAAAACAGGAGGAGCATAGGGTTAATTTATACCTCTTCTTCCACCTGTCCGCTCATGCGTCCTCGACGGATTTAAGAAATCTCCTTGCCGTCTCACATGAATCTATCCATCTTGCTCGCGATTCCCCCATGCTCATTGGGCCCATCGCAATCCTCCTTAGTGGCGGCATGGTTGGCAACAATTAAGGAGAGGCTAGTCCAACCAATCATGATGCATCTTGCGCGAACCGGCGAATGCTGTGACTGGTATTCGACCCACCACCCAAAGTCGGTGTTTCCACATCCCGAAGCTTCTCGATTCGTACATTTAGACGGCATTGATCTGTTTCCGAATTGGGGATGCACCATATCACCGGCCCATAGGTGAATCGATCAGGAATGATACCTAATAAGCCAAGTCTGACGGGTCTTTTGATACATCTCTATTCTTCACATCAGTTCGTCACACATCAAGGTCCCATTGACAGGATTCTGCGCAATGTGGTAGTAAAAACATTCATTCTGCGTGATATTTAGTATGCTGATTCTAAAATACATACTCAAGGTCTAGAGTCATGATTTAGAGGCTCACTAGCTTGAAGCTCTGGTGCCTATCATTCATCTAGCTAAGCCAAGAACGAGAGCATTTCCAGCTCTGCGCCTTATCCACATCCTTCCCAACAAGCACAGGCTTACTTGGCTATCGACATGCTGGCAGCGTAAATTCGATGGATGGAAAGACTGGCTTGTCTCCGTCCAGAGTCTCATTGACGTACTTGGTGCCAACTACTGATTCCGGGGATTTGCCAGCCTCTCTCCACTCGATCAAGACCAACAACATAGAATGAGCAGTATTATTGCGAGAAAGCAGAAGACCTTGGCCAGCTCCTCCAATGATCCAAGCGCCATTCCCTGCGGTACAATGACTCAATCCTGGGACCACGAAGAGGCGATAAAATTCTTCCACTGACCCTGTGGTACTGTTTCCTAGCCCGAGAAGAATGACAGTACATTGCTACAGTAGAGCAGCGAAATTAGTGACATGCCGACGGAATACTGCTAGCCGTGGTAATGTAGAAGCTTTCTCGCATGCTTGTGAAAATCTCTAATATCTAGAGAGAAGTTGTTATCGAGGGCACCATAAGTATTCATCTTATCCGCAATTTAAACATCCTCATGTGTAATATCGGGTGCATGAAAGCTAGTGCCATTTAGGATTGCGTAGCGGCAGTAGTCGAGGCCATATCCTCCTGCAACGTCTGCATTCGTATCATATTGTTTCCCGGTGAGCTCTGAACCCGGAATTATTCCAAGACATACCAAGGCGTTGTTCACATCGACCCAGCTGTTGTACTTGGTTTTTAGGTTGGCTAGCTGTGAAGGCGTAAGACACGTAGTCGTATTTGTCGAGGTTGGTTTGCATAGCAGACTTTCTGGGACAAAGTCGCAGGGCTTAGGGTCCGATATGATAGCATCTACGACGCCTTCGAGCCTGCCACACTATCGGAGTACCTCTTCGTTGATAACAGACCATTGAGCTGCACTTATGACGCTATCAAGGGTATCAGGGTATTATCCTTCCCACATAGTCCTCCCAAGCTACCAAAGTTGATGTTCGTATCTCAATCTCTCACCATAAGCGTGACCTAGTGCTAATGATGAAAATACCTTCTTCGCGTGTCTGCCATAGGACTGGCCTTCCAACGAGGACGCCATCAAAGTCATCTGGATAAAGTTGCACCTGCCATGCCTTGACGACCACCAGTAGAGCGCCTGGAGCAGTGTGACCAAGACATTGGCTCTGAGTAGTACTTGGCAATTATTCTCTTCGAGTATACCACTGATAGATGTAATCCTCTATGTCCACTATGTAACAGTAAACAGTGAGATGCAGCGTGCATGTGGCGAACCAACAAGTCAATACAGTGTTCCTCATACTGAAAGAAGGAACCGCCATCCCCTGTCGAATTATGGCCTGCGTTTGTACTGACTGTGGAAAAATCAAAGTCTGATGTGTATGGTGTTTGCAATTGCATGATAGTATGGATTTACTACGCTCCATTGAGACCAGTTCCGATATCTGTGTAATTCACGCCGCCAGCCCAACCACCATTGCCAACTACCAGGAATCGGCGATTCCAGTCATTTGGATCGGGCATTCAAATTCAAAATGCAACGTACTATTGGAAGAAGTATTAAACTGGGCGGCAATTCTGCATTAAGCTGGTAAGTTACTTAGTAACGTATTGTACGAGGATATTAACAAGGTTTCAGTATTTCGAACATAAACTTGGGTGTCACAAATAATGCGATTATTGGCCTCACCTGATGTCTCTCCTTAGAAGCTGCCGACTTCCTTAGAGTGCGTAGCAATGTTAACTGTCAATTCTGGAAAGGCTTTAGAAAGTGGAGGCTATACGAGCTTTGTTGCCGTCGTTTCCGTGTGCGACGGCAACAAATAAAGCAGTAACGAGCAAAAAGTTAATATCTTCCATTTTTCTATGACTTCGCTTTGCTAAATCTTGTTAAGGCATGTATATAATCACTAATAACTTCATGGTGTTGGTGAGATATTCCACTTCCGGTATCGCCCATGTTTTCTCCCCCTCTTGAATGTGGTTTTCTACTTCAAATCGGGAAATTGATCGCCATGACTTATACGGCTACTATGAATGATGGAACCATGGAACGGCATTAATCCCCCATTTGAGTTCAGTGTTCATGCACCGCTTCAATGTTCAAGACATCATTGAGCATATAGGAAAAGAAATTCTCATATCTGTCTCTCATTTTGCGAGATTAGCAAGGTTCAATACATTGGATTGATCCGAAATAAAATTTACTAGGGAACTGATAGATGAAATCGCTTTATTAAGTTATATGTTATCTACTCCTATATATATCTAATTATACGATTCTCCTTTCACTTGCTGCCTTGGACCTTCAGATTTCAGCAGCTCTACTTTTCTACCAGCCGAACAACTATACGCCAACGGCTAAGTTCTCGTGTATTCAATTTGTACACTAGAACACAACTCCGACAGACCCGAGGTCCTTGAGCTTGATATTCTTGATAAGCATTACCCAAGCGAGAGAGAATGCCATGATGGCTGTGCCAGTAATCAGCATGTTCTTTTGTGCTGCGGCATAAGCAGCGATAATAGCATCTCGAGTAGCTGAGCCAACGGGGTAACTCAATTGGATGTCAAGAGAGTCGTAGATATCCTGCCACTGGTCTTTAACATCGTCTGGGAGGTACTCTTGAAGCTTGTTAGGCAAAGTGTTACTCCAAATAGCACCGGAAATACTGTTGCCAACAGCACCACCAATGTTACCAAAGAGACCCAACAATGCCAACATTGCTGCGTAGTCTTCGTGCTTTCCGGCTGCCATTACAGCAATTTGCATAATAAGGATCATGGTGCCGCCACTTATTCCGAGGAACACTTCGCACATGCAGATCCAGCCGATTCCGGAGCCAGGGGTTCGGAAATGAATCATTAGACCGGCAGCCAGGATATACAGGGGAACAGCGCATAGGAGAAGCCACTTGAACCGCATTGTAAGACGCATAAAATACCCAGTGGCAAGAAGCCATACTGGAGAAACTAGGTCAAAGATTGCCGTAATATAGCCTGCTTGGGTGATATTAACGTCGAAGACGACCTGAAGGAATGATGAAAAATAGGTGGCCCAGCAGTAGTAGGCAATTTGATAGGTTAGGTCAAGTAAGCACGCGCCAATTACGGTACGGGAGGTCAGGAGGTGATAGGGGATGAAAGGCGTAGGAGAGAAGAAGCGCTCATATATCCCGAATGCAATAACCAAGACTCCTCCAACTACAATCATGGCGATGATGTAGTCAGTCTGCCATTTGTTGGTCTGGGAGGTAGCCAGGGTAAGGGGAAGAAGCAAGAGGCAGAAGCCAGCAATAAGGAGAAAGACGCCAACAACTGCTTTGGTGTTAGATTAGCTGGGGTTTGATTGGCCTAAACTAGGAATACTTACCATCAAATTCTATAACATAATGACGGATGGCCTCCATCCACGTGCGCTCAGGACCCTTCTGGCCCAAGACTTGGTTCTTCATAGCCTTGTTCTTCGCGAGCTGCCAAGTTACCAGGAGAGGACAGGCCACGATAGGCAGAATGATCGAAATGGTGCCATAGGCCCATCGCCAGTTGGTCTCTTGGAAGCGCTGGGAGAGAGGGGATCCTCCAAAAGCAGTGATGATGGAGGGAGAAGAGGTAAAAGCAAATGCTAGACCTCGGTTCCGCAGAGACGAGGTATCGGATGTGAGGACATCTACAGTAAAGATTAAACCAGTCGATCCAATGTTGTAGAAGACCTATAACCGAGTTAGTAACCGTAACTGATGCGTAGGTCTGTAGAAGTGAGGGTAACACAAACCTGTGCAGCGCAGTAAGTGGCGATATCCTTGCAAGCCGCCATCAAGACAAGGCCCAGCAACGCAATCGACAGCATTAGTGTAAACCCGACAGATCGGTCCCAGATGTTGAGGATCTTGGCGATGGGCATCGTGCATGCCGCACTCATGATGTTTGTAACGGTGCTAATGACTGTAAGAAGCGAGTGGCCGGAAAAGTCGCTTGTGACGTAGGCAGAGAGATTTGACGTGAGACTTGATTGCAAGGATCGGACAAAATACAGCAGCCACATGCTGATGATTGGTGTTAGCATAGACTTCTCCACGAGCTGGGGATTGGTACCAACCAAGCGTAGACGATGATCAAGGACCTCTTGGACCACGAGAGCGTGACTGCTTCGGCAATTCGAACACCATCTTGGACCTTTTCACCCGGCTCCTTTACTATCTCCTCCGCAGCCTCCAGATCGGCACGGGGTGCTGGCGTAATTTGGTCGGCCATGTTGGGTGTCTGATGTCTCGATGCAACACTGCAATGGCTGGGACTTGAAGTGCAATAAATGGTGACTGAATTGACAAGGATACGTCCTGGTTATGGGAAAGGGAAAAACCTTGTCTTTATAGACCAATATAAGCCCCATTACCCTTTCTGGTGGATGGAGACGATGACGGCTTAGATGACGACCAACATGAAATATGGCGAGGGCCCACGAATACCTGAGTGGAGCTACTTGTGTGAAAGAATATGATTTGATCCGATCATGCCATCTGATAAGATAATCTGTTGGTTTTTATTCTTCTCAAATAAACTACTGCGGGGTCCGCTTGACTCGACCGGGAAGAGGTTGCCTCCCGCAATGTCCGTTCTGGGCCGTGTGCCTGAAATCCCTGACTTTTGGTGGCATTAGTTTCGGTAGCTGGGGGGGACTATTGTCGACTGAGCGCCGCAAATCCCTCACAGGCTAATACTGATTCGCATAGCAGTTATAAGGAGGCCTTCTCAGTTCTTTTCATGTCTTGGCATAGCTGTTGGTCACCCTTTTGCAATTTCTTTCCCGCGTGACACACTCGAAACAGAGTCATCCCACGGCAAAGAAGACTTAAAGGTGCAAACTTGACCCATTCACATGCATCCATTGGAACGCCGAGCCTCCCATGGTCGGTACCCGGCTCAGTAGGCCTAAACTAAAAGCTAAATAGAGGCTCCCACTTTTTCGTATCCCGATTTACGACGGAGCAAATCAAAAGTTGGGTGGGCCCGGCCCCGGTCCAGGTGTATGCAGTCCAGGACGAGGTCGAAAACATGGCGTTCGCACTTGTTTTCGATCCACAGTCCGGGACCCGTGAAGTCCGAGTCCGTGATTCGCCGCGTCGGAACTGTTCCTGTCTGTCCACGAATGACTCCCTAGACGAGAGACATCGAGCAAGCATGGGCCGGTCTGGATTCGCAAACTGGATTGCCAAGACGCAGAGGGAGAAAATCTCCAGTACCCTCTTCCGTCTTTCCAGGGTATGCTACGATTGTATCCCTAGGTACCTGGACTGATGTCCATAAATCATCTGTATTACCGGCATTGGTCCGGCCTTTGCGAGTACGGCCCATCGTGTTGATGCTTTCAGCGCCGAGGCTCTGGCCGTTTCTCCTTTGCCCGTAGTTGAATCTGTGCCTCTTTGAATGGAAAACCGGGACATAATAAACAGCTCTTTCCATAATTTATGCCTTGTCGATCGATGGTTTTACTCTTTTCTGTTCACGGATGGTGCAACGCCTGATTTGCATTTGGGGCTCATTGCGGAGAACACAGTAAGCCAAATACGGAAGCTGATTTTCACACCAAAACTCATGAATCTGAAGCAGAGGACCGGGCACAGATTCAATCAGCTTATCGTGCACCCCTGGGCCGACGACGCTACCCAGTCCCGTTACCACCAGCGAGATCATTGATCTCTTCCCACATTTGGGATCGGCAACACATGACAGGTTACTCCATCCACAACACATGAAGCGAAAACTTGCAAGTTAATTATGGCTTCAAACAACTTTGCTCATTACATAATTTTATATATCAGTGAATGATATAGCAAATTATATTGGCGTTTTATGTCATTTGTTGGTTTACTGCACGCACGGTTCGAAGAACAATTACTTATTTAATTCCGAGGTCAACTTTTGTTTTCATACATGCATTCACTATTATGATTACAGTGCCGAAGAAGTAAGGTCAGCCTATGCAGTATTCCTTCTTCTTTGCCGGATGATGCCAGAGCAATTAGGCTATTTAGCAGGGCAAGGTCTCGTTCGTTATCGCAATCAAGCAGAAAAGTGGTCAGTCAACTTCAGCCAAGTGGGCCTCGCTCACACTTGATTGTCATAACCAGTGATGCTGCCAATACCAAAATCCGTCCATGCATGCTCTGACATCATGTAACGATTGCCGTTGTGAGGTGATGGTGCTTCTTGCGAGGATGCTGTTCACACCGCTCTGATAAAGATCGTAGTTGTGGCGTTTCTCATCTTTCTTTTCTTCTTCCTAAAACATATTCATACAGCCGTCGCAATGTTGGAGAATGTTCCGCATACTTTGGTGGAATGGGCCAACTAAAGGAGGAACTGATCATAGGGAAACCGTGTATTTGTAATTTTGGAATTATCCAAGTGATGCTCGCAATGATCAACTTTTCCCAGTTCTCCAGCCAGTCGTGGTTGACCCAAAGCATCAACGACGCGGCATTGGTATGCAGTTGATACAGTGGACTCTCAACGAAGCTGCTCGTCTCGGCCTCTCAGTGGTTTTAATTGCACCCATGGCGGGTCATGACCTGTACAAAAAATGTGGATTTCGTGATTTAGAGGAGCTCGTTACTAATTTCAGTCCATTCAGATTGGAACATGCCCATTCGGTGTGGGCATTGATTTGGGATAGCCAAGTGAATGAGAAATAAGTCAGGCGAGAGAATCCATCCAGGTTCTTGATAGAAGATTGTAGTAAGTCAGTATACAATCTTATCTTATATATGATTTATTACGGCCTATTATTTTGTAGGAAGCGTCTTAGGATCAACCAACTCGGGATAGAATTCCCAGCTGCCATCACTGCCCCTAGCTACGTATGATTCGTGTCACTGGCTTCAAGGGCATCGACCCAAACGACCTAGAACTGTGGCCAATCATTTTCAAAGCGCTGAAGCTTAGGCTCAATATGCTCCTAGGCAGCTAGAATTGAGCCGTGCTTATGTTGCTGCCTTCGCTGTTGTAGGCGGTGACTAACGGCAGAACTCTAGTTACTTCCACCTTCGAGAGATAGGAATGTTCGCGCTGTGGAATCATTCCTTATTATCTAGGCTTAATTTCGAACAAGGCCTTTCATCTTCAATGACTTCATCTTTGGCATATGATCGTCTGAAAGGCGAGGAGGAGCACATCCTCGACCTCGGTCATGGTCGACAGATGGCCTATGCTCACAACGGACCACCAACATCCCGGACCATCATCATCTTCTTTGCTGGCTTGTTTAGTATTGGAGATGCTAGTGAGGTCCCGGAAACTTGCCAGGCTATCGGGGCACACTGGATCTGCCCATCACTGCCTGGAATGGGAAACTCGAGTCCCAGAGCACCGGGTGAGGCCTACAACACCGCCTTTGTAAGGGACATCTCGAAACTACTTTCTCACCTTTATCCCACCAATGATTTCAACAAACTGTATCTTGCCGGGGGCTCATATGGCACTGTACACGCACAAATGCTCTTTGGCGCACCATACGACCAATTTCCCGCCGGTCACAAGATTGCCGGTTGCATGCTGGCAGCTGGGTTCTCCCCATTCAAATACCACACTACCCATGCCAAGACGCTGAACTGGCAGAACTGGGTCACGGTGGGACCCCCGTCCCAGCTCATCCCTTTTCACCTGCTCCAGCGAACGGTATCGAGTGTTTTCGCTTCCAAGCTCAAGACGCTGGAGGGTTCCAAGGTATTTTTCAACCAGATAATATTCTCCAAGATGGACGACGATGAAAGGGAAATGATGGCCTCGTGGCTCGAGAAAAAGGGCAGGACAGAGGATCAGTTCCTCGAGCGACTGTCCAAGGCAGCCATGCGAAGCTGTGCCCAATGGGATGGGTTTATGGAATGTTCAGATGTGATCCATTCGGATTGGGGATTTGAGCCAGCCAAGCTTGACGAGGAGCACGCCTCTAAGCCTATCCTTGTCGTGGGTTCAAAGCAGGACCATCTTGGCGGGAGCACCAACGAGTGGATCATCGCCAACTATAAAACTGCCAAACTTGAACTCGTCCCGGGAGGCCATATCTCCTCTTTATACTACCAAGATGAGTTGTGGCAGAAACTCATTGACTGTAAGTGAATCAGAGACCCGCATGCGTCATGTCAAACCATCTAATATTTTTGATAAGGGTCCAGCGCCGAGAATAGCCCTGCGAAATAATGCAATCATTCGGACAGCTCTTAACATATTTTCGTTAATTAATTCAAATACCATAATTATCTGTCAAAATTAATGAATAGAGTGGCATGTCGAATCCTGTAATTCTATCGTAACTCTTAGTGAGTAGATATTGAAGTGGATCTGCATACCCTATACCCGTAGTACTGGCATATTTTATCGGACCATGCTACGACCTAGGACGTCAAGAAAGATACCGGCATGAGCTTCATTACTTTTATAAGACACTTTAATATGTTTGTGGAACTAAAAATAGGAAATTTGAAAAATAAGAGGTGTTCAATGGCACTAGAGCACATCTTCACCTCATGAGATCAGACACGCCGTGACCTCCTTATCAAATGCATCGCTTGGAATCTAGGCTTGCCTTCTTCGACCAAGTCGTCATAATTTATTGGTCGTACCAGATCAAATATCTTGACTAAATTAATATATGTTTCCATTTTTAGGGGTCATCTGATGGCTTCCAACGGTCGATTTTGACCAGGTCGCGGAACACAGCAACTTGGCCACCAGCATAATAGCTCCACCCTGAGGGCGGAATCGTTTGCAATGTTGATGGAAATAGCTCTTTCCATGGATGGAAATACTGCTCGTGTAAGCGATCAGGGGATTGACTCTGCAGTAGTGAGCCTCCGTCCTCAACCTCTAAGTCTTCCCGCTTAAGATCTAGGATAGATGGCCCACGAGCATCAGGTAACCTCTTCTGATAACCCAATGCCGCCAGATTGAGGCTTAGACCTTGACAGAACGTAAATTAATGCTCATGTCACCTTGCAGAGTAAAGGTTAAAGATGATTGAATCCATTTCTGTCCTCAAGCCAAGCTCATGCATCTCCTAGCCAACAACATCCTCCTTGGACAGCAACCGGGAATCTGGGCCAAGACGGGTTCAGCCGAGGCTAGCAGGTCCACAGCGGATCCACGATCTACCTCGTTCCAGCTAAATCATGCCAAGCTTGATATTTACGTGTTATTTCGTCAATATGTTAACACCTTGCTTAGGCCAATAATGATTAGAAAAACAACAAAAATACAATCAACCCATCTACCCAACTCTGTTCATGTTACTCAATCAGGCTCATAACGTCGTACGGATCTGGGGTTTATCAACAGAAAGGCTGCTGTGCATCAAATGATTGTCCTCATTCCGGTTGGTTCGGGTCTTTAGATGTCACATGTTGCACCAGTCTTTACCCCCATCCCCGGTTCGAGAAGCAGGAAAAAAGAAAAGGAACCATGCATGCATGTTCAATTGGCAGTCTCTGCCTTTTGCGCACACAGCGAATGAAAGTGCACGTAGGAATGCACGGATGAATCCATCAGATCCTTGCGCACCTTGACAAGGAACAGCTCAACCTCCTCGGGCTTCCAGCCGAGGCCTCGCGTCAAGGGTCCGATGGTGATGGCCTGGAGACCGTCGTAGATGACGCTCCTGTTGTAGAGGCCAATCATCTTCAGGTTGGAGTCCCTAGGCCATTGTCCAACGGGCACCTTTTTGATCTCGTGGCGGATGTTGACGAAGCCGGCGTCTCGCAGCCTGTCTTCGTTTTTAGCGGCGGCGTGCATCTCGACGCCAAAGGCAGCGAGGCCATCTCTAATGTAGGCGACCATCTGTGGCGGTGTGTAATCGTCGTGCATTGTTCCGTCGTCGCATCCGTACACCCAACGGAACTCGGGAAGCTCAATCCAGCCCCCTGGTTTCAGTGCGCTAACGAGGTGCATTAGATATTTGACACGTCGTTTTTTTTTTCATCTTTTTTTTCTCTACTTCGCTTCTTTTGTACCTACCTGTATGCCTGCGAGAGCAGCGCCGGCCAGTTCTTAATTGCGGTGGACATGTTCCTCAAATGGACAAGATCAACGGAGTTCTCGCCATAAAGCCACGGCGCTTCAGCATCATCGACGAGAAACTTGACGTTTGGAGGCACCCACGGCGGCTGGATGGGGCTCAAGTCAATGCCGATGACCTCGGCCTCTGGGTACTCGTCACCCACTAATTAACGAAGCGAGTTAGCATGGTTACGATCGCCGGTGCTCATATACCGGCATACAGTGATGAGATATACGGATACACAAGGATGTTGGTGGTGTCGTACTGTCAATGGCCCAACTTCCCGTTCCAGTGCCAATGTCGATGATCATTTGCGGGTTGTCCAGCGGCGCGTTGTGGAGCTGCCCGCCGAGGAGATGAACCGCGACCGTGTGCTTCATGTCTTCTCGCTCCTGCTCGGGCACGTCGTTGGGGAACTGGTAGCGGCCCTCCTTGAATTTGTGGTACCTGCGGCGGTTCTCAAACGTGTAGTCGCGGACGCTGGACGCGATGGACGTCGATGCTGCCGATCCCGCGTCGGACGTGTAGCCGTCGTCTGTTGCAGCGTCGGGCGGCTGGGCGTCGTCATCGGCGTCAATTGGCGGCTGCAGCTGTGGCTCTTCTTGTGTGACGGTGACATTCGTCTCTGGAGTGTCGTGTGGTTCCTCTCGCTCAACTGGTGCTGGTGCTGATGCATCTTGGCGAGACGACCCAGCCTCTCTGCGCGCTGCTGGTGGCGTCGGCTCCCGCTTGGCCTCCTCCTTGGTTTCAGACATGGCTGCTACCTGTAGCTGTAAATTTCCCGGTAGCCTTCAACTGGCCCGACAAGGATGGCGTGATGTGACAAGAAAAGCTCCAGGCTTGGAGTTTGGTAGAGGTGGAGACGACACGCTTGCATCTTCTGTCGGTCAGCAGATATGGGCCCATCATTCATACATGGATGGTTTTACCCCACATGCGACATTTCAAGTTGATTTGAGCTGCGAGCCTAGCTGTAGAGCATTGATTAATTCTCTCCAGTACCTTGTACATTGCGCCTACAGCTAGACGGAAGTGGAAGAAGCGAGCAATAGAGCAGAATCATCATATACGCCTTTCAGCTCTTCTAAACAGCTATGGAGCCCTTCACCCTCACCCTTGCCGACGGCTCGGTCATCTCTGGCCTTCGCAATATTCCCGCTCAAGCTTCCTCCAGACCAAAGTACTGCCCGCTAGTCGTTGGTCTTCACGGTGGCTGCTACACGAGCCAGTACTTTGACGTTACGCCAAACTACACGGCTAGTCTGACAAGCAACGCCCTCTCAGTGCCTTTTGTCGCTATTGATCGCCCGGGTTACAGGGAGTCGACGCCTGTTACACCAATCGCTGAGGGCTCAAGCTTCCCTGAGGCATGGGGCTCCAAGCTGCATGACTCGATTCTCCCGGCGCTGTGGACGGAGTTTGGGCTCCCCAATGCGTGCAGCTGCATCGTCCTGCACTGCCACAGCCTCGGAGCCAACGGCGCTGTTGTAGCGGCCTCACTGCACGCTGCCGCTGCCGCTGCCGAGTCGAGCACGACGGCGTATCCTTTGGGCGGTGTCATCATGTCTGGTTTCGGCTCTCTGCTCAAGGACACTGGCGGCCACGTCGCTCAGCCCGAGACTCCTCCCACTCACGTCAACATCCCCGTCGCCGTCAAGGACACGACTCTGCTGCTGCCAGGAACTGCTGATGATGAAGTCTACGCCCAGTCGGAGCGCCTCGACCACGCCATGCCGTTTCCGGAGATTGCTGCGCTGAGACAATCGTGGCTCGCGACGTGGAAGGAGAAATGGGGCGCCAATGTCGCCGTGCCAGTGATGATTGCGTTGGCAGAGAGGGACCATTATTGGGATGCGACAGACGAGCATCTTCAAGACTTTGCGGCGGGTTTGCTCAAGAGTCCCAGGGTCGATACGAGCATCATCCGCGCTGCTCCGCATAATATCGAGATAAGCTACTGGAGTACCGGATGGTACGCTAGGAGTTTTGGATTTGCCGTTGAATGCGCAGCAAGCCTGGCGTTGAAGAACTGATGTAGGTAGAATAGAATTCTTAGTTAATAGTGGAACAATATACCTGTTACATGTTATGAATGATTTCACGCCTCCTGCTCCTTGCGATACCTGTACTCAAAGTTGCCCGCTGACTAGGCTCGGCAGAAATGAGAATTGATGGTTCTTTGAATCGTTGGGTCCTGCTCTTTTCTGAGAGACATAGCATCCCTCTGGCTATTGCAATTGTTATACATTGAACACCTTCTCGTTATCGACACTTCATGCCAGCGACGCTCCCATTTTTTTTTTTTTTCATAAATCAACCGGTAAGTCCACCGTGGTGGAAAAAAGTGTGCTAAAATGCTCAATCCAGGCACGATGACTTGTGTTTTTCTCTTCGAAAGCCTTCTAAGGATGGTAAAACTAGTCGTCCTGGGTGAATGTGATTTTGACATTGGTTATCCCACTGACATGAGGCCAAAGTTCCAAAATCCGTAACTCTACACCAATTAGTTAGGCCTCGTCGGAGGGTCACCGTCGTACTTATAAAGACAGAGTACATGCCAATGATGGTAGCTGCAGAGGCCTCAATAGGAACCCAACCATCATCACGAATATCTGGAGGAGGAAAAAGCATGTCCCTTCCTTTATTTGTTCGGATCTTGAAAGGGAATAAGCTTCCGAAATAAATCCAAAATTGATCGTACTAGTTACCTTTAGTCCAAGGATAATGTGAAGTGGCTTCTGAACCTCGATACCCGTGATCTTCTCTCCACTAGGTCCATCAATTAACATTGGGATGCGAAAGTCCTCACTCGGAACGAACGCCCTCTTGCTGTAATTCTCAAACTGTCCTAGTTTACCAAGGTAGCGGTTCATAGAGCTGTCTTCATAATGGAATTCGAGGCCCATGATTTTGTTGACATCGAAGATCCATACTACAATTTCGATGAGCTGACGGAGATCTCTGCCATCTTCCCCTCCAAAAAGGACGGTTGAAAAGGGCAATGAAAATCGTTTATATGCATTTTGGGGAAATTCATCATCTGTCCCGTTGAATGAAATACCTTTTGGTGGGATTTCAGGACTCCACAGACAGGAGTCTCTCCACAGAGTTTTCGGAGGTGGGTTGTCTGGTTGGACGCTCAAGCCCAGAGAAACAAGTCTAAATGCCTAGTAGCCAGTCAGTCACGTAACGGATCATATGTGGCTCAAAGAAGTGTCTGAACTCGTTTGGACTGATACTTGCATCAAAGTCCGCCTTCAGACTGGAGATTGGCTGTCCATCTACTCCCAACTACTACTTCGGGACATGATTGGGCTCTCCCACCCAAGACGACAAGACTACATCGTCTGCAATGACCGCAAGCGCTGTAATTCCCATTATATCAAGAGCCAAGTGCCATCCGCAAATGGCAAACCCTGATGCATGAGGGTTTGAAAAGCTAACACAGGTCTCCTTTCTGGGCGGATATAGCCAAGACAAGCGACGTGTCCATTGTTCAAGACTAGCCGGAGGCCAGATACAAACAATCGGCCGTTAAGCTGAGAGAACGATACCCATAGTTGTTGGACCTTGGGTGTCGTGAAATGGGCCGCCCGAGTGCGAAGGGCCCTGCAGCCAAACGAGAACAGATCTTCTGGGCCAGCAACGGCTCTGCTAGCTATGCGCCATTCTGCAGAGTCTTCTTCGCCTTGTGGTTCAAAGAAAGATTTTTGTGAATATCCATGACAGGAGAGGCGCGACATTTGACTTATTAGTGAATGTTGTAGCTGCAGAGCCAGGTACCAGATGCGTTTTCGGTTTGCTAGGCTGGGAGCAGCATTTCCTACTAGCCGAAGAGACGAATACACTGACTCCCACGATCGAGGCCGAGATCGAGATGATTCAAACATGCAGTGGTACTCGTGTCCCCTCTGGAACCTTGAGGCCCAGAAAGCCTCAGAAAGACCATTGCTGGCCACGACTGGAGACGCCAGTCTGAGACGGACAACATCGGCTGAAGGAAGGCCGATCAAGATTAATTGCAGAATTTCGGGAGGCAGGAAGCTAAATATATCGCCCTTCTTGGTAATGATGTCTGTCTTGGACGAGCTCTTGGAATTGATGGGAAGCTCGTGCCTCAAGCTGACGACAGCTTGATGGAGGTTCTGAATAGCTGGGATGTCTGTGGGGTTTACTAAGAGGGCTCCATCGGGGCATGATGCTAAAGAGCGACCATCTAGGCGTTCAAAATCTGAAGGTAACCGGTAAGCTGCTCCACCATACCCATGTCCCTAGTCCAGGATTCCTTTTGAGCCAATGTGCATGGACAGGCATGGGAAGAACAGGTCACCAAGACGAGGTTGAAAGGCTCCTAACTTGATGATTCTTGGCTTTCAAACTATCTAGGATGCGCTACTCCTTCCGTTGAACTAAACAAGAACAGCGGAGGGAGGGAGGAGGGGGGGATGGCATAAAAATGAAGGGAATCTTTGGCAATATCCATCACATTGAAGCCCGTGCAGTCGTACCATAGCGTGGCGGGTAGCATCCTACGGTCTACCTAGCAAACAAAGCTGATACGGCTCGATGAAAACTAGGGCACCTCAACGACAGTGTCGGTTTTTATTCTCGTTTTAGCGCGAGGCGAAAGCTTGCGGGTCGCTGAATAATATATATACAACGGCGCAGCACAAAGCGTCGCCCAAGATGAAATGGGCCAATTCAATTGCGCCGTTGGACCACATGGCACTGACACATTGTAAACAGCCCAACCATAATCTTGCAACGTATCAATGCCAAAACATGGCCTCGCGGTCGAACGCAGTCGGGAATCTTCCTTGAACAGCGCGCATTACGATACTGAGAACCTTGGCAAAATGCCCCCAAACCTGTGAGTCTTTCCCCATCAGTCACCTACAATCAGTGCCGTTGTTAACAAAGAGGCGCTGGGAGGGAGGCGGCTGTCGACTCCTCGCCGATTCAGCCGCGTCTAGATGAGCAGGGTGAGCTGGAGAAACAACAAAATGGGCAACCTCCGCAGCCTCCTGATCCCGCGAGGCTACCAGGCCAACCACTACCGGACCACGAAACGAACCAGGTTCAGGGACCATTGGGTCCTGATGGAGAGAATCCAAAGAAAAGAGGCGTTCTTAGGAAGCTTCTCAGGCATTTCTGGCAAAACGTCATCAAGGCTGCATTCCCCGAGGCTGTTCAAGATATCAAAATCATGTGGGGCATGTCTGCTCTACGAACACGAGTCACATTGGATATGAAAAACACAATCATTTACCCCGAGATTCAAAAAGAAGCCGTGGTACGCCGGGGACTGGAACTATGTCCAGATGAGCTGGTGTTCATTGGAAAGCGGAGGCATCTCACGAGAGTCGCATTTGCAAAGTATCTCGGGATCAACCCTGACGAGGTTCACCCAGACGATGTCCCGACCATTGCCTTTGGCGGTAGCGGCGGTGGATTCCGAGCCATGATAGGTGTTCTAGGCTATGGAGCCGAAATGAAGTCCACTGGCCTCTGGGACTGCTTGTCTTACGTTGCGGGAGTCTCCGGGTCATGTTGGGGGCTTGCAGCTTACTACGAGCTTGGAAACTGCGATATGCAAGCAGTCATTGATCACTGCAAAAAGAGGTTTTCGCCATACCACCCGCTATCTGGAGAGGCTATTCGTGCCATGTTGAGCGCTCCCGGCGGTGCCAAAGTCACGTTAGGTCCCGTCATCCAGAAGCACAAGTTGGGCCTCGATATTGTCATGATGGATTATTATTCAGTCTTCACCACGGGTTGGATCTTCTTCCAAGGCGATATAGTAGAGCATCCAATACCAAGCCCGTACAAGAAGATCTTTGGCCGAGACCATCACACGTGGCTCAAGTTATCTACAATCGGCAAGTACATCAACGGAGGACAGGAACCGATGCCAATCATGACTGCAATTCGTCATGAGCGACCAGGCGAGACGTGGGCTCGAAAAGACCGCCCCTTTGAAGAACCGCAGCATGCAGCAGAGAAGAAGATGGACCCTCCTGATGCTTGGTATCAATGGTTCGAAATGACTCCTTATGAAGTTGGCTGTGATGAGATCCAGGCCTGGGTGCCAACCTGGGGCTTTGGACGCCCGTTCAAACACGGAAGATCCACGATGCAAGTTCCGGAACAGTCGTTGGCTCTGCTTCTTGGGCTTGCCACCAGCGCGCCAGCGGCTCCTCTAACATCCTATTTGTCAACGATCAACAGAAACCTCTCCACAGGCTTCTCTGGAAAGTCGATTCGCAAGATGGCCCACGGTGTGACCAAGCTATGGGGCAAGGAGGGAACCGAGGAGTTTGAAAATCATCACCCACTTCACGCTTGCGACGAGTACAACTTTATGCACCAGTTTTCGCATCTAGGGACTGATGAGAGCCCTCAGCCAGGTCTGGAGAACTCCCCAACCATTCAACTTATTGATAGTGGCATGGATAACAACTGCCCTACGTACGTTATGCTGCATCCCGAGCGAAGCGTTGACATCATTATCAACATGGATGCTTCCAGTGATGTGCAAAAGGACGCGTTCCAGGAGCGAGTTGACCAAATTGGCAGCCGCCGCGGGTTAAAATTCACAAAGAGACGAAATATCACGCCTAGCGATGATCCCAAAGACCCCATGCGATACGAGGGAATGTATGCTCAAATCTACGACGGCGTGCCGTGTGAACGTCCTTCTGTGGTCGTTGACTCATATGGCCGAACTGTGACGAACCCGCCTGCACCAACTTTTCCCAAAGAATGCACCATGATTTACATGCCTCTGCTACCAAATGAAAGCACAGTTCCGGATTTTGATCCATCCACGACCAAATTCTCTGGGTCGTACAATCTAGTTTGGGAACCGGATCAGGTTGAAACCCTTGTGCGAGTGTGTGCCGCTAACTTCGAAGCTGGCCAGGATACTGTCAAGGAAGCCATGCGTGAGGTGTGGCTCAAGAAGAAGCAGAGACGAGGAGCCAATGCTAGTTAATAGACACCTTGAATGCAAGCCGGGGAGAGTTTTCGGGACATTGTTCACGCCGAGGGCGGAAACAGCCGACGATTCAGGATTACCATGCATAATGTAAGGTACATTCAATAACAAGGACGAGGCCGACGTTGCATTCATCCAGATGCCTGCTCCATCTCTGAACTTCCGTAGTTAGGTTAAAGCCATGTCTAGGGTTTAGTCGCTTCCAAGGTATTGCGCATCTACCCATTTTCACGCCAAGTGTTTTTCCAGAACGCCATAGTTGAGAATTGAGACAAGACAATACTTCGCAAGAGTGGGCAGATGCAGCAGCCACAAAAGATTTGGGCTGTAAAATAGCATCTCCAATTGCGCCGTTATTTCCACTTGACTTCACAGTGTTTAGCTACTGTTCCATTACGCCCAATCCTCGGTTAAACGAAAGAGAGTCACTCTACTTTATAATCAATTGCTAGTCGTATTTCTGAATATTGTAACAACTGAAAACAATTCCATGTGGTTGCTGCCGACCTCCCTAGAGCAAACACTTCATATGTGAAGTGAGTAATTGCCCAATCCCCTCTCACTCATCCTCATCTGTTCCTTCGACATACTTGATTCCTTCAACCCAAACGCTTGCAATGTCCTGAGTATTGCTAATGTTGACGAATGGATCGCTGTTGAGCAACACTAAATCCGCACGCAGTCCGGGAGCGATGCGGCCCCGGTCTGAAAGGTTTCGCATTTTCGCAGGCAAGCTTGTGGCAGCACGCAAAGCTTCAATCGGCTTGAAGCCTGCTTCAACTAGGTTTTCAAGTTCTTGGTGCAATTTCAATCCATGAGGCATGTCGAACAGGCCTGGCACATAGCCTACGGAATCTGTGCCCGCGAGGATTGTTACTCCTGCTTCGTGAAGACGGCGCACGTTCTCGCGGAAAACTTCGTAATACTGAGGCTTGGTGTCGTTTCCCTCAAGATATTCACGGGCCACCTCATGCGTCATGACATAGCGTGCGACTGCCAGGGTGGGCGTAATGTATTGGCCTTGTTCGAGTATCCTGTCGATCCACGGCTGGGTAATATTCCAATCACCAGATATGTGCTGAATGCTATCTGTCTTGGATAGAATAGCTCGCTGAAAGTATTCGTGCCATGTAGCATGAGTGGTGGACTGAATACCATGTCGATGGGATGCGTTGACAACGGCATCTTGCATCTCTTGGGTCGGCCCGTTTTCCTCACTGACGATTTTCATAAAATCAGATCCGTTATTCACAGCCCAGGTAACAAATTGCTCTGCCTGCGACGCATTCGTGATGAGCATCGACGACGGGATCGGGACTGTTCGCGCATGGTCGCTCCCGGCCTTGATAATAGGCACGCCGGCTGTCAGTATAGACGTCAGTCCGACTTGAGCCCTGAGAATGTCGCAAATGGTGAAGTTGAGGCAATTCATATTGAAGGTGGTTGTGACGCCGAAGCTGGTGAAATTCTCCAAGTGCGAGATTGCGGTAACGTGGGAGTGACTATCAAATAGCCCAGGGATTAAAACCCGACCGTTGCCCTCGATGACTTCGTCGGCATTGCGAGGGTCTATGCCAATTTTGCCATCCTCAATAACCACGGTTTGCTCTCCCTTGAGATTGTGGCCATCGAAAACTCGAACATTTTTCAAAACTGTCTTTTTCGACACAGGATCAGGTACGGAACTCTTCCTTTCAAGAGGGTTAGCGACTTGGGCTCTCCGTTCATAGTTGTGCCACCCGCAGGCGTTTACAACCTGCAGCAGAGCGGGAAAAACAGAAATGAAATGGATGAGATGCATGTTGGACAAGTGTAGCCGTGCAGACGAGAGGATTGCAATTGTAATTATCTCATGGATATGCTTCCTATGGAGAGAGCTCCCTATTTATATTTCTTTCCTCACCATCTAATTCAGACTCATTCATGTTCTCGGTATTGTGAAGCATCCCGATCCTCCATGAAGGATCAAGCATCGGCTATCGGAGGCAAATTACACCGTCATGGCCGTCCGAGTCTCAAAAACGCGTGTCCTTGACGCTAACTCGTAAACTAAACCCAGATTGGAATTGAATGGTCCAATCTTACTGAACCATGATGGCTGAGCCTTGAAGCAGGCTTGCAGATTTAACAGCATGGTTCTCATCCTAAAATGCACACCAGCCCGAGAGCGCGGAACTCGGCTGATAATCGGCTAATACGCTTGGCTGTTCGACAGTGAGCTGTTTGCACCAGGAATGTTAGCGAACTATGTCTAGATTTACAATGCTAGCATCCTTGTTTCGCGTCCTAGCTCAGTGCTCCGCCACAAGCTCACCTCAAGTCATCTTTTATAAACAGGCGTGATGCTTCGTTGACTAAACTGAATTAAGATGCATTGCAATCTTGCAGTTCTTGGTGCGACCCGATGTCCCGATCATCTCACGCCAAATCACGGAATGGCTGCAGCCAGTGCAAGCGACGGCATGTCAAGGTATGCTTCCTGTGCTCCTTTTTCTCCTAGAAACGTGGCTTTGTGACTAAATATGATGTACCGGCAGTGTAACATGCAGGGTCCGATATGCGGCAATTGCTCGCGTCGAGGAGAGACATGCGAGTTTGTCACTCGACATGAGGATCCCATTTCCAATCCCCGGGGCTTTCGTACATTAGTTCCGAAACGTCATGTCAGTCCTTCGCCCTCAACGGTTATCGAATCATCGACAATGCGGGACAGCTTTCTCATGACGCATTTTGTGGTTATAACGGCTCCTTCGATGTCCATGTTTAGAAACGACCTCAATATATGGATCACCGAGATTCCCAATCTGGCCGAAAAGCACTCGTATCTGCACCATGGTATAATCGCTCTCTCAGGGATCCACCTGCTGGACCATACGTCATCAAAGTCTGAGGGAGCAAAATCCATCATTTATAAAAATTATGCCGATGCAATCTCGGCCTTTCGCTCCGCGGTTGCGAGTGTCAGCACCGAAAATTGCGTGGCAGTATTTGCCTTTTCCATCATTGTGGCCGTGCTCCAATTCAAAATCTCAACATGCGGTGCAGAAGATCATCCCATGACGGGCCATCAATTCAGCCCGGTCGAGGCTTTGAATGCTGCACGAGGGGCGTTGCATCTTACGAAGAATCTACACCCATATTTCCGTGGTGCCTCGAGTCAACTGACAACCATTCTCGCCTATCAAATGGCGCAGCCATCTGTGGCTGGGCGTCGCCTGGATGAGGAGACTGAGGCTGCTTTGAACGTGCTGTCTGATCTGAGTCCTCAAGTTGGTGATCCAGAAGACCATGCAGCCAACGCAGACGCCACGAGATATTTGATCCAGTGGTATTCGGAGCAGAGTTACAGGACGGCGTACTGGGCGAAGTTGGCTTGGTGGCCATCAATGGTCAGTGAAAGGTATTTGTCGCTGCTCAAGAAAAACGACCCTCAGGCGCTGGTGATATTTCTCTATTGGTGTGTGGGTATCAACCGAAGTTTTTCATACTGGTTTATTCGGGGATATATCCATGATGCAGCGCTCTTTGTCGTGACTGAGTTGGATCCTGAATGGGCCGCTATGCTGATGTGGCCGTTGTCTGAGCTAGGTGTGCCAATATAAGAGATGTTGGTCTAGGAATGCTTCAAGTGATGATTGAACCAGATGAATTCAATTTTCAATAACATCTACTGTTAAGTGCGATTTTTCATGCCGCTGATAGAATAAGACATGTTCTATTTCATGACTCATAGTCATCAACTCTCTTCAAGCTTTTTCAGTCTTGAGTTTGCCCTTTTTGTATTCACACCCAGCTATGAATCCTATAATCAAATAGCCATGATAATTCTTCCTTATAAATAATACAAAATAAAATAAAATAAAAGGGTCACTCTGTTCGCCAACGCAAAACTAATTTCTCAGGAGGGTGGCGCTTATACTCAAACCTAAATATTCCTTGTCAGTTGCAACCTCACTAATAATAAACAGACATGACTGTGGCTTACAGGTCTTGATTAGCTAGCTGCAGCACCCGAGGAGAAAGGCCTAGGATCTGAGCGAGAGCGGTAGAATTGTCATTATCATAATCCTTGGTCTTGACAACGGCCTGGAATATCTCCGTCGTGGATAGCGAGTAATCGGGTATGGTCGCCGTTCTGGAACTTGCCATGCCCACCAATGCATACACCTTGTCGCGAATATCGGAACACTTCCAATCACGAAAGATGTCAATCAGCGTCCCCAGTTTTGGCGTGGGTGTGTCGGGATGCCTCCAATGCGCACGCTGCCAAACCATCTTGGCCGCAGAGCTCTGTAGCACCTGAACGACAAACTCGTGGTGGACAGACCAGTGCGTGTCTTCGAGGGTTTTCATCGTCAGATACAAGTTTTCGACAGCCTCCCACGGGAAGCTCTTCGTGCCGCACCAAACTGTGAGCTTCTGCGCGTGTATAATCTCCTGGATAATCCACATGCGCCGCCAGTACGGCCGCTCACAGAGATCCGCAAGGGCCTTTCCAACGTTTGAACCCCACATGCGCCGGTATCCTGGTCCTTTGGGCCGGAGCGGACGAGCTGACTTGGCCATGATGAAGTCCATGGCTGTATCGCTGTCCTCTCCAGCTGTGCCGAGCCAGATATACACGTCGACAGCGCACGTGTAGATGCGCTTCATGAGCTGAACCTGATGGGTGCGCTCTTTTTCGTGGGCTTGGTTGATGCAAATAGCGTCTATCCAGAACAGCTTTGGCTTGGATATGGTCGAGCTTTGCAGGCGGAGGAATCTCTCAAGGTTTTTTCTCACGCCGATTGTTGACGAGGGGTCTTGGCCAACTTGCATTGGGACAAGGTCGCATTCATCTCCCCAAGTGTAGGACAGCGCCGTGTATGGAAGGATGGTGATCATCCTGGAGTATACAAATGACCCGCGCAGTGTTTCCCCATTTTTGCTTGGGTGCAGCTCAAACAGGCGAATTTCTTGAGAGGAAAAGTCGAGTTGTCTGTAGGGAGAGGTGGAGCTATGAGAGACTCTCGTAGTTGTGGATTGACAGATAGTTAAAGGCGGGTGGTGAGGTGTAATTTTAGCAGGATGAGCAGCAGTGGTTGGCAATACTCTAGCCCGGGGTTTGGGCTTCTGACGTGGACCGGATTTTGGTCTTCTGGGAGTTCCCATACTCGCCAAGACCATGAGGTTGATACTTCGAGTCTCTTCTTTTCGCGTGTCAGTCGGGAGAGTGTTGATCATTTCGCGAACGGTCAAGTACTTCAGTTGTTTGTAGGATGCATCCCCCAGGATGCTCAATAACAAGGCTTCCGACGCTGAGGAATCGAAAGTCATGTCTTCTGCTTCGTCAGCGATTCGTGTCAACAGCTGTTTTGCGTAGTCAAGATGCTTGGCGACGGAGTCATTGTGCTTCTGTACGCGCTTTTTGGTTTCTAGATCACGGGGTGGCCAATTGTGAGTGCGACAAGGCATCGCATCGACAACATGTCGAGGCATGCGACGACGGCACTGGTTTCTCTCTCTCATCGCGTCGCTGCATTTTCGGTGTAGGATAGCCCATTCCCTGCACCCGCAGCGAAACCGCACGTAGTTGTAGTAGCACATTATTTGCTGACCGAGAGATTGGGCCGAAATAGCTGGGGAATGGGGAATGTCCAGAATCAGGCTCTCTTCGCTGAAATGGTGAATCCGATCACTTCGGGCTTTTTGGGCCAGTTTGAGCCTTATATGTATGTACATTGGGCCATGCCCAATGTGTTGCCTCTTTGTGGCTGTGGTTCAACCATCTCTTATCAGCTCCTATGCTGCAAAATCTCACTTACAGCTTTGTGGAGGGGCGCGAACCATGGCGGTTGCTGTAAATCACGGCCTTGCCATGTCACACGCGCCAGCATGCAAGCCTCTGTTTCCATGGTTGCTTCATGGGTGCCAGTAGCCGGCAAGGCGTGATTTGACTCCTACCCCGAAGCAGGTCTTGTAACTGCAATTTCATGATTGTAGACGGAACGCCAATTCTATTGATACAGAGGGATGGTGTTGATGGGTTCCATTTTGAGTATTTGAGTGTTTAAGAAATGCTGCTGTAGAAAGAATGACACAAGTGGAAGATGATGGGTCTCAATCCCAGGCCGGGCTGATGTTTTTGCGCATTTCAATGCGCCTTTAGCTGCATTGGAGATGGTCTGGCTAATTGCCAACACCAAGCAAGTGACCCAATAATATCGGACCAGGTGAATTATTTCGCGATGGCAAATAGGGTCTTGGCAAATAGGGTCGTAGAGAATATTTACGTGGTCACATACAGGCGCAGATGGAATACCGCCTTATTAGTCCCTTGTTATTCAGAGCCATTCGATCGGTTGTTCAACGTCGCTTACGCACCCATAGGGACAAACAATTCTATCCCTGAGCATTGCCATTTGTACCATTTCACAATAGTGATAATCGCACACTTTCATTTCATAGTTAACATTCGATATTAATAATACTGTCTATTCGATTTTACCGATGCTCCCTGGGAAAATTAAATCTGTCCGCCCCGAGTTCATGCGTTGCATATATTAATCATACTGACTAGGCTTGGCCATAGTCGTCCTTCTCGCTCCATGTTCAATTGACGAGCTTTCCGGTTTTCGTTGAATATCTCGATGAGGGGGTTGACCAGGATCCTGTATGACTCCTCTGCTGGGGTGGTGGTCCTTTCGACAGATGTGGTCATGCCTATTAAAGATTTCTGAGCAAGGCAAGGAACCTTTGACAACTTCTGCTTCTTATCCTAATACCTCCAGAGTGTTTGGCCGATCAGCTTAAGCGGGCAGTTCCATCGGTCGAGCCGGGCCGGTGTTGCCCGTGCTTGAGAGCTCGGCGGGCGGAGGAGAGGCTGGTGCATTCCACTGCATCTGAGCTGGTGGTGTCTGACCGTGAGGGTTGTAGCCCATGGGCATCTGTCCTGGGGGATCTGTCCTGGAGGCATCTGGCCTGGAGGCATCTGGTGTTGCTGCATGGGGCTGATGGGACTGACAAAACCAGACTTGTCGGGCTGCTGCACCATCTGGGGCTGGAACTGAGGCGGAGTTCCTCCATAAGGAGGAGGTCCGTTCTGAGGCACTCCGTGAGGCGGCATTCCAGTGGGCGGCATGTTTGGAGGCATGGCCGTCACCGGTTGTGAGGGGACGGTCTGTCTTCGCTTTCGCCACCAGATGAAGAGGCCGGCCAGCAGGAGAAGCACAACAACTCCAGCACCGGCGGCGATGCCAGCAACAGCACCCGTTCCGAGTCCGCCGCTTGAGGTTGAGGTTTGCGTCGACGTGGTCGAGCTGGTGGTGGTTGCTGTGGTGGAAGCGATGCCGATGGTCACGGTTGAGCGACCGGTCGAGCGGCTGGTCGAGGCAGCGGTAGCAGTAGCAGGGCTGCCGCAGGCGTCCGAGAAGCGCTCGCAAAAGGTGGCAAACGTCATGGCAACTTGGATTGGATTGTGTCAATGATTCATCTTTGCTGGGACGGACGCTTCAGTGCGAGGGATAGCATACCGGAGTAGGCAGTGTTGGGCTCGCCGGTGCTGGCCCAGTTGGCACAGCTGCTGGCATAGGTATCGATCTGATCGGTCCATACGAGAGAGCCGCGAGATGATTGACAGCTGTGATATCAGGTTGGTACATGAGATTTTATTCCATTTCCAGACGTTTGTCTGCATTATCCTCAGCTCGGGGCTCTCGAGACAACTCACCAGTAACAGGACGCCTGGTCCTTGAAGGCGAGGGCGGTGAAGCTAGAGATTTTGTTGGTGCACGAGGTAAACATGCCAATCATGCTGATACAGGCCGTTGCGTATGTCTGGACGGCAGTCGAGGCCACTTGACGCTTCATCTCGCCAGCGCCAAAATCATACATCTCTGGAGTGTCGGTGACCTGCGCGGCCGCGGCGAGAGCGCCAACGCCGGCTGAGGCAACGGAGAGCACAACGGACTTCTTCATTGCGGATCACGGATCGAAAGGTGATTCAATGGCCCCAATTATCAGAGGAAGAAGCTCAGATTCGAGGGAAGAAATCACGGCCTCGACAGGAGCTTGTGTGGAGAAACAAACAGTCAGTCAGGGGGGAATCCAAATAAGAATGACTGGGGATCCGATGGCCCAGGGATCATGCGGACACGAGGCTTTGCTTCTGGACGCCTCCAAAACGATGGTGCCAAAACCTGGCCCGAACTTGACCGTACTTGGCTGCACTTGGCAGATTATCGGTGACGCCCTCGCCCGAATCAACCCAGTCACGTCCCGGTTCAATGCGTTAGGTTCAGCTAGCAAGCCACCCAAGGCAGAGTTGGTCCAGCAGGCCAATAGACGCCGATGTTTTTGATGCGGCTGGACGAGAGGCGCCTTGGCCCGACTCGGATCCAATTTCGATCCGCCCAGCGCTAGCAGAGCAAAAACAAGAAGCAGACAGGAGCGTCCAATCGGGACGAGCGGTTGACAGTTGACTCGTGCAAGCAAAGCCGAGGCGAAACGCTCCAGATTTCACGTCACATTTATGCTTCGTATTGACCCCTGGCCGGTGTGGTGGAAATGCGAAATTCCCAATACTGACTGACGAGCGTTGACACTGAACTTCACGTCTCACAGAACTTTGAAAGCTGGGAATGTTTCGTCTGCAATTAGAATGAAATGCCCAAAATAGAACTTGGGGATCGACAAGGCTGGCCATGGCTCGCCACGACCAAGACATTCTGGATGGTTTTACACTCGAGATGCGCCACTGTTACCAGACCTTTGAGACAAATTGGACCATTTTGAAGCCCGCCATCAATATCCATGATCCACCATGGTTGCATGGCTCTTCTCAACTCGTCACTAACGCCACGCCAAAATTGACTCTATCTGTGAACCAAGACATCAGCCTACACAAGCAGAGATAAGCACCCCCATCAAATAACCTATGTATGTATGGCCGTTCTGGGCCATTTTCTCCTCCCACATGGCTCCTCAAATTGAAAAAAAAAAGCATCCTCTTGCATATAGTACTGTGGCGTCCACTCTTGTTTAGTAGCATAGAGTTAGAGCCTGACCTCGTAGACTGACGCTTAGCCCAAATCGCCAAGACTGATCTGATTTTCTTCGAAATAAATCGCTCGTATATCCATCTTAACATGCACCCACCAGACAAATATCCTCACCATTTGCGACCATAACAGATGGGCCGTATCAGCCATGAACTGTCTAAACCCCGTTTGCGAAAACGCAACCGATATCCAACTGGGGGATTCTTCCCATATTTCTGGGCTGGGCGTCAGTCAACTGTCCCAGCCCATCCAATACCAATCTCCTCCTTGGGCTAAACTGCGTCGCAGGCTGTCCTGGGGTCATTGATCATGCCCTGGCCTAGCGCATTCGCAGTCATCGCATGCTATATCCTCGGCTTCGATCTATCTTTAGATCCCTTCTTCAATCTAGATACACAAGGAACAGGCCCCGGAAGATTTCGAATATTTAAGACTGCCTAACTAGGTTGACTTGCTGATATTCAGTGTGTTTCAACCATTGCGATTGCGTGTCACGCATGATAGCCGCAGTACCAAGAAGATTCAAACTGCCTTCAACATGGTGAGGCAGCATCTCAAGCCTGCGGTCGAGCGCAGACGTGATTTCACCCCACTGCAATTTCCCAGTTCATTCTAGTATTGGCGGATGCTCAGTTAATCACTAGACTCGCAATTGCTGTTAGTGGATATTACGTCCTCACATGTAGTTTGCAGACCTACTATTGGCAAATTGTAATCTACCTCATTTGGTTCTTATCTCTTACGCATCTCTCTACCCTCGCATTCCTCCGGAGTTACAAGGACACCGGCTGTTCAGGCTTCTGCTTATATCGGCCCTGGTGGCCTTCCTTCTAGCTGGGTTTGTTCCTCTCGGCAGCATCACATCTCAGGGGACCGACAGGAGCAATTATATGTTGCTGATGATCTGCTTATCTGCTGAAGTCTCCAGTTGCATCATTTTCTCAGCCCCAGCCGTCTATTTTCCCTTAACTACTTCTAGCTTACGGTTATGTTTTCCGAGTCGCCAAACTCTTCAAGTTTTTGTCCAATTCAGTTGATCCTTCGTTTCAGAGAAGGATTCATATGCATTCTCGCGACCGATTACATGTTCTCAGAAATCGCCCTCGAACCTCAATCCCGTCCCCGGAATTACAACGCATTTCTATGTGGCTGCCAATGCAAACAGCAATACTGTACATAGTTGAGCTGTTTTAGATTTCTACACTTCAATTTTTCTAGAAGTATATAGGCCAAAGCGCGACTTTTGCTACATTCACGAAGATATGTTTAAATCAGATCTTATCACTAGCCGTCTCTGCAATATAGGGCACTCTTCGGTTGGTTGATGCTCGTCAAATGGGGAATTTCGACAGACAGTGGATGGACCTTCGGGCAGATCGTCCCTCTCGGCCTTCTTATTAACCCTCTACAAACCCTTGTTGAACTACTCCATACATGGTGTTTGGCCAATTGTTTGGTTCTTCCTGTCCTTCAAACTTCCGAACTTCCTTCTAACTGCTGTATTCTTCTCCAGTATCCAAGTAAGAGCATGAGCGAAGCAGAATGCTAGACAATTTTCCCGCCCATCCAGATTGCGCGGTCTGCGCAATCGTGTTGGTCAGCATCTATGCTATGAATTAGCTAGAAATAGGCTTCTTAGTTGCACATCTCAACTATGCACAATTGTTCACGCAATAGAAGAGACACATATATAAAAGCTCGTATTATGGCTGCATTCCTTGTGAAATATTTCATTCATGAGGTGGAGATCCAAGATGCAGTCTTCTGTCTCGTTTCAATCTATCCCACCCCAGACTCTGTACTCATTTATCATTCAAATCGTATATTACTTTTCTCCAACTTCCTCTTTTGACAAATTATTTCTTCATCAGGTTCATTAGCACCTTAGCAAATCTGTCTGCTCGACGTATTATATCATTCCTCCGATTCTAATCTCTCTCATCGGAATAATTCATTGCTTTCAACACTCCCCACTCTAAATAGGATACTTCAACGCACCGTTTGTCGAATTTTATTAAGAACAGGTGTCAGATAGATTTGTTTCAGTCGATCTCGTAAGTGGTGATTAAACCCGTATGTTATCGCATTAGCAAACCCGACAAATTGAGTTGATACCTGCAGGGCAGCCATTACGTCCATCGGTGGTGCATTTCCTGATGCTTCCATGATTCTATTCACCAGCCCAGGTATCCAAAGCAACACATACATGAATGGGTATGCGTTGAGAAGCATCATTCGCTTGATTTCCCGCTCGACTTGGTGAGTGTCTTGGCGCATAGGAAACTCGCTGCCATTCGTTTGCAGCGTGTCGCCTTGCAAGCCCATGTCGTTTAGTAATGCCATTCGGCGGCCGGCTTCTAAAGCGCTCGGGGTTTGCATCTCCATCTCTGTAATTACAGTCAAAGGTGAAGCGCGATTCAGCTGGTTCTCGCCTCGATCAGCAGCCAGAACATGCGATATTTCCATCTCTTGTTCCACGGCACGATATCCGCGCTTGGGGTCCTCGCGTGTTTCTGATATGCCAGGTTCTCTTGCGGGACGGATTTCTTCCAGAGACGCCTCCATTGCTTTCAGGTCATGCCTTCGGACAATTGGAGAATCAAGCTCAGTTTCATCATCCTTCATGACTTGGAAGCCGGATTCCTTCCGAAAGCTTGTCAAAGTAGAACTTCCATTGTATGTGGGCTGCGAACTGTACGAAAATCTGCCTCGTCTGGGGCGGTGAGAAGTCAGGTGGCGTCGCAAGTACAACCACACGAAAGCATATATGGCTATCGTGCTGAAAATGACCAAGAACCGCCAACCGTGAGTTAGCGCATATCTAAGATCGGGACGGCCTCCTGATATCCAGCACCAATTGCCGCCAACCGGCTCCATTTGACCCATAACAGTTGGTATTAGGGCCGTCACGAGTGGAAGGACCCAAATGGAGAGGCATATTATAAACTTGGTCGTCCTCGAAGCGGTCGGCATATACGCTTTTCTTATCACAGTAAGAAGTGTTACGAGGGCTATCGCCAGGATAGAGAAATCGGCCGCCACGACAGAGAGTTGTCCTATAAAGGCATTTGCAACGCAAGAAGGGCCGGGTTGAAGATCCTTTGTTTTCATGAAGATTATGCCCGAGACGGAATTATTGAAGGAATTGACAAACTCTGTTTCGCATATCGAGTTAGTCTTGTCTAGGACGGGATGAAGCTGTCAACGCATGAGTGAGAAGCTTACCGGCCACCGTAAGGTTCAAGACTAATACATGGCGGAAATTATGGAGCTGGTGACGGTAAATGCTGAAGGAAACAAGAACAAAGGCGGTCGCAATACAAGAGATCAGGCTGCCAGCCAAGGTGACGGATGCAATCACACTGCTCGATACTACAGCCATTCTGCAGCCCAGAATAGCGCCATTACTCGGACAGTGAAGAATCCCGAGCCAATGCGCTGTCCCACACGAGTGCGAATGCAGTTTACTCTGGTGGAAACGGTGGAAGGATTCAAATCACAACGACGACGGAGATCGAAGAACCAGACCACGTTGAATACGCGGAGGTGCAGAGCAGGGCCCCTATTATAACGCACTGCCCAGGCGTTCCCAAGACGGAAAGGCCCCGGAAGGCCTCACTACCGACGAGGAATCTAATCATGGAAAGGGCTTGGGCGGGCGAGACGAACAGATGACAGACACGGATAAGGCGGATGCCAAGGCCCGGGGTAAGGAGAATGTTGCCATCTAAAGTCTGCAACCTTGTAAATCGATACAACATGGGGACGCGGCCAAGCACAAAGGCGGTCTCGGTAACGGGGTTTCCAGGTTCGGAATGAGTCTCGAATAATCAATGCATTGACAGATTTCCCAGTTTGGAACAGCAAAAGGTCGAAATCAATCAAATAAGCTTTTCAACGCTCAAGGATCCGAAAGCGCAGTTGTTTCAGACTAACAGGGATAGCGATACAGAAACCCGCGAAAGAGATCTGAGACAATAGAAGGGACGCAATTTTCCACTTCTTCCCCACAGCCAAAACGGCATAGGTGGAACAATGTGCCCTGGCCGGTGATGCCGATGTGAGGGCTAACCGAATATAGGCATTTGCCGATTCGTAAGGACATGGGACGGAACTACCGCCCTCATTCCCGGCAACCTGGCTTGTTATAGCTCGACGTCGGTTCCCAGCTGCTTTGACATTTTAACATGGCGTAGAGCATTTCAGATAAAAGTCTACGTGTAGCATGCACAACAACCCTAGTCGGAAAGTATTTCAACTCAAATCGATGCATGAGCACTGTTTAACTCGCTCCAAGTATCTTGCCGCAAAACAATCCGAACTGACGAAAACAGATTGAATTTAATGAAAGGCCATCCTCAGCAGTGCCTTCTCTATTATCTTGTGCCATGTATTCCTAGGGTAAGCCAGGTTCCGAAACGTCTCCCTCATTCCAGTAAGAAAAGGTGTGAACCGTCGTCTCTTCGCCTCGCTTCTGTAATTGTGGTCCGTATTCATGCATTGCTATAGCGATTTACCTCGAAAGTCTTAGAATATTCGTTTATTATGTCGAAGTCGTGCAGAGGGGTAAAGTTCCTCCTTCACGTGTGTTGTAACTTGAACAAACAACGTCACGTCAAGCCTTTGTCCTACGCAGTGCTGGGTGATGTCAGCTTACCCTATAGTAGTGGCATTTTCGCGTTGGGATGCATCTTTCGGCATCGCGAGGCACTAGAACAAGGACTTGTTTGGACCAAATACAAAGAGCTATCAATCTTTGGAAATTTTGTTTGTATTTGATCCAACAAATGTCATCCATTTCCCAACTCCTAGAACCGGCGAATGCTTCTGAGGTGATCTGATCCTTATCCGCGAAACTACTGACCCCCCTGCAGTCTTCATACCACTAGAATCAACAAAGAATAATGGCACAAAAGACCAAGTGTTATCGCATGGGTTAGGGACTATCATAGCCCTCATGCCTTATCTCAAGGCGCCTAGGTTCTACTCACAATGAACCTAACTGCAAGAAGCCTCGACAGACTGACACGACGAGCCTACTTCAATTTAGCTTGAAAGGAAGCAAAGAGCTTGGATCTTCTAGCTCTTTGTTGAGTTATTGAATGCACACGAACTTGCGTGGAAGCAACAAGAAACAACATAATGATTTGAGACTAAAGACGAACATGGAGATGGAGTACAGTAACCCAAGAGCGAGGGCACTTGGATATTTCGCACTGCCACACATCTTTGGTCACCAGCCACAGTCACGACGCGCCGCCATCAATATTCCTATTGCAATACCGCCGTCTGGAACTATGATTCGGCGTCTATTACGAGAGGTTTGTGCTCTTCATTTATCATAGCATAGGGCAAAGGATATAAATTCGAGGAGGGCATCCGCGTGCTTCTTTTCTCCCTTCCTTCCTCCTACAAAAACATAAATTTGAGTTTTCCTTCCAAGTCCATTTTTTCTCTTCAACATCCAAACTGCCCATCAACAACAACATCTGTTGTCAGGCAGGTTATGAGGATAAGGTGCTGGAATTCTTGATTAAGTCCAATCTTGGGATGATACCCTTATGTCATATATATGCCTGTTCTCCCTTTACTACCAGCCACCTGAAGGATTGATCCTTCATCATACAAGTGCTTCAACAACATCCACATCCACATCTCGCCTCCGTCATCATGTACCCAGACTTGCCTGAATCCCACGCCGACTTGATACCGTTGCCATTGTGCGACGGTCCCAAGCTTTAGTCATTCAACTTCCAGGGTCCTCAACGGATGGAATTCCTCGACTACCTTGGGGAAGGTCTCTATGAGCATGTCTCCAAGGTCAAAATTCTGTGTCAGATTTACGCACTGAAGCTGGTGAGAAGGTTTTAAGCTAAAAAATACTTCTGACGAAAACTTCATGCTAACTTGAGTGTATGCATTTCAGATTCCCCCGGGACCACAAGTGGGAGGGCCCTTCAGGCATCCGTGACTTAAACGATCGGGAATTGATGAGCGCAATTTATAACTACTCGGATCCGTTTTGCTGCGAGTGTCGCGTCTTTGGCTGTCTCCAAGAAACTGGCCATGAGGAGCTTGCTGTCAAGTGCCATGGATATGTCTTGTTGGACGAGGAGCATGAGCAGACCATGAGGAAACAGTTTCATCATCTCAACATCGGGTTTAAGGGCGATGTTGACTTTTGCAGTGACACAAACAATGAGATGCGTGGGCGTTTCATTGGCAGGGGTGATCGTCTATATAGATATTCCATCCGAGGAATCATCAAAGATTTTGGCTGCCTGCTAGACGAGGGGACGCTGCGGGCACTACTGTTGCGCAAAATCCTCCGAGACATTATTAAATTTCAGAAGCTTGGAATCATCAGGGTTAACCCTGGAACCCCTCAGATTATCGACGGCAAACTCTGCAACTTCAGTGTGGCCCTAACCACATCCCATTTCATCACGACTCCAGAGCTGACACCGAACCTCACCCCAAAGATGATACAGGCCATGGAGCAATATACCTTTGAGGTGTATTTAAACGATTACCTTGCTTCTGATATGATGGCTGATGATTGGAATGATGAACATCCTGATCATGGTGCACTCTTCGTTTTCGCACTTGTACACAGAGAACCCTATCGAGTCAACTATAACTTGCGAAGGAAACCAGTCAAACAGCGCGTCTTCAGTTTTTCAAAACCCATGGAACACGACTGGAAGACCAGTGGAGCTATTGTGAAAAATAGTGTGAGGCCGTCATCGCGAGGAAAGCGATCAGGGCAAAGAACAATGGTGGGAGAGCACACATTGCTCAAGAGAGGGACTCAAAAGTGTGTCGACGGCGAACTACCAAGCCAGCTATTTGGTAGTATGACTGCGATGAAGTGGCAGCAAAGAGACTCCTGGAACGCATCTGCCCGGCCTCAACCCCCAGAGCATGGGGCTACAGGGATAGCTTTATCTATCCGTATTCAAGAGGATAGATACACCATACTCTCCTGTCTTCCTAGGCGATTGAGTATTTTGGCGCGAAGAGCAAGGAAAACGTTTGGAAAGGGCAACAGAGATGATAATGGGGGGAAGGGGGAAGATTAAGAAGTTGAGAGGTTTGGGGATGTTTGGCAAGGAAAGGAAGTCGTTGTGGGGTACGGGATGCATGTTTTCATTGTTTAATTAGAAATAGAACTAACATCACTGAGATCATTGTAAATACCTAGTGCGCCGATTTTGGATTGATTGTGAAAGGAACGAATAAGAAAAAACAAAAGGAAGCGCCATGAGCTTGTAAGAATGCCGCAGCACGTATGGATGATGCCCTGCAGTAACCAACATCTTGGCCGACTTGTCACACATTGCCATCCCAAGCCCTTCCTTGCCACTGTGATGCTGTCGCCTCGCACAAGTTCCCCATGAATCTTTATTCGCTTCGCCTTGTCGATGATCTGCGGTTGTCAGATGGGCTCCGGTCACTGGAGGGGTTGGCTGTAAGCAGCAATGGGTCAAAAGGTTCAAGCTAGCCATTTGAACCAAGGTTCATAAAGTTGTTGGAGGGGTCAAGAGCAAGATATGCATTGAAATCGAGCAATGAATCCACGTTGAAGTCTATGGTCGCTGGATCGGGCGTAGTATTTATACGCTGCTCGAAGTTGGAGTACCCATGGCGACGGACCGAGCTGCGTTCTTCGACGAGATGGATAAGGTCCCAATGGTTGATAGGGACCAAATCCTCGCTTCGCACAATCGATCGGTTCTAAGGGGCTAATATGGCTAGCATTGCAAGCCACCACAACGCCAAGTCAGTCGTGAGCTGATTCCAGCCGTGTCTAGTCCATGGGATGGGCATGACAGCCGCATCCCGACACCCACTATCGGCGAGACTGAAGCAGCACACAAGTAGGTCTTCCTCTGATTGGATATACATGTATCGAGTTTATGCAATTTCACATAGATTTGCGAGTTGTTTCAGTGGCCAGCCCATGTCCTTCTTTACGATCTCTGGGTGATTGGCAAGTCTTCTCGCTTTAAACTTGGAGCTTGGTCTGCCCAGACCAACCACCAGGTTCGACAGAGGGTATTCGTCAAGCGCGATGATGGGGCCCGCTCGGACAGATTGGCCCTCGCTATTGAGCTTGGCGAAAGTTGACTTGTCGGGAGTTGAAACTTTGTGTTGCACCAAAACCCTATCATGAGGTCTGAGTTGTGCTTTGGCGAAATTGAGCGTTGGGTAGACCACTACATCGTTCCACGCAATCAAGTGTTGAATATCGTCAGACTTGATGAGGTCATTGTTGGCCAGCACTTGAATGGGGTTTTGTGCCACCAGACTTTGTTCTGGAAGAGGGAGGCTAAGTAAATGATTATAGCTTTCATTAAGCCTGTTCAAATTGAATTCGTCCCAAAGCCTGATGTTGTGCGAAAACACCGCTGGGTATTGATCACGTTTGCCATGCTTGTTCGCGGTAATCTTGCTGTGAATGAAGGGCTTGGGCTGAGTGAGTGCCCGGCGCAGTGTGGTCGTATTGGCCGTAAAAGCCATCTTTATGACTGACTGTAGTTCTGGAAAAGTGGTTGAATCGATTTAGAAGCGCTCCACAACAAGAAAGTAGACAACAAGTGGGAAAACGCTTGGGGATTTCATGGACAATACAGGCATCGGAGCACTGCCAGCTTTATTATGGACGGAATGTAACCAGCTAAACAACCAAGCGTCGTCAGCTTTTCTTCACCGTCACTTTGACGGATGCAAACCTCCACGTCGCACGCATCGCTCTTTCACTCAGCACTCAGCGTGACTCCTAGGTCTGAGAAATTGACAAAGCCCGGAAAACAGGTTCTTGATCAGAGGAGAAAGGAAGAGGCTGGTTTGCGGTCAACGGACCACTTCCAAGCTGTTCTATGGCGTTCAAGCATTGTGGTATCATATGAGCAGGAAATTCAGAAACGTGTAGATGCCTGAACTCTTTCACCATGGCGCATATTGACAAACAATATGAGGCTAGCAATCCTCAGCCCCCGAACCAAGCAAGGCTAGCTGACTGCATCATCTCTGGACAAAGACGATTGAATCAATCGGAGACGCCATTGGAAGATGGAAGAATCCGTAGCAACAATTGCTGATGGATATGTTTTTGTGGCACCTGGTCAAACGTTTCTTTGTGTTCTCCTTTTCGGCCGTGTCCCGGAGATGTCCGTAGCTCCCAAAATTTTCACAAGGGGCTCGTCTAAATGTAGATTCGCCCTCTCAGTGGCGTTTCAACCTCAAAGCACGAAAATGTGCAATGCCCAACTCCAGATTCTAGTGTCTTTATATCGTGGGTTCCAGAGTAGTACTGTAATGATGCATCAGAATCGCTCGAACATACCTCGACATAGGCCAGAAAGATGCTCTGGGAGATGAGCCAGTGTATGCCACCAGAAAATACCAAGAGAAGAAGCGAGTATCGGAATGGAAGTTGGAGAAAGGAAGACTCTCGCTGCTACCCTTGTGGGTAGCAAGAGGCCCGAGGGCCTTTACGCTTTGCTCCAAAGCTATTCCATTCCATTCCAATAGAGAGGTTCGTGAAAAGCGCCTTTTGCGTGAAATGGAGAACTAAGAATATGAGCCGCGCGCTATTAGCCATGACCACGTTAATGATCAACACCTCAACTTCTTGCCATCTCGAACAAAGTCCTTTTTGGATTTGAGACAAATGCCTTGTGTATGATTGTTTGGCATATCGAGAAATGAGGTGACAGCATCACCCAAGGTCAGAAGAGGCTCAAAACATCAGTATGGCCTTGCATAGGTTTAGAACGGTCACAACACTGAGCATAGCGAAGCTAAAGTAAAGCTTGCAATGTGGTGTTGCTGGTCTATAGACTTGAAGGCACTTGTCTACGCCGTGATCCTCTATAATACCGTCCTGCTATGCGTTGTACATGGTCTTAAAGAACGGCTAGTCATAGTAGCTAGGCATTTCGGTCTAATCTTGCCAGTTCAAGAATCCTTGACCACACCAAGAACGTACTGGTTCGCAGACGTGCATGTGAAGACGACTGATTTGTGATTGTACGAGGTGTAGTTGATATACTTTGACAAGACAAAGCGTTGGTCATACAGTAAATGCAATGGTACCGATGAGAGACACAATAGGATCTACAGCAAGGCTCTGCTAGAACCAACAGGCTGAGTAGCGTTTCAACATGAATATACAAATATTATCACTCTTTTGCACCTCAGATATCGATTGAGAAAAAGACAAGCCTAACAAATCCCTAAGATGAAACGAGGAGTGTACAAGGATAAGAATCCTAGCCTTGCTCAGACCTCGGCTACTTACCCTGGAAGACAGACCACATCGCGTATTTGTGGCCATGTCGAAACCCATTCTAGTAATGATTGGATGGGCTGCTTGATTCCTCCACAGATAACCTCTTGGTTTGTTCATCCGAAGTTATGCACCTATCTACGTTTATTTTTATCTTTATATTTTTGGGTAGCAAGGAACCCCGCCATGTCAATCACAACTCAGCCTTGAATTTAATCCTCCTATCACTGGCTTGGGATCGACATGCCGAAGAGCCCGACGCAACAGCTGAAGCAAGGGTATAGCCAACAGAGCCACGCCTAGACGGGCGTGATACTCGAGTCGGCTAGAGTTGACAGGTGACTTATCTGGATCAATGCCCCTGCCCATGCAAGCAGAATCCTCTTGCGACCGACTTATCACCGGGAGCATGCGGGTACAGTACTTTAACCCGAGTTTAATCCTTCGACTCCAACAGCATTCTGTAGCTCCTCGCAGAATCAATCTGGCTGGAATTCAATCGCCATGTTTCCCATTACGAGACTCTTGCTGCTCTTGACGCTCACTGACCGCGCGATCAGTTGGCTCGATGACATGTTTGTTTTGGGGGACTCTCAACCAGATTTCATTTCCAGCAAGGAATTCAAAAACACATTCACCAATCCTGATGCTTATGGCTCTACACCAGTCACCTCATTATTCGATGTGAGCCTCGGGATAAAATGGACGCTGGGCGTCTCGGTAGGAACAAACGTCTCAGTTGAGAATCTCATGGAGAGCGTCACGCAGATGACGGTCCTCTCGTTGGCAAATAGGGACCAAATTCAGCAGAATACAACAACCTGCGTCTACGTTTTTCACGACATTTTTCGCCCAAACGTTACCGAGTCAGGAAACGGGGATCTCGAGTGTGACATGATCAGCAAAGGCTGCTATGACGACATCAATTCGATATACGGAGGATCAATAGATAGCGGTTGCAAGCTCAGGCGGTTTCCTGACAGGTGCAGCCCCTACATATCTGACAATGTAGCAATCAATGAGTCCGTTTGGGTTTTCGGTATGTTTCCCCGTATCCATCTCCAACATCACGGCCGTCACGACGGTGATGCCGCCGCCGGTAATCTCGATGGTGATGATGCAGCTAACTAGTGAAATTGCAGAGGTTACAACAGGCACCAACGGCTGGTTCAACATCTTCAGCTTTGGTTCAGACACGACCAGCATGGGAACCCAAGTGACAGCGGATGCAGCAGAGAAGGCCATGAACACCACATGGCCCGTCATTTTGAGCAGAGAGCCTACGGGAACCAAAATGTACTGCGTCAAGCCTCAGCAAGGAGAAAAGAGTGAATATTCCGGTGCTGGCAGCAGAATGCCGCCCAGTTTCCTCTCACTATTTGGGACAATGGCAACAGCCCTGTTCGTTACCACGATCACGTTGTAGGACACCCATGTCTGGTTCCTCGGATTCAATACGAAATACGGGCAGTGCTTCCACGGATGTGCAATCAGGCGTGGCCCCCCACCATCAATGCAACCGATGTTTCAGCTCGCTAAAGTTGGATGTGACATCACAGCAGATGCAGACACACCACCACTATCCTTGCCCTAGTAATGCCAGTCAAGGACGGGCTGCTGCACCTTAAACACAATAACGCCATCAATAAGCTTAAATTTCGTTTGTGCAGGTTTCTCCCGCTTTCCATCTTTTCTTGGCCCTCTCCTACATGTCTCTGATCTTCCTCCCCACTAACGAACTAGCGATTAATATCTTACCATGCGGGCCGCAGTCTTATTTATTCTTACCAACATTATCAGTCTTGTTGCTCCCTGGACATTGTATGACATACCGCTATGCGTGGTTTCAACTATCAAAACAAACGCGATCAAGTATACGGATTGCACCTTGAATCAGACCTCCTGTGTGTGTGAAAAGTCAAACTATGAGACCATATACAACCACTCGGTAAACGAGGTCTCGAGTCGATGTTGGGAACTAGACATTCGCATATGTCAGTAGATCACGGGCCCTCTGTGTTCTATTTGAACCGCGCTCTTATTCTGATACCCTTGCAGATGATATTTTCGAAGATGCTGAGGAAATCTGTACTATTGTCAAAAACACCTACGCGAGCACAGCTTCATCAAGCAGCAGCCCCATCAAGGTTACAGCAAGCCCGGCTACGGCGCCGACTGTAGCCTCAGTCGGCGCATTTGCTATACTTGCTCTTGGGGCCCTGGTCGCGTTCTAATCTACCCCAATCAAGACATGGGATATGAGAGTTAAGTATGGGATACGATGAACAATGTTATGAGGATTTTTCTGTCAATTTATTAGAAACTATATCCGTACCAAATCATAAGTGATTCTCGAAGCATCAGTTTGTTATACTGGGTCGTTCTGATCGTGAGATCGACAGCAACACGTGTTCTGACAGGCAAGGATCATGAGAGAATGGCGTATCATTCTAAATTTTCAGCAATGACTTTTTCACAATACAAATGACCAAATTGTGATCTGTGATCTACTATCCCGAGCCTGGACACAAATCACGTCTGAAATGTTTCAGAAGAACAATCGAGCTCTAGGGTAACCTCTTAATTCTAGTGTTGAAAGTATAGAACTTAGAGTACTACTTGTTTCGGCGAGGGGGTACCTCCAGTTTTTACTGAGGTTCTTGAGACGTGATAGGTTGGGATGAAGGGAGGAAGTTGAGATCAAGTGCTATTGTGGGTTTTAAAAGCAATTCTATTGTGATATAATAAGTAGTATCAACCTTGGTAGAGTAAGAATGACAATGTCTTTTGGCTAGAAGCTCAGAGGACGTGGGTTATGATAGTTCTTTTGTTCTCGGCGCTGGCACTTTGGAAACTCCATAGGCAAGGGCCGGTGTCTGAGAATTAGTTTGAGAAACTAGCTGAATGATCGCTCAGGAACACGCGACGGCTCTACACGGCTGGTGAGACTGGTTGCCGACATCCAACTCCGGTGGTCGCAACATGACACGGTGCACGACCCCAAGCCAACTTCCCGCCGACCTGAGAAAGTCTTTGCCATCCCAACGAAGACATTATTTGCGGTTGGTGTTCTATCCCCACCATGGTTATGTTATCCTCAGCTCTTGCCTATCTGAAGGAACGTGGTAAGCCCTCCAACATTGTCATCGTCTCCATTGGCCAAGATTCGCAAATGAGGCAACCTTAAGCTCTTGTTGTCAGGCTGACATCCGTTATTAGCAACGAGTTCGAATCCTGAACCAACAGCTGTCAGAAACCCAGCCAATCAAACACTCAAACAGGATTATTCCCACTTCCAGCGGCCGAGATGAGAATGGGACAACTCATCAGCGATGACGATAAGTGCTCTCGGTTATTCCATCCCTGTTCAGCTCTTGGTTTGGATTCATCTCCTGGGGCGTCGCATTTTTCCGCATGCGCTCTGCTGACGCACGAGTTGGCATCCGTCAAAATGTCAACGTCGATTGGGCTGGACTTTTAGTCAGCTTGTTCCTCATTGCTGTCGGAATCTTCTTCCTGTGTGTTGGAACATACTCGAGTGTTCAAGGCATCATTGATGCATTTGCCAATGGAACTGTGCGGGATGGTTTTCCCTGTGCTGGTAATGGCATTTAGTTCTACACTTTCAGCACGGCCCATCTATCATCATTCTACTAACGACAGAGCATTAGAGGCTGACAGTGGTACGAAACAGGCCATCGAGATAGATTGTTGTGCATTCAACTTCAATTCCAGACCATCCTGCCATTCATTCCTCTCATAGTGTTGCGTCAGCCCTCGTTGATACTACTAGTAATCTCGTATTGACATAGACCTAACAACATGACGATGTATTTATATAGCCGCAGGTTCCAGCGTGGACCATGGAGAGTCATATTTCAGCTTTAACACGTACCCCGAAGCCATTGCCGAAACTAAAATGTCGAAACAAAGTGCTAAATTTCACACTGCAAAAGTTGAACGTATCTTGATGTCAACTCTGTCACATCACTTGAACCTATCGGCCAGATTCAATCTCGACTTGAACACAGCACCCGAGTTTGACTGCCTGAGCAACCCTCGAAAAATTCCCACATGTTGCAACCTGGACCATTATCGTAACCTCATTAACAAAGCTGGATGAAAAAGAAAATTAGTTATTTTGCGAGCTAAGTTGTTGGCGGAATGATGGATTCTAAGCCGGGTACAGAAACAAGAGCCTCCAGCCTCTCTCGCTTTCTGAGAAGACCCAAACGCGTCGAATCGACACCTTCCAAGTCCCCTATGGCTCCCCTGCAGGGATCAAAGATGATAGGGTCATCAATGGCCGTCTTGTAAAACCATTTGTCTTTTAGCTCCTGGATCACGTAGCCAAAACCGCCGTGGGCTGCGATCTTAAATTCGGCCTGGAACTTGGACTCGCTCTTACGCTCGACGAGCATTGCAACACGGAACTTGGGCGTGATGGACAGCTTCTGGCTGCGGTTGTACACGAGGTTCCACCACACGTTGTGCGCTCGGCCGTGATCGAAATGGCGCCCGGCTCTGCCTCGCTCAAAGTACCGCTGCTCATGGCTGGACTCGCTCTCGTGTGCAAACTTGGGGCCGCCGACGCTGGTCCCGGCAACTTCGGGCTTGATGTCCAGCTCCTGACTGTTCTTGGATCCTTGGGTCCCTGTCGACGGATTGAGCTTAGCGAGATATTCAAACGGTCCATACGCGAGAACCGCTGGAGCCGATACGGGATCTCCATCGTTGCGATTAGACCCGGTATACTCGCTGAAGGTGAAGCTGGTGGTGGCCGAGGTGAAGACGCCGTCCATGGCCTCGAGCTGATAGTCGACAACGATCAGGGAAGCTGGCTTCTTGGATTCGGGGTCCAAGGTACCATGTATGCAAGCACTGAGCAAGGCTTGTACTTTGTAGGGGCTTGTCAAGCCACGGTCGGTTATGACGCTGCGCTGAATCTCGTCGAAGGCATCGTTCTTTTCACGGATGATGCCTTCGTCTAGGGACGCCTGGAAGATGTCCGTCGTGAAGCCTTGGGCAAAGTCATCTTGAGAGCGCATTTCGACCTATTTTTGATGTGTAGCAGCAGTCTTCTCCTAACAACACAAATTTGCTTCAACACAATTCGAGCCAAAGTTTTGTTGACAGTCTGTGAAACAAAGGTAGAGCTTTATACGAAAATAACAGTTGACATCTTCAATAAGAGTATTCCAACCTTTGCGACTTTTTCATGAGATTGGAGGGAGACGTCAGAAGCTTGCGGGGTAGGCGATGTCAGCGAAGCTTCAGCCAGCCATCATTCAGCCAGCCTGATCGATTTAAAAGCAAAGTGCGGTCGCAGAAAATACATACGACACACGTGACATTGTGTGATCGCTCTGATAATCCCAGAGCCTTGTTTGAGAATTAAACTGCGCTGCAAGACGGCCTCTTGGAGGGAAAGCTGCTTCCCTTCCCCATCGAGACCATGGAGATGCCCAAAGTGGTGATTTGGCGCCATCTCAAGCCAATCCTAGCCGAGAAGAACCTCTCCAGACTCAAGGAAACACTGCCCAGGCTAAAGGCTGCGCCTCCGCAATCTATGTACGACAGCCTTAAAGAGCTCTGGCAAAAACCGGATTGTGCGGAATTCATTGACCTCCTCCTCGGCTGGGGGTCGGCAACCCACAAGTTCTCGCTTATTTGCAACTGCTTCAGGATCCATGACGCAAACTTGGGAGCGGAGTTGTCGGAGGAGGCACTGGAAGAGGACGACGGGCAGCAAGAAGAGAAGCCGTTTGAACTCCACCCGAGGCGATCGCAGAGCGGATGTTGAGGCTTTATCCCGTAGTCGCCAACGAGGTGTGGAAACAAGGGCCTGATAAGGGTATGAACCTTCTTCACTATGCCGTCAAGTACAACTCCGAGATCCTCCTAAAGGCCATCCTCTCCATCTTCACAACAAGACCTCTTGAGAGTCCAGACACGCTCCTAGTCACGCCTAGTGCGCCCTATGACTCTCCCCTAGAGATGGTTATTGAGGAGGGGAAAATAGGCATGCTCCAGACCATTCTCGAGACCCTGTCTAAGCTGGAAGTGGGCGAACCAACCCTGAAACTGGCTATAAAGCACAACAGAAACGAGATGCTGCTCGCATTTGCCACGCTTCGGCCTAAATGCATTATCATTGATCTAGTGAAGCATTGCATCACTTCGGGGCTAGTTAGCATCCTCGACGTGATCGCAGAGAAGAGACTTGATCTCTTCCAGAACAATAGTTTACTCGACTACGCTGTGCGCGACGGAAACGAAGAGATGATAGCTAAGCTACTAAAAAGGTTTCCGGGCCTCGCGTTAGAGAAGGAGACCAAACATTCACCGTTGCATTCCCTGCAACAGAACGACGTGAAAGGAAAGCTAGACGAGAAAAGAAGGGAACGCATTCGCTCTTTAGTGCTTCCATACATTATTAGAGGTGCTAATGGTCAGGATCCGACACCTAGATCCAAGCGCGTTCTCCCAATCGACCAGATCAGAGAGCTGCTCGCTGATCCGGAAGGTAAGCAGGCTGGAAGTTCGAAATTCTGTTACTGACACGCCTCTTAGATAAACGTGAGTTATCTCGATTAACACTTACACTCGGAGCACTCAATAATCTGAGAGTTAGGCAAGGAGATCAGTCTCGACCTTGGAGGCTTCCGGCACTCTAGCAGATCCATTCAGCCGTTCCTAAAGATGATTGAGGGTCTTTCGAGCGGAGCCAAGTCGACCAAACAGAAAACAGCAGCCTTGCTAACAGTTGAATTCGAGACTAACCTCCGTTATGTTGATATCCCGATACCTACTTTCCCTCGGTCCGACGTCAATGCTCAGGTTGTTCCCGAGCGTCTCGAGGCCGCACTCGTGCTAAACTGGCTTCGTGACTCCAAGCATGTGACGGGCATCTACGAGCTCCGCGTCCGTGACTCTTTGTATCTGCCGCACACAGAGGAAGCTATTTACGATTGCCTGGGCAAGTTCGACGTCGAAGTCCTTGACTGGATGAGAGTAGACATCTCTGCAAAGCCACTCGTAGAAACCTGCCCTAACCTGAAGCGGCTAACCCTCTATGTGAGCAACTGGGCGAACTTGAGCTATTGGATTTCTGGAGAGGGATACGAGGAGCTAAGTGTATTCAAAAAGGTAAAAACTAGGTCTGAGAATTATATCTTGAGGAGCGTAACTAATGTGCGCCACACATGAGTACAGTTGCGCGATGTGGATATCTTCATTTTGGCAGTCAGTCATCCTATCCATACTCAGGCAACTAGGACAGAAGAAAACTAACTTCATTTAGGACCTCATAGGCTCTTCGTATGGCTCAAAATACGAAAAGGATTGCGAAAGCCGCCAGGTCAGTTCCCGGGCTAGATTAGCAGCACAAACGCCGCCGATACATGTAAAGTTTACCATGAAATTTTACCTGAGGTCCTGGAGTTCTCTAGTTGTACGACACGAGGAAGCCGCCATTGCGAAGAAGAGGTCAGTGGAAAGAAGGATCATTTCGTAAGCCGCAACACACACACTTATATCTAACACGATCGCAGCACGGCCGTTGAGGTAACACAATTGGCCGCATATATCGAGGCTTATAGTCTACTTCAAACGGAGTGCGAAGACGAGGATTTCCTGGAGGAAAATGACGCCGAGTTCCCAGAGGTTGTCAAAGAAAACGGCAATCTATCTCGTATTGTCAATGTGGCCGTCATAGACACCGGGGTCGACCCGGACTCTATCCAATGCCACGAGATCTGCGGTGTCTCTTTCGTGTCATCTGAGTCTGGGGAGAGCCCATGGTGGTTCTCTTATCATCCCCACGGCACGCATATGGCAAAGGTTATCACCGAGTTGAACCCTCATTGCCGACTGCTGGTGGCAAAAGTTGGCGATTCCGTCATGGATATGACAGTGGATCGCGTGATACAGGCGAGTTCTGTTACTCTTGAGCTTTTGCACGACTAGTCGACTTGGTCTCTGAGCTGTTCAGCTAACATTGCATGCTCCGCTAGGCTCTCAACTGGGCAAAAGAGTCCAACGCAGATATTATCTCCATCAGTGCCGCTTTCTTCAAGCGCAGCCCCGCACTCGACTCGGCCATACTCAGGGTGATCAACGCACACATCGTCGTCATAGCTAGTACGGCGGGAGAAGGCCATCTCCAAGAACAGGCGTATCCCGCCAACTGCGACGACGTGCTGAAGATCGCGGCGACGGATTCACGGGGCCGCGAGACGCTAGAGAGCCTTCAGAGAAACGCGAATTTCATGCTGCCGGGAGAGAACATCGTGGCGAAGACGACCTTCCTCGGCTCCGAGAATCCCACCGACGAGGTCTCAGGGACATCTGTGGCCACAGCTATTGCATCTGGAGTTGCGTCTCTAGTGCTGGCATGTCATCGACTGTCTCTGAGCAAACAAAAAGGCAGTGAGCGGTGGCTGAACCACAAGGAGTGGAAACGCAAGCTGGTAACCAAAGCCTTTGAGCAGATGTCGGCGGACAATACGGGAAAGTTTGTCAAGCCGTGGCTCTTTTTCGGAGGCTCCGAGGACCAAAGCAGCTGGGGCGAAGCAAGGTCTACTCTGGATTGGCTGTCCAAGAAGCCATTTCCAATATAGGCAGTGGTGGATAGAGTGGATGCGGGATGATTCAAGGCCAGGTGCTATGATAGGACACTTCAAATTTACTCAGTAAAATCTGGATGTACCTACAACTTTGAGCCGTCTACTTGATGTTGGGCGACATGCACGAAGGAATGGTCTGTAGAATCAGTTGAAATTTTCGATAATTTACCCAAGCCTTTATCATACACGGGACCTCCAATCTTCGTGACGAATATTTTCATCACAACAAATACCCATACTAACACCGAGAGGCAATCAAAGAAGCCGGCAAGAAGATGGCTTCTCGATCTTGCCAGTCCTCAAAGCAACCGCTCGTGAGAGTCGGGAGAGAAGTAGTCCCCCAGAGAAACACCATTTTCCAACAAATCATGTTCCCTTCGACTGAAGAATGAACGGCGAATTTGAGCCTTTATGGAACGGTAGCTAATGGCGAAGATCTTTTCACCTTGGTGGCTTACCCTTGACGCCTCGGCAAACGCAGCTGAGTTGCTCTCAGCAGCTTCTTGGCTCACCATTGTGCGCAGCTCGGTGGCTACCAGCAGGCCAACGACCAAAAATAGCTCTTTTCTTTCTTCTTTCCTGTCCATACCTGTCATCATTGATCGAATCTCGCGTCTCATGTTGCTACTCTCGTAGATCCGCTCCAGAGCCCGCTCATGATTGTGCAGTCGTTCTCGGAAAACCTGCGTAGCTTGTATCTTTATTGACCGAGCTTGCATTGACTCGCGATTTAGTATTGGGCGTAGCACTTCGAGGGCAAAATTGCGCGTAGATTTTCTATCGTTGATAGACTTGTAGTACTGCTGAACAGAAACAGACTTGAGATTCGAGAGGGCGTAGGAGAGCGAGCTGAGATCATCGGGCGCGTAGCCACTGAGAGGATCTCGTGGGGCTACGACGACGCTGCCGAGGCCGATGATACCCATCTCTATGGGCTCTGAGAGAAGTAGAAATGGTAGTGGATTGCCAGCTAATGCCGGGCTTCGCACCGCCCCCGGCTCAAATAGTGGTAAGTTGGCTGGCGCACGCCATTGCGGTTTAGGCGTCCGAGGATCATTTTGTCTTGGAGGTGGGGTTGTGGGAGGCAAGGATGATGCGGTTTCCGGAGTTAGAACCTTTTCCACTCTGGGAGACTTTGGTTGAGGCTGTTTCTCAAGCTTGGTGGGTGGTTTAGGCGGCAAGGCTGCTTCTGGTTCTTCCTGGACGGGCTTCTTTGAATCTTTGTTCGGCAAGACGGCATCGCCACCAGATGAACGGCGCTTTTCAGCAGGTGTCGAAGGGTCAATGAAACTCTCAGATGGAGGTGAATAGAGCACTCTCGGAGTGGGGTTAGGATCAAAGCGTTGGAGGAGTTCGACTATGGCCGGGTTGTCCGCCTCTCGCGCTGTTTCCAGGAGACTCTGTCCTGCCTCCGACTTGAGGTCAGGCGGCACTCCAGAGTCAAGAAGCAGCTTGAGAATGTCAACTTTTCCGGCTTCGACCGCCGCAAATGCCCCTTGGGCAGCTTCAGCTCCCGCTTGTAACAGCATTTGGACGATATCCATCGCGCCATTGCGAATAGCGTACGAGATTAGTTTATCATCCTCGCCCACGGTATTACCCACCTTTGCCCCAGCCAGCAACAATATTCGCACCCCTTCAGCATTGTTTGTTTGCACAGCCAAGGACAGCGCGTCACGAACATCTCGAGCAGTCCCATCAAGAATCGCCCCGTTCCAGATCAGAAATTGCAAAATCTTGTTCCTCGCCTCACGAGCAGCGATTACGATTGCTGAATCCCCACCAGCGTCTGGATTGTCGACTTCTACCCCGTATTCAAGAAGAAGTTGGACAATGCCCTCGAATCCGGCCTTGGTCGCCACAAGGAGGTGCTCGTAGCTAGGGACTTGATCCTGGGACAATAGATATTCAACGATTTCTATGTTTCCGCCTGCTAAAGCTGCCACCATTGCGTTTCGCAACAATGACTTGACTTGAATGCCATTATCGGACTCTCTAGTGTATAGCGAAGAGAGTTTGCGAAATGCTTCGGCATTTCCATTGACTGCCGCATATTCAAGAAGTGATTTCCCCTTGCCCTTCCTGTCAGATCCAAGGCTTGTTGGGAGCCTCCGTTGACTTGAATTTGGAACCTGAGAGCTCCATGCAACCAAATGCTGCATGACCTCGGGGTTTCTATTCATCGCCGCAAAATGCCAGGCCGTTCTTCCGTCATTTTCTTGATCGTTTGGCGACATCCGAGTCAACAAAATTCTCACACATTCGTCGAATCCGTTCTCAGCAGCTATGTGCAGCGGTGTTCGGTCCCATTCATCACGCTTGTTTGTGGAATCCACAGAGGCAACTAGTGCTCCAATAACCCAGTCTAGCCCGAAATATGCCGCAAGGTGTAGACAAGAAGATTTGACTAGCCTGTGCTTTTTTGCCCCATTTCTTCGACGACGAAGAGATATGAATAAGACGTGGCAAAGGACTGCCACTATTTGTTTATCCTTCAAGAACGTCAGGCACGACTCCTTAAGCTTCACTGACTCGAAGTCGGCCTTGTCAATGAGGTTTCGTATATGGTGACCCCAGTAATGGCCGGCATAGCTGAAAAGCGGGTTTGACTGAATCAGACCATCGACAGCATCTGCGCTGGCTACTTGGTTGGTGATCTGATATCTTAAGTAGGAAAGGCAAAACAATGCCACCTCTTCCTCGTCCCCAAAACTGGTGGCTTCGAGAAACTCTTTGACCGAAAAGTGTGCAAAAGCAATCTTAGGCTCAGATTGAACAAGCCCCATGCATGATTTGACAATCAATGAGGCATCGACGTTAATGTCACTGGTGCTATGGCGATGAAGCTGAATAATTTCCACGGTTTCAAGCGGCCGTTGAGAATACAAGAGCCACGTAAGTGTTGTTGTCGCTATGCTTACAATTCTCGGTTCCTGGTCCCGGATTCGATCGAGAATCCCATGGTAAACGGCATAGAGAGTTCGTGGGACTTCTTCAAGCTCTTGTACGATCTCTTCCGCGGTTTCCTTATTCAAAACGGCATTAAGTCGCAAGACGATTGGAATAAACCTGTAAAACGAAAGAAGAAGAATGTGAGTCAAGGCTTTTTATATCTCAAGTCTTCGGTGGCCCAACGGTGGACTCACATAAGATGCTGCTCTCTGGTTTCCAAAAGAGCAGTTATTATGGCATCATGTAACCTTTCATGACGGACCGGCAGGTTCTGCAGCCTGTGGTGTGCGTATAGTATTATATCCTGTTCTGATGGGATGATATTGATCGTTGGGCTGTCGTTGAATATGTCAAACGTCTGGTGAGGTCTGGAAGAAGCGAGCAAGCGAACTGGCGAGTTGTTGATCGACGTGAGAAGATAGAGTAGATCTTTCTGGTAACCCGCGGAGCATTCGTCCAAAGCATCGATAATTATGTATGCCTTTTGGAACTTTTTTGATACCGCTATTACAGCCGTGACGATATCCGAGAACAGAATGTGTTCTGCCCTGGCAGCCAAGTCCTCGAGCTTGGCCACTTCTTCGTCTGGCGATGGAGATTGCAAATACAGCTGTTCCAACAGTGCCAAGGCGACATTTTTCAACGGGCTGGGAGTCTTGTAGCTGAAATAGAAGTAAGCAAGCCCAACATTGGGAGATCTACTGTCCGTCTGCCATTTTCGAACCGCGTCGATAGCCAAGGACCTACGCGATCCATTATGTTAGTTACGAATCGACCACAGAGAGAACATCAAGCCTCCCAGTCTGAGGATAACCAACGTCAAAACAGTTTTTCCTGAGCCGGGCTTCCCGGGACAGAAAAGAGTGTTGGAAACACGCTTTGCGGTGAGCCAATTCTTGAACTTTGGGCTGACCACGAACCATCGGCCAGTTCCATCCAGTCGAGATTTTCGCGCAGATTCATGGAACTCGACATACTCGGCACGATCTTTCCATAAGGTCCCGGTTGGATCCGCGATATGCTTTGGAAGCAGTTCTTGTGCTGGGGAGAAGATTGACTTTTCAATACTTGGCTGTCGTTAGAACGCAGGCCTCGGCGACACACAGGTTTCATTGCCTACCTGCTACCCAGCTTAGAAAGACAGGCTTGAAGGCTCTGAATATCTCCCGTAGCTTCTGCCCGCGACAATGGAAGCCTACTGCCATGCGAGGGCATTGGCGCATTGAACGACCGCCAAGGTAGCGGCCAGTCTTGGAAACTGAAAACGGCCCCAGGATCCTGTCTCAGAAGCTTCGAGCCCAGCGAGATGAGGCAGGCTTTAATGTCCTCCAGGGAAACGATTAAGTCTTGCGGGGGCGGACTAACGGGATCGGCCACGGACAAGGCTGTGGCTTCGAGAGATTGCAGGACGTTACGAAGCTGCGAGAGCTCGTAGATTAAACGCTCGGCCAGTACCAGGCTGGAGTACTCCCAGTTGCCGTACAGCGATCCGATAAGCTGGACCGTAACTCCCAGCAGGCTTGAGGCTGCTGAAGCGAACGAGGATGGATCCATGGCGCAGGTGGTTGATACCGCGTTGAAGCTGAATTACGGGTGGGGTAAGAATCAAGAGTTGACAGGCGTAGGTCTGCATTTAAATAAGGTGGCTTATCACACCCATCGGTGGCTTACATTTTGCTTTGCCCCGACACCAGTGAGAAATGGCTTCAGAAGACAGGGATCAGGCTGCCTCACGTCTTCCATATCCAAACCAGCTCGCGAGAATTAAGACGACTCACGTGACGCAGCCTCGTGGACGTCGGGTAGAGCTATGAAGTGTGGGTTTGTAAATATCTGTGCCGGGTGGTGGAGTGTCATTCACATCGGCATTAAGTTGGCCGCTGGGTTATGAATTGGATAGTATATGCGTGAGGGACAGTTTATCAGTATACTAGATGGTATCGGCGCGGTGCTCAGTTGTAAATGGTAGACTATAAGCCCCACTCAAGGACAAACCATCTCACTGGAAGTCTAGTGGAAACTTGTTCTGCCGAACTTGCCTATGTAGAGCTTTTAGCATTAGCCATCTAGTAGAGGTGGCAAGGAATATCACTAAAGGCAGCCTCTCTTCAATTCACAACTGGTTTGCAACAAAGCCTACTACGTTATACAAATGATAATATAGGGTAACCAGCATAAACAGCTGCCCCGCAAAGAAGCTGAGCGCACACACCCACACCAATTGCTCTTATTAGTGGGCGAGGAGTTACTTACCCTGTACCACGGGAAACTCGCAATGTCTATCCTCGCGCAGTTCAAAACATTGACCATGGACAGGAAATCGATTCACATTTTGTAACTTGGGGCTTCCATGTCAATAAATGACTTGGACTTGATTGAAACAAAATTTAAAGTCTTATTACAAAAAACGACAAAATTTAGCTTGGAGTTAGAGGAGATGCTCAAAATGTCCAGGCCAGCTTTTCCGTCCCAACTCGGACCCAAAATTGTGGTCACGATCTAATCCACTAGCAGAACGTATTGCACGTTTGATGTGATCTTAGTAATCCTCTTAGTAGTCTAAAGTAATCTCATCAATCGTCTATTCTCTTCTCCTATCATGTCCATATTAGGCTGCAGATTGAAAGGTCACTGGAAAGGTGACATGGGCTAGGATATACCCGGATGTTTGTGCAACGCTGTCTAGCTGTGCTTTGACTCTCATTGCTCACCGCTAGATTGAAAATGTTTCGCTTGAATTGAATTCCTAAGGAGGTGGATGTTCGTTAGTTGCGAAGAGTTACGTCCTATACAAGGATGAACTCCTGGATTCCGCAGAGGGGATTGAATGGCCATATCTAACTAAAGCAAGGCAAAATACAAGCGCGTTAGGTGGCAGACTTACCTCGGACGACAAACATCTAGGTACAATACTACTAGGCTAGCCTCTCTGTTTGGTGTTGCCTGCAAGATGTTATTGACGAATGATTCTGTCATGTCCACTTACAGTCTGTCCTACAACGAGACATATTGGGCCAGCCGCGCATTATTACAGTGGCCTTGTTGTTGAAAACAAGAGTTATTGGCCCAAGATAGGCGTTGTTGCACGTGTTCTCGCAGGGGCTGGAAATGCTAAGTCAAACTGCGGTTGGATCGGTCCATTGCTTGCACAATATGGATACAAAAATTCATGGATTTTGGTGGTTAGTAAAGACGTTGAATTTCTTGATCCGGCACAGGGCGAACTCTATGATACGTATTTGGACGACCTTGAACTCCCGGAGACTGAAATGCGTCGAATCTAAACTTGGCAAAACTAGCGCCAATGTCTACAGATTGGCTTCCACCGTGCAAACTACCAGCCCAATCTGGTGATAAATAGAATAAGGGCTCAGGAGCTACATTTCGAGACATTAGGCTCAAGCAGCTAGCGGCTCCTACGATGGAGTCCCAACCGTATCTCGCCGTTGTTGACTTCGATAGCCACTGCACAACGGTCTCTTTTATACTCAATTTTAACCCTGTGTTCGTGCATGCCCCTCAATGTATTAAAATGCCTCATCCAATTTGCCACCGTCGCACTGAGCAACTTTTTAAAAGGATAGTTCTAGCGAGAGACTTAAACAAGGGTGCCAAAATCCCAGACGGCGATGATGTTATCATCATAGATGCCACAGAGCCAAATGAGGATGCGATGGCAAGAGCTTGGTGCCCTGAGGTTGGGAAGAATGCTATTTATTGTGAGGAAGGATGGGACCGGGTGCTTTTCTTGCGCGGTAAGACTGGCCGCTGGGAGAACTGGGCTTGGATTCAACATTCTTATTTGGTGTTCTTATTAGAGCGCATCAAAACTTTAGACCATCTACCATGGAGACATGGGGGAGTTGCTTGGTGGCCACGCAACTAATATTCGTAATACCAGAATTCATTCGAACTATTGTATTCATCTAACTTCGTATAAAGCCTTGACGCGAAATACTAGGCGTGTATTCTATCACGATATTAGTCAATTTGGATGCTCTTCACGCTCTCTACTCGTGTTCGTAGTTATGGGCAGTCATGTTGAAGCCCAATTCTCCGCAACCCGCTACTCAATTTGGCGTAATCTGGTACGTCATAAAATCTGGTTATAACTGTCACATTGTAGTGGCACGCAAAGGTCCTTGACGATATAGGAGGGAGAATTGCTAAGCCAAGATATACCAGTATTTCGTAACATTCACAGCTAACGGAGTGCAGGGAGCAGTTCAATTAAGGAGGGGATGGAACCGCCACAAATATCGGTGGAAGGAAATATATTTTTTATGTGCTCATATATACTCGGCTATGGCCTGTGCAACTTAGAGCTAGATCTGACTTATGCGAACTTATAATATGAAACCTGATACCTGAATCACCGTGAGCAATGAAATCCGGTAGTCTTGGACGACTAAAATGTGTTTTTTGTCCCTGCTGATTTGACAGGTAACGTGTTGTGTGGCATGCTGATTGAGTCAACGACGAGGCTTAGGAGCTTCTCCAAGTCTATCGGCCCCAAGAGACTACCGAGGCCCTGTAGTCCCAGGGGGTTTGTTTGAACCTCCAAGGATGCTTGATGGGCGAGACCCTTGAGTCGAAGTGGGTTTGTTTAAACTTCCAATGATAGTGGTTGATGGGCGAGACCCTTGAGCCGAAGTGGGCTTGTTTAAACTTCCAATGATAGTAGTTGATGGGCGAGACCCTTGAGCCGAAGTGGGCTTGTTTAAACTTCCAATGATAGTGGTTGATGGGCGAGACCCTTGAGTTGAAGTGGGTTTGTTTGAACCTCCAACAACAATGCTTGAAGTGGGTTTGTTCAAACTTCCAACAACAATGCTTGAAGTGGGTTTGTTCAAACTTCCAACAACAATGCTTGAAGCGGGTTTGTTTGAACTCCCAACAGCAATGCTTGAAGTGGGTTTGTTTGAACTTCCAACAACAACGCTTGGTGGACGAGACCCTTGAGCCTCAATGGGCTTGTTTAAACTTCCAACAGTAGTGCTTGATGGGCGAGATCCCTGAGCTGAAGTGGGTTTGTTTACACTTCCAACAATAATGCTTGAAGTGGGTTTGTTTGAACTTCCAACAACAACGCTTGGTGGACGAGACCCTTGAGCCTCAATGGGCTTGTTTAAACTTCCAACAGTAGTGCTTGGTGGGCGAGACCCCTGAGCTGAAGTGGGTTTGTTTACACTTCCAACAATAATGCTTGAAGTGGGTTTGTTTGAAATTCCAACAATAATGCTTGAAGTGGGTTTGTTTGAACTTCCAACCACAACGCTTGGTGGACGAGACCCTTGAGCCTCAATGGGCTTGTTTAAACTTCCAACAGTAGTGCTTGGTGGGCGAGACCCCTGGGTTGAAGTGGGTTTGTTTGAACCTCCAACAATAATGTTTGATAGGCGAGACAGTTGAGTCGCAATGGGTTTGTCTAGACCTCCAACAATAAGGCTTAATGGGCGAGACCCTTGACTCCCAGTGGATTTGTCCGGACCTCTAAGGATGCTTGATGGGTGAGACCCTTGAGTCCCAGTGGGTTTGTTTGAACCTCCAGGGATGCTTGATGAGCGAGATCCTTGGGACCCAGTGTGTTTGGCCGAATCTCCAAAGATGCTTGACGGGCGAGGCCCTGGAGTCCCAGTGGGCTTATCCGGACCCCCATGAATGCTTGACCAAGGTCCTCTGCTATGGCCAGGAGTGCCATTTGGCCCGGGAATCGCCGTGGGTCTGTATGGACCTCCAAGAATGCTTGACCAAGGTCCTCTGCCAGGGCCAGGAGTGCCATTTGGCTCTGGAGTCCGGGTTGGCCTGGCCGTGTGGTTGAGAAACTTGGTTAACCATGGACTTCCATCAGATCCATGAGTCCCCTTTGGGCCTGGAGTTCTCGTGGAGTTGTCAGTCCTATTGAGCCAACCATTCCCGGACCAGGCAGTCTTGTGAGGAGTTGTCAGAGCCCCGGGTGTTCTGGTCGGCTTATCTTCATTTAGAGGACGTTTCCCATCCTGATGGCTGGTGCCTTTGGTATCCAGCTGTTTAATGTCGCTAACCTTTACGGTTTGGCCTCTGGGACTGTTTCCACGACCAACGGCACGTTCAGGATTCCAATGTGGATGATGGGCAACTGTTCCCGTCATGAGGAACGGCAGCACAAAGAACATGAATTTCATCTTGAATAGAGGGAATAGCTGTTGCTGCGACAAAGGAGTATTGCTTCAAAGCGTTGAGAAGCGAGGCCAGAATTGTCGCACCGGGCAGTGTTGAGGATGTTGGAGTTGTTGGTGAATATGTCGAGATGGAGGATAGAGTCAGTCTTTAAATAGCTGCCTGCGACGATTATATCCGAGACTATGGTTGTCTCGACCAGGTAAAATTCCATCGCCTCTTGGCTTCACTGTGCCTGGCGGTTCTCGATTTGTGCCACAAAACTCTCGGCGCGAAATCGATAACGGTGTCGGTGCTTCCTTGCCGCGAGCCTAGTTTCTCTCGCCTATCACATTTCACTATCATTTAAGTTTCCGTGTGGACCTCAATTAATGACTAGGCCTAGAAGAACCTTGCTGCCCGCTAATACCTCAGTGGACAAGTTTTCTTAACGCATGAGCGTAGCTGGAATGTAGCTGAGGGGTAAGTTCAGACTAACTGCGAATCTATCTCGCATCTGCGTCCTGGGCTTCAAAATATGGTCAGATATTAGAGTTAAGAAGAAATTTGGAGCGCGAGTAATTAAATGCGTTGGAAGTGGCTGGTTCAAGGTTATCATCGTCACTACCGGACGTCGGGGACCACGGTTGTTAGAATGGACCTAGTACATGGCCAAGGCTTGATCATTAACCACTCTCTTGTACTTTCGAGACGACATTTATTCCACTTTGAATTCCAATCGGACTCTGTAAGTGGAAAAGCGGATGAATGACGCGGTCATCAACTGCTTGCCATCCAAAATCACTTTCACTCTCCACATAGTCTTCAACGACGCTACGTGTTTCTTGTGGATTGGAACATTATCGAAGCACACTTGCTCTCTTCATAACCATCACTAGAGATATTGGGAAGATTAAACCGTTGGGGCAAATCTAGAGCATTCCTTTATCCGCCGCCACATATTTTCCTGGCATTATAGTTTTTCTGATCCTGCACCACGTTGTTGCCCTATTGGGTTTTTGCGGCGCATTCAATCTAAAGAGGCAATGTGTTGTACTTTATTTTCATTTTCGATATAACGGACTTATATGGAGATGTTGGCCTTGGACATTGAAAAGTCAACACAGCTTGAAGGTGCCAAGTCAATCAGAATTGGATTAACCGAGGACATCCTGTCATCCACAACTTCTCTTTCCATACATCATCATCAAGGTTAGCTCATACATCCATCGACTTGATGAATTCCAAACTCTATTTCCTCCTCTTGACCATGATTTTTGCGCCTCTAGGTGGAACATGAGCTTCAGTCATCCAAACGTTTGGCGGCCTCTTTCCATCATACTCTGCAGGGAAAGCAATGTCATAGTTCATCAACACATATGCCAAAATCATCTTCAACTCGAAGTCAATCAAGAAACGACCTGGACAAGCATGTTTCCCGTGTCCAAAGACCAAATATTCTGGCGAGGTTGATACAACGGATACTGCCGGCACGGATTCTTTGCGGCGTTCTGCCATCTCTCGCTGCCGAGAGAATCGGAAGGGATCAAACTTTGCTGCATCCTCCATAGCCTCTGGGTCGGTTTGCGCGGGTTTTCCAAGGAATGATATGAGAGTGCCCTTGGGAAGATGGTATCCGTCTGGGGTCTTGAAATCGGACGTCATGACATTGCGAAAAACACCTCGGCTGCCAAAAGAATGTAGCCGAAGCGTCTCGCGGGCGATGCTATCAGAGCCGCTCATTTGACTGACCATGGCCTTTGTCCACAGTGTGCTCTTGTTGTCACCGAGAACGGCCTCGAATTCCTTGCGCAGTGTAGCAATGGTATTAAACTCTGCATCGGAGCCGAGGACATTGAGAATAAGGTTTGTCGCCTGAATCTGTGTTTGATGCATGGAGGAAAAGTTGGCGACGGCAATACGACTAAGCATAATATCGTAGTCGTGGAGTTCGTGAGGACGCTCTCGCTGAGCGAAGCGAAGCATCATTTGCAAATGGTCCCGAGGCACGTCACCGCTATTACTATCACTGACACTGGGATAGGTTTCCGCACGTTTCTTCCACAGTGGTATTGTCCACGTTCGCAGCTCGGCGAGAAGTCGGCGCGTTGGAATATTGAGAAGCGTGCCAACAAGAGGTCTCAAGATATATGGGGTCCCACTGGTAACTCCGGCGTTGACAATGAGCCGTTCATTTATACTGATCGCGTTTTGCAGGTATTTTTTATCACGGCCTGCGCAGGTTAGTATGCTATCTTCAAGGTGGAGCGTAGCTCAACGCTCACAAAGTGGAAGTCCAACGGTGAAGCGACTAGCTGCCTGAGCAATAACCATCTGCATAGTTGGGATAAGATCAATGGTCTTCCAATTTTCAGTATCGCCACCAAAGTTATCGTCAAAGGCCACGCCCAGTTCATTGTTCATGGCATCGCATAGATTTTCAAGGACCTTGTTTATCTCCGTCTTCACAAGCATGCCCTGCCAGGAATCCAGCACAATCTTGTCGTATCCCAGGCTCCATCGAGCTTGGTCAATCTCAACGAATGCATCATTGATGCTCAGCACCTTGTCTGGCTGAGCTAGAACCCATTTCATCAAGCTTTGAGGCATAATAACCTCCTTCCTGAAGCCAAAGCCCGGCACAACCACAGGCTTGCCCTTCTTGAGATACTAGACCAGGGTTAGCCATCTTATCCTGTTCGCACGCGCTTATAGTCGGATAGGAGCCAACATTTTGATAAGCCTCATGGAAGAGGGCCTCGCAGTCGGTGTAATATCGCAATCTAGTGCGGAGGCTGAGGCGGCGAGCGCCCTCTGGCTGCCCGACGATGGCAATTCCTGGTGGATACGGGATATTGAGGAACAACCGCTCAACCACGCACAAGAGCACGAATACCACGGCGGTGATGACAATGCCCATAGGGCTGAACAAGCTAGATACGTACTCCATGGTTGAAAAGTCAGATGTGACACGGTGGTTGCATTTTCTGAAAAACAGCGAGCTGATTCCTCTCTTCCGTGTAGGCTAGGACACGCTAGCGAACAACATTGCTTATGTTTTTGCTGACCAAGTTACCCACATGGTCCAATGCATGGCCTTTTTCATAATCATACTTTATGCTGATCTATTATGCACGTGACTCCTATCTATAATCTATTCTTCTTGATTGCCTGCCCTGGGCGCCAATTCCATCTAACCAGCGATTGGAAAGTCGGTGAAGAAGTAGGAGAATTTCCACCATATCAAGTCGTTGAATTCGTCCTCTGAAATATATTCTCGCGTATTTAGAGTCAGCGCCCAGTCGATTGACCCTCGGCTCTCAACGAAGGCGCGTGCTCCAGCCAGGGAGCCGTCACGGCTGGAAGATATGCGGCCTCCAGTACCCCACACAGCTACACGTCCGAAGGAATTTTGGTTAACGACGAGATCTCAGTTGGGAATTGTGAAGCCCACTTACCATGTGAACCGACAAACTTGGCGAGAGAGCTGGCACTCGCAGCAAGGGCAAATGTTCCAACACACTCCTCCTTGATCCCTCCGTCTCCTCCATGAGGGCCGGGTACCAAGCTCAATGATTGCGGCTTTACCGGATCTTGACCAGTATATTTGCTCTCTTGAACAATGCGGTCGTCTGTGTGTTTGCTTGCGTCGGTCTCGTAGAGCTTGACATTCAGGTCGCCAAAGATGTTCTTCTTTACGAAATCAAGGTATGGCAAGCCCGTGATGTTGGTCACCACGTAGCTCAGAAGCATTGGGCCGTAGTTTGAATAGGCGTACGAGCTACCCGGCGCAAAGTCGAGAGGCTTTTTAACCATGTACTCGATGACATCTCGAAGTGTTGCGGGCTTGGATCCGTTTGTGGGCAGCGAATAGGCGATTTCGCGGAACATGAAACCCGGGTCGCCAGACCTACTTCGGTCATAGCCGCCTTCGTGGTCGAGAAGATGCTGAACAGTAATGCCGTTGGCTCGAGAGTCGGTGGGCTCATAGCCAAGGAATGGATACACTGGCATTGAGAAGTTTAACATGCCGTTCGCGACAAGCCATTCGATCGAAGCATGCAAAAACATCTTGCTAACGCTTGCCAGCAGGAAGGTGTCATCAGGCTCAGCAATGGCGCGGTCTTCTTCAGCCCAGGTATAACTGCGCTCCGCGATTGTCTTTCCTTCAAGTGCAACGGCGACTTGGGCCTGACGGACACCGTTCTTGACCATGAAGGCCTGCATGACAGCGTCGATCGCTGTTTCGGCGGCCTTGTTATCCTGGAATCCTGTGGCCTCACCACGAACATTCCAATGTCGGGGCTTAATGGAGATTGCCTCGGCAAAGATGGCCGTAAACCGTTCACCGGAGCCCGAGCCCCCTCCTTGGATATCGATTGGATAACGTCCGTTTTCCTTCTCCGATTTGATCTTTGCCTCCAGCTCGTCCTTTGTCAAATCGACGGCGAAGGACCAGTCTCCAACGCTAGAGTCAACAAAGCTTGGTGTGATTATTTGATCGTCCGATAGGAATAGTTTGTTGGGTCTCCAGAATCGCTTCATGGTTTCTGCTTCAAATGTGGATTTGAAGTCGATGCCATAGGTCGGGGTGGTGTAGTGGATCGTCGCCTGTTCATTTCCGATATTTTCGTGGGCCAAGATGCAATATCGACGGTCGGCAGAGGTTCCATACATTCTAAATCCCTTAACGATAACTGGAACGCTTCCCGTCATGTTGGAAAAGGCCCAAGGGTTCGTCAAGTCGCACGACTGGAACCAATTGCTGACATTCATGCTCTCCATGACTCCGGAAAATACAGCTTTGCCGGGAGTGCCAATGGCAGAGATGTGTGTCGATACATAACCTCTCTCTTTCCAAGTCTGAAACCACTTGGTATATTCCGCTTCCGTAACACCGTGGATCATCTCAAACGGAGATCCTTCCTTCTGCACCCACGTGGCGGCATAGTTAACGCTGTCTACTGAACCATAGGAACTCAGCGAGGCTATGCGGAATCCTGCAGCCGACAAGGTCTTGATCCTCTCCGCATGTGTGTTGCCATCAACACTGTAATAAGCTTCCACGACAGATCTAGTCTCATTAGAACGACGAACATTAGGAAGTGCTAAAGAAAGAGAGCAAATAGAAAACAAAGATGTCAAAAGACAACCAAACGAGCGTGAATACATTGCAGGAGAGTGTAGTGTTCCTCAGAACATTGACGATCCAAATTCAATCCAGGAGCGGCCTACGTACGCTGGTTATAAAACCCTTTTTGCCCACATCCTACTGCTTCTAGAAATGCATCGGAAGTTTCAAGATCCCTGCCATCATTTTGGGATACGAACAACGCCCAGACCATGAGCCCACATCACCTAACCTTAATAACACAAAGCACCGATCAGCTGCCTTAGCGAGGTCGTATTTGTACTAAAAATTGGACGGTTAATGCCGAAGATGGGTGCAGGGCCATCACGGAGCAAGCCTGTCTGAGGGGATGCATTTCTTTGGTGGCAATACCTCCCTTAACATGGTGGGTCTTTGGTAGTGGCACCATACAATCCGAGGCTCGTTCTATCCGCACCGAATTTGCGTCCTATTTCGATATTGAGTCCGGATCACCCGGCGGTCCCAAGTATATTTAGCATGAAGCATGTGCTCACATAGAGACCGAGTTGGTCCGGATACACTGGTGCTTTGCTTGGTATAGTAAATGACTCTAGCAGTGAATACCATACGTGTCTCAGATCAAAAGTGAATATTTATGCAAGATTCTACCTCAGGCTGCAATACGAGACGACGTAAAGTAAACGCCTCAACAGGGATAGAGCATGTATGATTGAATATGGGATGAACGTGCAGAGTAGGGCTTCTACACTAAAGTTTAGACCGAGTCTCCGTGAATCCTTCGTCAATATAAATATCCCTCTCCACCCGCCTTGTGTTAATCTATGAAAAGTTAGAATGCGCATTTGCCATGGTAATGAATGCACGATGATCTTACAAATTGTGGCCCGAGGTCTGAGATTTTGCTGGCGCCCAGCAATCTCATACAAGTTGTCATCTCGGCTTTCAGAACTGCACAAAGATGTCAGCAGTGCAGTAATCACTTTGGCCTCATTCTTACTTTCGAAAACGCGCTCGACACCTGCCTGGCCGCTCACACCTAGGCCAAATAGCGCGGCACGCCCAATGCCTACACCGGTAGCGCCCAAGCATAGCGCCTTGACAATGTCCGTTCCTCGCTTGATGCCGCCATCAACCCACACTTCGATCTTGTCAAACACCTCGGGGCAATGCTTCCGGACCTCGAGCAAAGTGTGCACGGCTGGAGGCGCTGTATCGAGAGAGCGACCGCCGTGGTTTGACAGGATAATGGCCTTCACCTGAGGTGCGTATTTCGCCGCAAGATAGGCATCTTCGTGTCTTTCCAATCCCTTGAGAACAATTGGCAAGTCTGTATTCTTTGCCAGCCAGGCGAGTGTCGGTTCCCACGTTAGATCGGTGGCAGTGCCGAAGAAGAGCTGCTGGCCAACTCCACCACCGCCGGGTTTTGATTCACCGCTGGCGGGACTCACAACGGCATAGTCGAAATTGGCTTTCTCGTCGAGCTCTCGCTTGCCAGAGATTGGAGCATCGAGCGTCAAGCAGATAAACTTGTAGTGGTCTTTCATCGCGTTGATACGTTTCAGCATAGTCTCGCTTTTACGACGGTCATTTTGGATGTAAATCTGCCAACCAAACATTTGTCCTGGGGCTGCACCTTGCACAATCTGCTCGGGTGTCATGGATGCGTTGTTTGAAATCATCTGCATGGCTCCATACTTTGCGCATGCCTTGGCGATGCCGTGTTCGCCGTCTGGGTGCGCGAGACGAGCCATGGCAGCAGGCGACACGAAGAGTGGGATGTCGACTTTGTGGCCGAAAAATGAGGTGGAAACATCGCAGTGAGTGCAATCTACAAAGACACGAGGCCGGAGAAGGATCTGCTGGTAAACGAGATTGTTGTAGTTTTTAGACCAGAGATCATCGCTGGCGGAGAAGTAGTATGCGTGCGCCTTTTTGGATATCCGCTTGGTGGCTTCTTGCTCAATTTCGTCAATGTTCAAGATGGACTCGAGGTGAAGTAAAGCGTCGGCTGGGGGGGTTTCTGGAGAAAGTTTCGGCCTGGATTGTTCCAGGCTTTCAGCGTCGACTTCTCCGAGGAAGTTCTCGGGTTTGAGGTTATCTTCAAGCAAGCCTGGAGGATGGATGGGGTCATATTCTTCGGTGGCATCTTTGCCCGCCAGCTTGAGAATAATTTTTTGACCGCCTGGATGAGAAGGGAGGAATTCGGTAACGTCGTAGACTTTGCCATAGAGGACGACCCAGCAGCTAGAGACCGTGTTGTGTTTGGCGACTGAGATGATTTTTTGTTAGTACCAATCGACGAGCCTGGTGCAAAGTGTAGCTCTACCTTCATCCGCCTTGATTGGGGCGTTGGGCTTTGTCTCCGACATAGCCGTATGAATTCAACTAAACCTGTCAACAAACGAAGGTCTATGGGGCTGTCTGGTCGATCTCCTCGTTTCTCTAACGTAAGGGTGCGCTACTTGACAGCAAGGTTTGGTGACAACCTCCGGGGCGCCCGGGACGGATTAAATAGTGGCGATTGGAAAATGAAGGGCTTTACGACTCGTTCAAAAGTGCGAGACGCGGGATTGTAAAGGAAGAGCAGGATGCCGATCACCGGGAGGATGGAACGAAGCGAGTCTGGTTGCGAGGCGTGTCGGGCATCTGTCGAGTTCACAAGAGAAGGCGGGGAAATCATCGCAATTGCGCCAAATATGGAAGTTTCGCCGTGTCCTGCCAATGCACACAGACGCTTGCTAAAAGCCTATCATGAACCTCTAACCAAGACGGGGGATAAGCGCCCTCCTATGACAGGGAAGATCTCATGCGCCCTCTTATTACTGGCTATTTGCACCCCAGCTTAAGCACTGGCACTAGCAATCTAACACACAAACTCTCACTTAAATATCTTGAGGAAATTCAAGGAGTTGGTTATATGATATGATAGCTTTGGACACTTGCAGATATACAGACACGTTGCAATCGCGAATCAACCGTTGCCGGGTGAGGTATTATTATAATTGTCAGCTATGAGATTGGATAGACGCATTACCGAGTTCAGACTCACCCTTGGTGGGGTGCTTTAGACTTTTTGTGTTGCCATCACCGGTCAAGGTGGCCTAATTACAGCTTAGAGGCGCTAACCCAGCTTGCTGCGTAGCTTATCTTGATGGACAGGATGTGATTGAGTGGATGATCGCCTGCGAAAGGGCCAAGAGATATTCCTTCAATCACCTGGAAGACGCGATCAATCGATGATGGACGAGTGAAAAAAGTCTTTAATTATACTGCCAAAGTTTATTCATTTCTTACATCCCTCGAAGAACGGTCGCTGCGCACCATAAAACGCTGGCCCAGATCCCGAAGTAGAGAAGGCGATTGTTGAATCCTTTGGGATATAATTAATATCACCAAGCAGCGCCTTGGTTCCTTGGCCAGTGCTGTCGGAAATAGTAAAGTCTCCTTCGAGGATAATCTTTACTTCGTCGTATGAGTAGGTAATAGTCAGAGGCTCGCCCTTTTCCATGCGGAACAATCCACCAGAAATGGGGCTGGCTGAGTTTGTCTCATCTGACGACACGAGGTCCCCAAGGAATGTGTTGCCATTCTTCAGCAAGGGAATCTTGTACTCCGACTGTGCCTTGGAGAAAATCTTGAACGGGGGAGCAGACATTTTGCGGTTGGTTGACAAGTGCCAAATCCGAGTCTTTTGATTAGTTTCGCTCTAGTTATTCTTTGTTAGCTCTTGATTGGCACGGCTACGTGAGATTCAGGTCATATCCAACTCATAGGAAAGAAGAACTGTAGCCGATGAAATATGAAGGACGGACCGGTGGAGTCTAATAGCCGAAGAGGGTAGAGGCAAGGGTAAAAGAATCGACTGAGGTATAAATACGTCGAGTCTCTGAGGTATCCCTTTACACCATTCACTTGGAGAATTGGCATGAAGGCGAAGTAGCAGGTGGGCCCCGAGTTCTTATCATCGGGATAGTGACCAAAACAGATGAATTGATTTTCTGGGCCAAAATGGAATGTGGATCCCGAAATCAAAGACCCCTAATAATCTTAGCTCTGCCAAAGAAGCAACAGAGGTCAAGAGTCTACATTGCAATGCATGAGGCGCAATCAAGCATTTAAAATGACTACCATTTGTTCTGCGGCTCGTCGTCTTCAGGAAGAAAATTCATGTCGTATCGGTAAACTGATGGTGTGGCGAAGCAAAACTAAGTCGGAGGTTTCTCCCCATCTACAAGGAGTGGCGATGATGCCGGGGAAGGCTTTTTGCACAAGTGATCGAGACCTATCAGGATGTGTTTAAGAGAATAGCTGGTTACTAAGTCTTCTGATTCTGGATAGATTAATATCGGCCAAAACAGATCATTATCATCGATAGACTCTAAGGGTCGTGGTGATACAGTATAGGCCATGAGCTCAACGTAGAACATCCAGGTCAACAAAAATCTTTCAAAGCCCCTCCTCGCCAGCTTTGCATAACTTAATCTCTCGAATCCACTCAGATCTCAGAACCTGGTGAGCCGTTAAGCGACGGCCGGGGTTTGGATCCAGAATAGAGTATATCACATTACGACATCGGGCCTGTCCATAACGTTAGCAAACATATAATCTATCCTGAATTTCAAGCAAGCGGGACATACTCGATTAAGGGACTCGATCGGTCCGTAGCCTTCCTCATCTCGTCGACCTTGGAGGAATCGAGCATAAAATTCATCCTCACCATTCTTGGCCAAGCGCCACATGTGGCGGCCAGTTCGCATTGCCATATATATAATACCGCAGGCCCAAACATCAACAGCTCGCGCGTCAAATTCCTTTTCAGTGTATTCCTCTGGAGCAATATACGGTGCGGAACCACAGAGTCCTGAAACCATATAGGCTTCCGTCTCCCAGGCCATCCTGAAGCACTCTCCATTACCGAAGTCGGTAATTTTCAGAGCACCATGTGTAGTAAGGAGGAGGTTTTCTGGTTTTAGATCCCTATGGCCAACCCCCATTTCATGCAGGTACTCAACACCTCGTATCAGTTGTTTAAACAGACAGTCAGCCTCTTGGGCCTCGAGCTTGCCACTTGAGAGAATCAGGGTATAAAGATCACCGCCAGCACAGTATTCCATTACCTCACAATAATCGCCCTTCGCGTCCTTGAGCAAGTCAATGGTTTGGACGACATTAGGGTGCCGAAGGGAAGAAGAGATGCAGAACTCTGCAGTGAGACGTTTGCTGTACTTCTTTTCTGTTTCATTGGGTCGTTGGTGGAACTCCTTGACAGCAAAGAGCTTCTCGTCACTGTTGCCCACCTTCTTTTGAGAAACACGCACGATGCCAAACGCGCCACGGCCAATTTCTTGTTCATATTTGCCATACTTTTCGACGAGGGTTGATGCGGTAGTAGGGCCGCTCTTCTCCTTCTTGTCAGTGATCTCGTCCGTTTTGTATTTTAGGTTTTTGACCCAGGTGGAGACAAGAGAAAGTTCATGTTCGACTGGCGGTTCTTGATTCTTGCCGATAATACCCTTCCACATGTCTGAAAGCTTTTCTTGTCGGCGACTAGACTTTAGGTGATGTTCATGGCCGCCCGGGACATTGGAATCGAGTGTGAAACGTGGAAGATACGCTTTGGTGGTGGCAGCTGAGGCCTTCGGAGCCTTTACTACTGCGAGAGCTTTCTCTGTGGCCTTTGCGGTAGGCTTATCGACATTCTTGTTAGAGCCAGGGCGGTAAGTGACGTCAAAGGCCGTGGTATTGGATTCGTCGAACCCGATAGCGTTCTTGGAAGTCATTGAAGTGATACTATCCTTCACAGCAGGCTCATCGGTCGGTTTAGGCTGGGAGACAAAAACAATATTCCCTTCTCTAGAACTTAGTTGAGTGTGTTGAGGAGCATATTTGGGAGATTGAGTCGTTCCAGAATCTTTGGAGTTACTATAGCCCTCGAGCGTCGGCGACAGGTCCATCAAACAGTCGATATAAGTTGTGATGTCTTCGAGGATCTCGCCAAAGTCGTCAACTGTAATCTCCTTATCAAATGGATCTCCAAGGCCGCTATCGGAATCAGAAATGCCCAACTCAGTTGCAGCGTTCAAAAGTAAAGTTTGAACAGTTTTTAGACGCTCGTCGAGCGGCAGCGTCTTTATATCGGACTTCGCCGAGGCACTGTCGCCCTTGGAAATTACGTATGAGGATAATTCGTGATGGGCGACTTTCCCAAGCTCGTAAAGAGCCGAAAGCGCAGCCTGGTAGAGATCATTTGATCCGCTAAGCTGATCAAGACAACCTCTCGTACAAATCGCATTCCCCCACAGGAAGAGCCTCTCTAGCTCATTCCGTAGTGGCCTCGCTTCGTCCTGGGGTAGTTTTCGAGTTATTGCGATACCAAGCTCAAGAGTTGCTTCAAATAAGCCAACGATTAAGGTTTTAGGCGGAGAATCCATAGGCCCTTGTATGATTCTGGTCTTTTTCCCCCGATGCCTTTCTTCGGGGCCTGATTCGGTTGCGGGCACGATATATGCGGTTCCAGTCTTCTCATCAGTCGTCGGCCGGTTCTTCTCTGCTGTATTGAGAAATTGCTGGGCTAAGTTTTGGCTCCGACCCGCCATGTTAAATTCGCGACTACATGGGTTCGGTCATTAGGAATACCGTGACGCCATATAACGCGAAAGATACCGGTCAATAGTTGGCAAGACGAGAGATGGTACACGATTCAAAGGATCCAATGCGGGATTTGATATACAAGATGGAAATGTAGGCACGTGGATAATAATGTACAAAGCGCCTGCTTGCAGGGTACTTGTATTTCACCCTGGTATCCGGTCAAATGAGGTATCACACTAAACCACCGAAGTAGCTCAGCCTCATTCAACCACAGGGACAAACGAACTTCCCCTCATTTGATTCCACCTCGCCCAGTGGAGAATGCTCTCTAGATAGAGATTCAGCGCCAGAAGCTGATGTTCGCCCACTCCCATGTTTTTCTACTGAGACACGGGCCAGATGGAGTTTATCGTGGGCACCGTCCTTGCAGGTGTCCCAATCCTGCTAGAAGCATACGATCGCTATTGGGATATCTCCAAGGGTTGTAGCACTTTTCGTCGCTACTCGAAAGAGCTGATCAGACTCGACACGATTTTGAAGACTCAAAAGGCCCTGTTTCGAGCTAATGTTGTAAAGCTCCTCACAGCCATCACCCATGACCCCGAGCATGCCTGGTCGCTTTTATCAAACAAACATGAACATCAAGTTGAAGATCTGAACGTGGTGGAATTCAGGAACAGCAACCGAATTGACGCGCTGCAAGAAACTTTTGAGAGTTGGAATGCAACCTTGGAGATGATCCTATCTTCGGTGAGGGCAATATGCCTTGAGGTGGACAGGTTCCGGTTACAGAACCCGACAACTGGTGATCTCAGCCAAGTTCGAGAAGTTCTCAAACAGGTACCTGAAAGATTTCGACTGTGTTGGAAAAAGAATGAGGTCCAAGATTCAATCAAAGAGCTGAGACAATTCACCTCAGAGTTCAACGAACTCACGAACAAAATTGTCGAGGAGCTTAAGGATATCGAAAAGACAAGTCAGCCAAGTCATAAGGCGTGGAAACATCAGGAAACAGGTCAATCGAACAACCTAAAAAGATATCGGCAAATTCGCTTAGCCTCCTATCAGTTGTATTCGACACTAGCCTCTAGATGGTCGTGTACCCAACATCACAGATACGCGGCCAGTATCTCTGTTGACCACAGCTCTCCCATTGGTCGCCATGCTAGAGAAATAACAGGAGGGGTCAAGTTTGAAGTGGCAATCAGTTGCGATGCCAACCCATGTGATAAGGTGCCCATCTGGCTGGAAATTGAATCAACTGATGCCGAAGCACCAGAGTTGGTTCACGCAAGCCAAAATGTCACCTCAACGAAGGCAAACGATAGCTGGACATGCACGATGGACAATATAAACAAGAATTCTCAAACCATGGTCATTCAAAAAGTCGAAAAGGTTCATAACAAGCTTATTAAGAGAACGTCCCGACCTCCAGCGAGCGCTGACGTTGCAGGAGAAACGCAGGGGACGGGATCAATAGCTGTACACCAGACGAAGGCAAACGATGACAAAACCACCAATGAGGCTGAAACTTCCAGGCCTTCTACTGATGACAATTCTGATACAATTACAAACCTTGAACTGGTGGAGGATTTCTGTCAACACTTCCGAACCACCCAGACAGCCAAGGCACACACTTGCATGGGCTACATCCAAGGTCCTGGTGTGCATCGCTTCTACTTGATGTCTTCAGAGCACCGTCAATTAGGAGAGCAGAGATCTCTGGCAGAGGTCATTTCGTGGGTATCAGAGGACGAGCTTTCTAGAAGTCTCCCGAGGACTGTATTGACTCACCTTGCGAGTTCCCTGGCTGGTGCTGTATTGAAATATCACTCCACGCCGTGGCTTCCCGAAACGTGGCAGAGCAGTGACGTCCGGTTTTTCGGCAATAGAAGATTATCTCAAGATGGAAAGGGCATGCAGATTGCATCCCCGTACTTTAAAGTCGACTTCTCCAAATTCAAAGGCAAGGGTGTTGATCGGGGCTCAACCCCGATTCAGGGAAGCACGACGGCTGTTTCGATAGGAACATCACCGGTAGGGCCAATCCTGATAATAATCCGCTACTCAAATACTAAAGTAAACATGTACAGATGAGCCATCAAATCCGCACTGCTGAGCCTCGACAATTTTTAGTCTCACCTTTGGCACGGAATGAGCTTTTGTTCTGTCTTGGTATCGTCCTTCTCGAACTCGGCTACAGCCAACCATGGGCAAGCTTGAAAAGGCGCGCACTGATGGGTCTGCCACCACGCAAGCAAAACGACTACCATGCCGCTGAAAAGCTGGCCCAGACTACATTCCTTCGCAATAGGATGGGGCCCCAATTCGCCACAATTGTACGCAAATGCTTAGGTTGTGACTTTGGGCTTGGAGAGAGTGATTTAGAGAATGAAGAGTTGCAGGGTGCATTCCTAGTTGATGTTGTCGGTGGGCTTCAAGAATTGGAGACTGGCTTGGCAGAACTAGAGTCAAGATTTAGGCAATAAAGGGATTAGCATGAGGATATAATTCCATACTAACAGATCTAACTTTACGCCTGGCTGAAGTACATCTGAGAATGGAAACCAGACAGTAGGCGAGATTCCAGCCATGAGCCCGTCAAGCCCTAACAACAAACACCAAGTGGACAAGAAGCTGAGAGTAGGACCACATTCAACGAGAGGCAATGACCCATAGGAGGTCAAGATCAGCCCTAAGCGACTAAAAACTGGCATAAAATTTAGCTAGGTAGCTTAGCGTTCAACAAGATTTATTCGATAAGCTTTATTTCAACTATGCATATGTGAAAAGAGGGGATAAGATAAAGCAGCAAAGCGAGCCGAAGCAAGGGGACCGAACATCCACGTATATACAGTGGAGCTGTGTAAAATTAAACCAGCTAATGAGCGAATCACAATCTAAGAAGTGAACCAAACACGTGACTAGTTGGTGTATCCAGCATCTGAACAAGGATTAGATCATGCCACCCGTGTGAACAATCAGCCACTTTAACCGGCTACTCCATTCGTGATTCCCCTGAGCCGTGCTCCGCATTCTTCTCACTACCTATACCAATGTGCCCAAGTGAACCTGCTGTCTCTACAAATCAAACATTACCAACAATTGGGCTCCTGTGATGAGGTCAGAGTTGACTAGCTGGCTTCGTGGGAAGCTTCGAACGTCCAAAGATGAAAAAAGGAACAAAGACATACCATACCTTCCCAAACGCCGTCGAAGAAGATTGACTCCGTCGAGCTCCCGCCAGAACTTATCACAATCATGTCTCTTCTTTACAAAACTTCCTTACGAAATAAGGAGACAAATCCTTGACTACGCATTTGGCAACAATCTAGTCCACATCAATGCTTGCAAACGATTTGTTGTCACAACACGGTGGTCGAGGAAGATCGAAACGCAACAATGGCAATGGCGACATGCGATATGTGACAGGCGAATCCCAGGCCCCCGAGACTTCGACGCAAACCACCCTGATCTCGTGATCCAGGACCTTGGCGGTTCGTGGGACGACTGCCGTGGTGTTACCTGTATGAGGCACACCGACAGTGTCGGGCCCAAAATCGGGGTCATGGAATGGCTCGTGTCATGTAGGCAAGCGTGAGTTTCTTGAGCTTTTCCAGCGAAGTATAGTGTAACTAATGCCTCCGATCTAGCTATGTTGAGGGCATTGAGGTATTGTATCAAAACAACACTATTCACATGGCATGCAACTCGTTCTTACCGGATCTGCCTCAACTTTTGCTTCCACAACGGCTTGCTGCCATATCATCTCTAGAGCTCGAGTGGTCAATAGAGTACTTCAACACAACAAAGAACCGCATGGTTCACGAGGGTAGCTTGGAGGAGCTCCGTGAGCTTCTGCTGTCTATGTTCCCCAACCTTCGCCGACTCTACGTTTCCCTTCGAAAATTTGTCGATTTCGACAACCAGGGCCATCAATTTGATACTGAGCGTATCTCAAATCAGCTAGACAATTTGGTTTCAGCATTGCCGCCATTAGCTGAGTGTTCATTTGCTTTGCCCTTTGGTGCCATTAGGCAATGGAGACCGAATCTGAGGAGAGAAAAGCCTATGGAAGAATATCCAAAGTGCGCTTGGGGTGTCATGACATATCAACACATTGGTGTTTCATAGGTGGTGAGCATATTCGTACGAGATACCCCGGGAACACATACCCAAATCCTCCATTCGATTCGCCAAAAACGAAAGATGGTCAAAGCAATGTAGGATACTGGATTATGGAAGGGGGTTTAGATATAGGAAGCCACTACTTTGTCACATGTTTTTGAACAGGATGACAACCACTAGTATGGGTTTAGTTTCCTCAGAGAAGGGAATCTTGGGACGAATCTCTTCTTCTGAGATCGGGATGAATAATTCTTGAGGGCTGATAATTTTTAATTGGTTCAGTCTTTAGAACAACATTTCTTTGGACATGAGCAGGCTAAATTTATGGACGATGCAGATTCGCGCCAGAGACGGCAATCACATTAATTTTACAACATTTATGAGATACTTTTGCCTTGAAGATCAAACTAAATATCTTTTTACTCGTTCGCAGGGAAGAACCGTACGTTTGTTTATATCACTTTCAAATATCTCAAGTGTTTTCTTTTGATTGAAACGCTGATGAATCACTGCGGTAGCATAGGAGGGATTCCACTCCCAACTCCATTGCGAACATGTCCATACCAACCAACCAAGTTTAGTACAGGAACAATGCGCTATTACCTAATTATCTCTCACACACAGATGTTTCAATACCACAATGATGGGGGGCAGGCAGATTGATGGCTTGCTGCTCTAGGGTAGCCTTTGGTTAAAACCGGGTCAACTAGCGCACTCTGAATCACTTCGAAATTAATGTCCTGTCACTACCTCTCCCCAACTAGCAGCACTGACGAATCGACTGGTTGTTGGGTCTCAATAGGGTCATTCAGGACAGCCATAATGCTGAAGAAATACAGAAATTGGAGGAACCTTGACCAACCGTGTCATAAATTGAATTTCCGACTCCGCGACATGGCTCGTGTCAGTCATTTGGAGCAGCATTGATTCCCTGGTATTTGCCTTGCGAGTGAAATATATATCGCCTAGCGACTAGGTAACATTGTATTGTCAGTCAACACTTGTTTTGAATAGCAGATTATGTGACAACATCTCATGCGGTGAGGTGCATTGTCTTTCATTTTCACGATGCATCAAGAATCGGCGAGTTCGAGACTTTAAGGTACATTGTACGTCTCCATAGTTAATTGACCTCGGGCCTGTGTTGTCGTGTGCTAGTTGGGAGAACCTGTACTAGGTCGTAAGGCGGTATCGCCGCCCTTCCGCACCTAATCCCCAGAAAGCAGAGTTCAGCCTTATTAGTTCCTTCGACTAGTAGTGAGCGCTAGGTCTCTAGGATATTTATAAACTAGAAAGGACACTATTCGCATCTCCAATGCCGCGAGGAGCCTTGCCCTACTTGCGGCTCCCGAGTCTCACATCCTAATTAATATGAAGCATGCCGCTATGGATGCGGCGCGCAGCTACCAAGCTATTTCATCCTACGCATAGGCCATGCTGGGGAAGTATGGATAGCAACCTCAGAATGCATTTTACTGGACAGAATACGCTTGTTGTGCCGCTTCGGGCAGAAATGGAGAATCATGTCGCTGTTGGACCCATGAGATGCCATAGTAGAGGTTCTATACCCTTTGTCCCGATCTACAACTTTCCATCGGCATCCCGATGCCAGCATCAGTGGACATTCGGCGTTTTTTAGTCACTAGTCTTCGTGACAAAGCATGAATAATACTGCGTGAGAATTCAGATGGATTGGGTCTCAGGGCCATCCTTGCACTGCCCACTGCGGCATTTTCTGAAGGAGCCGAGACCCTGGAGATTAAAGTCAACCAGGCCATAACCGGGTCAATTGTTTCTCTGAGAGATTGATAAAACGGGTGGCTGTCAATCGAACATGATCAATGCCGTTGCCAACAAACAAACTAATTATCCTTGGCTTGTCTTTCTCACTGTTGCAGAACAACACTCGCGCTTTGGTGCCCTCGCTTGGCTGCACAAGGCGTTTCACAACACCGTTTGAGTTAATTCATCAATCCCAGACTGCATTTCATTAGATAGGACTGCCACGCAACAAGCATCGGGTCCTCGGGTCAGCTGCCAAGTCCCAGGCTCCATGCAGCGTAGTATGCGAGGGGACGCTGCATCACTTGTATGCCGTAGAATCGTCTGATGGAGAGTGCTGTGGATCTGCGCTCGTCCCGTCGGGATTATCAATTGGGGTGGCAATGAAGGTTACCGAAGAAGCTTAAACAGTGGACCTGTTCATCCCTTCTAATCAGCGGCGTCATCTACTCGAGAGCCCTGTCGGATCCCTTGTAGCAGCCAGAGTTGTTATGGCCCGGCGTGTGGGACCACGTCATGTAACGTGAAGGATCCGGAGCACGAGCGAGAAAAACGGATGACGGCTCCGTGCTACAGGTCAGGTTGATTGCAAGAGAGTCTTGGCTCGGAGCCGCATCGGGGTTCGCATGGGAATCGAGTTGTAAAATCCCGAGACAGGTGAATCTGTATATTAGCTTCCACTGCTCGACCAGCAGTAACACCGTCTCTTTCATAGTCAACCAGGCACAGTCATCCAGTCCTTCCTTTAGTCACTCCTTCTTCAAGACTGAATCAGTCTTCAAAATGCGCTCCTTTTTGATCTCCACAACCCTCGCCGCGGGTGCTCTGGCAGCTCGTCCGTTCCTCAACGAGCCTGATACCGGCCTCCAGGAGGTCCTGGGCGACACTGCTCAGGGTTCTCTGCCAGAGCTGACTGACATGGTCGGTCTGCCCGACTTTGACTGGGCTGCGAGGAACTATCTCCCTCTGATGAACTACACCTACTACCGCAATGGCGCTGCTGGTGAATCATCCTACCGAAACAACCTGGAGGTGTTCAGTCGGTACACCTTCAACCCCAGTGTGATGAACGACATTACCAACATTGAGGCCTCTCTGCCGTAATTCTACCCCCTTTTCTGTAAGGCTACTGCCCTTACTAACTGGCTTCTTTAGCACTACCATTCTGGGCCACAACTTTTCCGCCCCATTCTATATCAGTCCTTGCGCTAGTGGTCTCTACGGGCACCCCAACGCTGAGCTGAACTTTGTCAAGGGCGCCGCTGCTGGCGGCATTCTTTATATTGTAAGACAACTGTCATAAACGCACTCGTCTCTTGCTTACACATTATAGCCCTCGGGATATGCTTCCCTTTCGATCGAACAGATCCACGCTGCCAAGGCTGAGGGTCAGGTTGTCTTCCAGCAGGTAGGTCACAACTAAAAATGGGTTTGCCTGTTCTATGCTGACCAGTAAGCTCTACCTGACCAAAAATGATACCGAGACCCAGGATCTCTTTGACCGAAGCAAGAAGGCCGGTGCCGACGCTCTTGTCTTCACCGTCGATGCTCCCATCTTCGGTACCAGACAGCGTGCAGCTCGTCTCGATGTCAGCCTCTCGTAAGTAAACTCGATGATTGATTATGGAAAAGCATTTCTAACTTGAAATTCAGGTCCTCTACTTACCGATACATCACTGTAAGCTACACAAACTAAGCTTGACAGCCCTGTCACACATACCACATGCTAATCAATCGCAGTGGGACTACTACAGGAAGCTCCAGAATATGACCGATCTCCCCATCATCGTCAAGGGCATCATGAGCGTCAAGGACGCCAAGGCTGCCGTCGAACACAAGGTCCCTGCCATCGTTCTCTCCAACCATGGTGGCCGCCAGCTCGATGGCGCCCCTTCAGCCCTCGAGGTTGCCATTGAGATCTACAAGCAGGCCCCTGAGGTCTTCAACCAGACCGAGGTCTACGCGGACGGCGGCATCCGCTACGGTACCGATGCTCTCAAGCTTCTCGCCCTCGGTGTCAAGGCTGTCGGTCTCGGCCGTCCTTTCATGTACTCGAACGTCTTCGGCCAGGACGGTGTCGAGCGGGCTATTTCTCTTATGAAGAAGGAGATTGCCGTTGACGGCGCTAACCTGGGCGTGAGCGACTTGAAGAAGATTGATGCCAGCTATGTGAGTAAACCCAAGCTCGTCATGTTTCTATGGCTAACAGAAAATTAGGTTCACTGGACCCCTAACAACTGGTCCAACTAAGCACCTTGCTGATCTTTTAAACCCTTAGAGGGCATTCATGTATATTTATCTAGTTAGAAATGAATTGAGCGGTACATAAGTTTGTTGCACCTGTACATCCTCGCATGCGTGGACTTTGATATGAGAAACGCGAAGGCAGTGTTCTGTGCGTTGCAATACGTCATGCGCTTTGAGATTTGGGATACTTCTTCTATGCTGCTCTTTCAAAATAAACTTATGAATCCTCATATTTAAGATAAATTCACTGATAAAGGAGAGCATTTGGCATTGGTGCACCTTGGATTTGTACTTCGACAATTGGATAGCATCATTCACTTAATTGCAAAATCCTCATAAGTGTTATCCGGTACGGCACACAGGAATCCGTCAAATTCAGTAAGCTAGCTTAATTATACCACTGAAATGAATCAAGGCACAAACAATGAACAAAATACGACTGGTGAGCGGCTGTTGGTGTTATGACTTTGTCATCGATGCTAGACCTTCTTGCATTCAATCAGAGCCATAGTTGATCCGGCACAATAATGCGTTTCGACAACGCTCAGTCCGGCTTGCGATGCAATAGACATGAAATTCTCAAGGGTTCTCTCTTTTCCATTGATTGTAGCCATGAATATGTCACCAGCTGAAGCAAGTGCAGATGGTGGGTTGCTTAGGACCTCGTCTACAATGAGGAGTCGACTATCAGGTGCCATGGCCTGCTGAATGTGCTGCAGAATCTCCACGGAATCCTTGTCGCCATAGTCATGTAAAACGAGTCGGATATAGTATATGAGAGCACCTTAAAAATGATTAAATTAGCCGTAATTTTCACGTTACTTAATCCCGAGATATACTGGTAGTGCAATATTCGACTTACCCTTCACTGGTTGCTGGGTGTGGAAATCAGCAGCAACATATTGAGCCTCTGCCAGAACTCCGGAAGCTTCCTTTTTAGCTGCTTCCACAACCTCTGGAAGATCTTCAACAACACATAGACTTGCGGGAAGGCCTGGTGTTGCTTTTAGTATAGCGGCAAGGGCGTGGCCTTTGCCACCTCCGACGTCGACGACGAGAGGTCTCTCTGAATCGCTGGCGGATTGAAGAAGCCAGCTAAAATCGTAAGGCCCGACGATGGGGAATTGACTTGCCATGGCGACCATGCTAGTCATAAAACTGGCCAGCCTAGCTGGATCTTTATGCATGTGCTCCCACACCGTCACATTAGGGTTGCCACAGGCATAGGCGAAAGGGGTGTGATATCTCCCACTTGGCTCCTTGAGGCCGTACTCGTCAAAGTACTCAATCATGTGTACAAGGGCTAGTAGGTGAGTATCGAATCTTGAATCAAGTTAGTGGCTGTTGCACTGTGTTTTTCGAAGACCTGGACTTAACTCACCCTACCTCGACCAAAGATGTAATAGGATTTGAGGTCATGAAGGCTTTCGACGTCTCTGTATGTCCTACCTGATCTGTGCCAATTTGCTTGAGAAGCCCGGTGGAAACAAGGATCCAAGCAAAGCGAGCTATTATTGAATGTCAAAACTGCGATGCGAGGGGAAAATGATGACTTACTGATGAGGGGAGTTTCAGCACCAACTTTCGCAGCAAGTGCCTCGTAAGAGATAGTACCCGAAGGTGGGATGTTTTCAAACACGCTCCATTTCACAAACAGTCGTAGGGCTGAGATCCTGGCTAGGGTAATCATGGACTGCATCAGCTGCTCGTGCGGGCCAGTTACAGCATTGAGTATTTCATTGGCCGAGGTTGCGAATTTCGGACCTTCCTTTGCAAATATATCAGGGACACTCTCGTTGTTCCTGATGCGTTGGGCTATGAGACTCATCTGTTGGGCCAAGGACTCGAGCTTTTCAGCCATGTCGGTATTCTGAAGAGGTGTGGTGTCAGCCATGGTGATCAATTGCAGTGAAGTTTGCTGTTTGTAACGGGTGAGACAATCAGAGAAGAATGTTGAGACTGATATTGCACGAGAATCAAGAATCAATCATTGCAAAACTGTATCATATTTTATCTTGTTCAACATTTTCAGATGCCGGAATTCAAACCCGAAATCCTCTTTCCCATGAGTACGGAAGACCAACAGTCAACTTTTCAGGATCAATACTCGCAATGAATACTAAAAATGCGACTGTGTGGTTGCATTTGCGTCATGTACTCGGCCCACGCTGCGAGACCTCATGAAAAGATGATGAAAGATGAAACGATAATCTTGCTATGTGTTGGCTCGATGTTATCGGTTATTACCTGTTGGGGGGAATTTGATGCGCTGGACCGCATGATCGGATTTCACGGAATGTTGCATAACTTTCTGGTTACATCAAACTTACGTAGTTGTCTTATATCTCAGACATTTGGCCCACCCATTCTGGATGCAATTGCCGAACATCTAATGAAGCTGATGACGACTGATCAAGGAACTATTGCTATTCTGATATTAGGTTTTTCTGAGACCTGGAGAGAAGAAATATCTGATAAAATTGACAAAGCTTAGTTCTAGCTTCCAGAAGACTACAATAATACCTGATTAGAAGTTTATCCTCACATAAAACCCATATCCTTCCAGGCCTTGACATAGCGTTTGGCAACATCAGGGCTGACAGGTCCCAGACCAGCCATCGTCTTAGAGTGCTCCTTCGCCTTTGTAGTATCTAGCACCAAGCCACCACACGACATGCGCTCGAAATTATAATCAAGGAAGTCAAAAAGCTCAGGCTGGGCGGCTGGGTTATCCGACTCATCCAACGCCGAGTGGGAAACTCGTCGCAGCCATTTACGGAACGGGATGATAGCGTCTCGCGGGATACGGAGGGCATCCGCTAGCACTGGTGACATTTCTTTCCACGGCTGGCCAACAGGATTGTCGATGTGATAGACTGCATAGGGTTCGGGAGCGGCAGATTCGCCTCCGATATACAGCAAGTCTAGCATTGCAGCAGCAGCAGCATCGACTGGCACCCACTGCAAGATGCCGTCAAAGTCGGGCCAGACACGCAGTGCGTTAGCAGACTTGACTAGGGCGGCAAAGTGCTCAATGGGGTTCCAGAAGCCACTTGTCGTAGAGCCAGCAATTTGGCCCGGACGAATGACCATGGGTCGGAACAGAGCGGGATGCTTGTGTAGCGTCTCATCCAGCATGCGCTCGCAGATCCATTTGCCCTGGCAGTAGCCTGTGGGCAACGTGGCCGTGATGGGCACTCGCTCCTCGGGCACTCGCTCCTTGCCCACATGACCGATGACGCCGATAGATGTCACCAGTTGGAAGCCGATGAGACGTGCCTCTGGAAGCTTTCGAGAGGCCATGTCACGCACCAGGTCCAGAAGATTACGCATCACCCGGAACTGCGGCTCGAAAGCTGCAAGGGGACGCGTGCCACTCATGGGCCACGCATTGTGCACCACGTGGGTTCCGTGCTGTGCTAACCAGTCGTATTCTAGCTCTGCAAGGCCTAGTTTTGGCTGTGATGTGTCTGTTTCGAGGATGCGGAGCTTGGAGTGAGCATGAGGCGAGAGTGAGATGCCGCGCTTAGTGAAGGCGTTGGCCTGGCGCGTCTCGACTGGTGTCCCGTTGCTTCGCCGGTTTATGCACACAACTGTCTTGACACTGACGTGCTCGGCGAATGCGGCAACGAGGTGTGATCCTAGGCTCCCAGTAGCCCCGGTAACAACGACGACGGCCTCATGATTGTCAGCGATGGCTCCCCGTTGCTCTTGGTTCTCTTGGACCAGTCCCTCCGCCCATCCCGCTGTATGCTTTGACACGAGTCTCTCAGCCTCAGCCTCTCGTGCTTTGATATCTGGAGGCGGCAGCCACAGTGTTCCTTCTTTGGTTGGCAATGATGCTGGTATCGGCAGACGCTTCCGAATCGGTCCACTGGCAAGCGCAACGATGACTCTCTGCAACTTGTTGTCGAGAAGTTGGCCATCGGTCCAGTCGACGTGGCCAAAGCCCGAAGTATGTAGGGCCTGCTCCCAGTGCTCAGTCGACACGCAGGCGTGAGTTCGGCCGTCATTGAACAGCCACCAACCCTCGAATAGACCAAAGATCAGGTTGGAGAAGGGCATGCATTCAATCTGCTCTAGGAGCATCAGGAAACCATCGTCTCGTAGGCACTTGCGTATGTTTGTGTTTGATTCGATTAGGCTGTGAGTCGCGTGGACTGCGTTGCTCGCGATGATTATATGCTGTCCCCGCAGTTCCTCGGCTGGCGGCTTCTCGATGTCGTGCACGGCAAAGCGCATGAATGGATACTTCTTACCCAAGGTACGGCGTGCCACGGCAACCAAGGAAGAGGATAGGTCGGTGAAGGTGTATTCGACGGGTATGCCCAGAGAAGCAAGAAACGGGACCAAGGCGTACGTTGTTCCCCCGGTTCCTGCACCCATCTCGAGGATCTTGAGCGTTCCGTACTGACCCCCCTTGTCTTGGACTTTCTTCACAATGCCGCCGATCAGATCCCGCATCTGGCTCGACAACATGACGTTGAATGGATGATCCCGGTACAGCGCGGCTTGCAGCTCAGCCCCCTCCGCTGTACCAAACAGGACACGAATACCGTCTGTCTTGCCAGAAAGAATATCTGCAAACGGTTTGCCCGCGTGATAAATCAGCTTTGTGGCCACAGACCAGTCCGGATAGGCTTCCAAGAGCTCCTCCTTTATGATCTCGCTTGACTTGAGAGGCATAGGTACTGCTGTTCTTGTCAAAGCGTCACCCGTGGAGTCACTGTCCAACAGCCGTGCCTCACTTTCCAAGAAGCCGTAAACCCATTCCATGAGACGGCCATATTGAGGCAGGAATGGCACACGCTGAACGGTGTCACCTGCGGCGTAGGTCCCCAGTGAACAGCCTAGTTGTTCAAAAGCTTCAATGATTAGAGCAACGCAGAGTCGGTTGGTGGCAGCAACGATGACCCGATCAGTGTTATCGAGGTGGAACTCGCGGATCTTTGCATCTGTGCTCATCTTGACTTCTCCAAAGCAGTCAAGTATATCCGCGCCCAATAGCTCCAAGGGGCTGGTGGTAGGGTTCTGAGACTCTGACTGGACGACGGCCGTTTCGCCAAAGGGCGTTGTCGTGGTCGTGTCGAAGGGAGAGGGAGGCGTGTGCAAGCCATCGTCGCGGCTCTTGGTGGGCCAGTCATCAGAGGAAGATTGATTTCCATCATCGTGGCCCGAGACTTCACTACTGACGAAACCACTGTCTTGGTCGATACCACCCAGTGTGCTGGAAATCAGCGCAACCAGCTGGCGCGGATTCGTGGCTCGTATCAAATCTCCTTGCTCCAGAGTGCACTTGAAGACGGCCTCAATCTCGCGAGCAAGCTCCATGGCCATTAGAGAGTCAATGCCGATCTCGGCAAGGTCCGTGTCGAGTGTAACGTCGTCAGATTCCATGCCTGCAACTGTTGACACTACTTGTATGACCTTGTTGGTGATATCTGGCCGATCGGCTGAGGGTTTGCTTGGTTCATGTCGAACAGTGAATTCTTCAACCATGACAGCTTCTTCTTCTTCTTGGTTATCTCCAAGAGCTTTAGAAATTGCCACGATGAGCCCACTGACGGTGGAAGCAGTCAGCAAGTCGGCCTGCTCGAGCTCGCACTTGAAAACAGCCGTAATCTCGCGGGAAAGCTCCATGGCCATCAGAGAATCGATGCCAATGTCAGCCAGGTCAGTATCAAGCGTGACATCGCTGGCATCCATTCCTGCCACGGTTGAAACCACCTTCTTGACTTTGTCACTTATATCTACTTGTTTCGTCGGGGCCTTTGTCTTTCGAGGCCGCTCTGTTGACTCCTTTTGCTTTACATTGCTGCTGGACTTGCTGCTGCTCCCAGGAACCCCAGAGCCTGAATTAGCCACGGTTGTTGTTTGGTTCATGGCCAGGGCAGTCGTCTTCTTCAACGCAGACTTGTCTTTGGTCATGTTCGTCAGCATTCTGCTCATAGACTCCTTTGGCACTTTCGAGTACTGGATTCCAATCATAACCTCAGCCAGCTTTCCGCTCGTGCCATCGAAAACAAAAAGGTCGCTAATGTAGCCAGAATCAGACTGCCGGGCGTTGCGTGCGTATATATGCCAGATATCCTGTTTCCCTTTGGAGACGATAACCTTCTCCGGGGATCGCATCGACAGTTGACATCCGTTGGCGATGTATATATCGGCAGGGCCACCGTCTGACATGCAGTTGACCCATATGCCCGAGACCTGGCTGAAGCTGTCGTCCAGCATCACTTCGAGCCAGCTTTCACCGGTATGTTGACGGACCACACGGCCGGCGCAATCATCGCCGTAGCCAACCACTGTGCGCACATTGCGATACATGTCCGAGTAGTTCACGTACGGGTCAAGAGTACGGTACACGTTGCGGCCTGAAACCACGTCAACGTCGAGGCCATCTCCGTCCCGACCAGCGGCTGCCAGCACCGCAGCGCACTGCGTATACTTGACCAACCGTTCGAAGCGGGCGAACTCGGATATGTATCCCGGATCCATGGGTGATCTTATTTGGAACCACGCTCGTGCGTGCAACTGCGTCTGCATCTTATCTTTGGGAAGCTTCTTATCAAAACCGCTGCGACTTGTGCTGCAGATGTTCCACGCCCATTGCGTTTGATCTCGGTCCATGGGCTCAAAGTCAATCCAGACGGTGCGGGAGGGGTCCACACAGAGTGGTGAATGGTTGGTGAGGTCATGGACAATAGGGACGAACCCGTCAACTTTCCAATCCAAGTGTAGACTGAATAGCGATTCGATGGCCATGTCGACCTGGAGTGTCCCAGGGCATATGGGCGCGGTCTCGGCAATGACATGGCCCGAGATCAACTCCACATACTTGTCAGACCTCGTGTTAATACGGAAGCGAGGATTCGAGCAGGGATTGCCCGCTCCCTTTCCTCCTTTCTCTGGCTTGCTGTTTAGGTATCCCAAGAAGGTCCACAAGCCCAAACTCTTCTCGTCTTCTTCCTCGTTCTCGTTTTGATTCAGCTTGCGCCGTCCTCCACTGAAGCCCTGTGTTTCCAACAAACGCTCCGCTGCCTTCTCAACAGCCTTGAGAGGTGATTTCTGCTCCAGCCAGTGACGACTCTTCTCGAATTGATAGGGTGGCAAGAGGATGGAAGCGTACTCATTCGTCTGAAGTGCATGGTGCGCCCAGAATGAAATATGCAGGCCTTGCTTCAGGAGAGCAGTGGTTGCATCTGCAAGGCCATCTAGGCCTTGGTTGTTGGTGATATTGAGGGCCTGGAAGTGATAAGAGTTGCCAGAAGCCTTCTGTCCCATCAAAGCCCGACTCGCCATCAAGGTGATGGTCGAGTTGGATCCTGCTTCTAGAAAGATGGCCGATGGGTGCTCCTTGGACAGACGTTGCATCGCATGGGAGAAGAAGACCGGTCTCCGCATGTGATCAGTAACGAATTTCGAGGTGAAGGGTCCAGAAAACCTAGTCTCGCTGGCCCTCTCGAAAGGAATCTTGGGCTCATGGAACACTAGCTGTTCGGCAAACTCTCCAAGCTGATCCAGTAGAGGGTCAACGAGCGATGAGTGAAAAGCGTTGGTGACGTTGAGCTTCTTGGACTTGACGGCTGAGAACTTGTCATTGGCGTTGATAGTGTCGATAACCATATCAATGGCGCCGGTGGATCCCGCGAGCGTAAAACTTCGCGGACCGTTGTAGCATGCAATGTTCGCATCTTGACCTTGCAGACGACTGTTTGCCAAATCAAGAAGTTCTCGCACCAATGACTCGTCCGCCTCAACAGCCATCATGGCGCCCTTATCCGGACCCCATACGTCGCGGACCAACTGAGAGCGGCGAGCAACCAATTTGAGGGCATCCTGGAGGCTTAGGGCACCCGAAATGCACAGCGCTGTGAGTTCGCCGAAGCTGTGTCCTACAACGGCAGCGATCTTGCCGGCGATGCCGCAATCCATCCAACTCTTCGCACACGCGTATTGCAAAGCGAATAACATTGTTTGCAGCCGGACCGGGTCCTCACACGGGGTGTGAGAGAAGATGTCCGGGTATATGCTGCCGAGACTGAGCGGCTCGGACCGTATGATGGCCTCACAGGCGTCCAAGTGTTGCCGCAGAATGGCCACACTGTCGTAGAGATTGCGATCCAACCCGACAAACCTCGAGACTTGACCGCCGAAGCAGAGAATAACAGGCCGTTCGCGCTTAGTGGCCTCGAACCCGAGTTCAGCCAAGTTGGGGGATTGCTTGGTTGCAGAGGCAAGACGTGAAAGTTTCTGCTGCAATTCAGCTATGGAGGAGCAGCTAAAGACAAGGCCTTGCGGGAGAGCTGGGTTATGAAGGCGGTTGATGCAGAACGACAAATCCGCCAATGTGATTCCCGGAGTTTTGGTTTTAGACTGAATTGAGAGGGCGAGCTTGGAGGCATACGCCTTGATGCTTCTCAAGTCAAGACCTGTAATGCAAAATGGGAATCTCGGTGGTTGTCCGTCCGTGTGATTGCGGATCGGAGCGGATGCTAGGCCGTTGTCGTTGAATGGCGACTGAATGGCCACCATGGCTGCGTTTGATCCGCCGGCGCCATAGTTGCTGATCAAAGCAGTTTTGCGCTCATCATCATCGCTCCATGACCGAATCGCTGTGGCGATTTCAAGCATATCCGAAGGCGAAGGGTTGAAGGCCGGGTTGAGCTTGGAGAAACTGGCTTGTGGCGGGATATAATTCTCGCGCATCATCAGCAATACCTTGATGAGTGAGTTGACACCAGAAACCCCTTCGGTATGGCCGATATGGCCCTTCAACGACCCGAGAGGTACCGGCTTAGAGCGAACTTGAGTGCCACCCAGCACCTCGCGGAAGCTTTCATACTCGGCCGGGTCACCAACAGGGGTTCCCGTTCCGTGAGCCTCGATCAGTGCGATGTCACTCGGGGTCAGGTGAGCCTTCTTGATGACGTCCCTGAATAGCTGTGAGAGAGACGGCGAGTTGGGCACAAACAGTGCTGTGGAGTTCGTGTTTTGATACACGAGGGAGCTGGGGATGCATCCAAAGATGGGATTGCCGTCGGCCACAGCATCCGACATTCTCTTTAGGAAAACACATGAAACACTCTCTGCACGGCAGAATCCGTCAGCCTTGGCGTCAAACGGCTTACACTGGCCGGTAGGACTAAGGAAGCTGGCCGCAGCTAGATTTTGGAACCAGGCTGCGTTGAGGAAGAGGGCACAACCGCCAGCAAGGGCCGAGTAGCATTCTCCCGTGAGCAGGCTCTGGCAGGCTGAATGGATTGCCACAGCTGAAGCCGAGCACGCAGTGTCCAACACCATCGCAGGGCCTGTCCATCCGAAAAAGTGTGCCACCTTTCCGGCTACAAACGTCAACAGGTTGCCGGTGGCTGTGAAGGCATTCGGGTCGTGGCTTGAGATGTTCTGGTCGTAATCGAGAGCTGGGACGCCGATAAACACACCGGTATGGCCTCGGTCCTTTTCGTCCGTTTGTGAGCCTCGGGACTTTTCTGTAAAGTAACCGGATTGCTCGACTGCGTGGTAAGCGGCTTGTAGGATTAGACGTTGCTGCGGATCCATGGTGGCCGACTCGCGGGGGCTGCGCTTGAAGAACTTGTGGTCAAACGCATCGGTATCGCGCATAAGATTGGCATACCACGGACCCTGGGGCACCTTTTCTTTGTCGCGGAATAGTGACTCACAGTTCATGTGTTCTGGAGGAATGAGTTTGTGTTGGGAGACGCCCGAACGAACCATCTCGGAGAACTCGTCCAAGTCATCAGCACCTGCGACTTTGACAGACATTCCAACAACCGCAATGGCATCCTTGTCCGCAAGAGAAAACTTGTCCGTGTAAGTGGTGTTTTTGTCTCGCAGCTGTGGTTCTCTGGGCTGGGGCTGGCTCCTCTCTTGTTGTACACGGCTCCCTTCTTCCTTGGGAGCGGGCGGCACTGCATCGCGAGGTAATTTCAAGTCTGCAAAATGGACCAATCTACTGCCCAAACGGCTCACCATGGTTGGTGGCGCGCACTGGTCCGGACCAAAGGACACCACAAGATCTTCGTTGTGATCGAGAAGCGTTGATTTCACCTCGGAGAAGGTCCCGTACCACCGACACTGCTGGGTGAAGACGGTGCGCATAGCAATCTCGTGCAAACGGCCCGCCCCCAAGTCAATGGGCTTTCCGTCTCCGGCGTTGGTGTAACTCGGCAATGCAATTTGAGCGGCGTCCGGAAACTGGAGGCCCGGTAAAGAGTTGAAGAAGGCCATCACAGAGTCCGTGATGGCGCGGCCCTCAGGCTTGGGGCTATGGATCTCTCCATGGAATCCAACTTCGGCGGTGGTGATGCCGGCCTTGTGAAGCTGTCGTAAGAGACGCGGTGCCGCACGACCCGAGGTTGTGACGGTCTCGCGAGCTTCGTCATACAACACTGAGATGTATGCATCTGGGGAGAGGCTGTCTACAATGCGGTGCAATTCGGCCTTTTGTTTTGGGTTGCGCCACGCTGTGACAAAGGATTGAGATGAACCGATACCTAGTTCTTCATTCCACTCATCTTGCGCGTCGATCAAAGCGCCGCCGACCATGGAAAGGCGCACTGCTATCGAACCGTATTTGTCGAGTTCTTCATCGTTGCGAGCGCTGGCAAGGGCAAGTGCTGCTACTATTCCCATGCAGAACCCGAGTGTTGATGTCTTTCCCAGCGCGACCACCTTTGCGTGTAAATCTGATTTGGCCCCAGTCTGGGGACTTGGCCGATTGAGTTCGAGATATTGGCGATATTGTGCTAGCTGTGTGAGCACGATGAGTGGCGAGAGCACCACGCTGGGCAAAGGCTGCTTTAGGGTAGCACTGTCTATATTCCCATCATGTCTAAGCCACGACTCAAGGCCTTGAAGCTGATGAATTCCTCCCGGTCCAATAGTATCTGTTATCTTAGGGATTGCTTTAGCTAGAGCATCCCAATATGTCGGCAGCTCAGCCAGAGTTTCCAGAATCCATTTCCGGCATGGACTCTCGAGCAGCGTTTTGGTAATTCCATCCAACGACTCATCACTAAGAGATGCTACTTGTGATCCAAATAGCAAAACAGCGGCATCCTTGCCGAGTTGCTCAGTGCTGCCCATGGCGGCCAGAAACGAACTCAATTTCGGTTGATTTTCTGGTCTTGGAATCCCCCAAGACTAGTCTCGATCAGTGCTGGATGCCGAACTCGCTTCTTGACAGAGTAGGTATCAGCCGAAATAGGCGGAATGGGCATAAATCTGAACGAGGGAAAGAAACAAAAAAGTCCTGCGAGAGTCTATAAGGAGGCCAGTTGTTGTAGTAAAGAAAGTGTAGTAAATTCTTTCACAGTCGACGCATGTAGTATATAGATGCAAAAGTGAGCAAATCAAAAATTGTCAATCATATCCATTCTAGGACTATGTCTCTACCCCTTGGCCCTTTCGCATAGATCGCATTGGCACCTCGTCTCGCCCGCAACTATAGTCCGTGAGAAGTTAATTTCTCGAATGACTGATAAGCGAAGGCAAAAAGAAACTCCGGTTGTACGGTGCTTCACTGCCGCCTTGCGACCAGCCGCACTGAGAAGATAGTCACCTTCCGTCTGCAGCCGGATCACACCACGACGGCTGTGTCATTTGCCTTATCCCAACGGGTCCGGCCGTTGGGCGGCGCAGCTGTGGTGTATTCACGATTAGGCGCCCAGACAACGGGTACGACGCAATTCAGGTGAGCCATAGCGTGTCTCCGGCCTGATTGGAGAGAACCCCCTGCTGCTCACGTTAGCAGGGCTGGGCTGCAGCATCGAGCTTAGGCGGCTTAGATGCTATATGGAACGTCACTTAACAAAGGGCTGTGGTACAAGACCATGGAGTAATATCCCTCAATAAGTGGGGGTCGCTTTCTTTACTCCGGGGAAACTCAGAGAGCCACCCCCACTCGTACGAGAAGGATTCAACCCTGGTGATTCGTCTTGGCCTGCCTATCAACGAAGCAATGCTGGACTCTGTACAACGAGTCGGACAAAAGATGGAACTTAATCAGAAGATAGTGAATAGTGGAAAGATGGTCGTGATAATGGATATGCTTGGCTTGGTTTGATTGGCAGTTTGAATATTTGTCCTTTGCGTATTGCTGGTAGCTATTACATTGCCGACCGTTCGCCACAGTGATGTTTATTATAACTCCCAATCCGTAGCACATAGATTTGGGAAACCATATTGTACAACTTATTCGGTCACGGAGCTACCATCTTTCTTCAGTCCTATAGCTCCTTCACTCGTTGTCCTTTTTTGTCCTTCAACTGATATAGACTTTCTCCCTTCTCAACATGGGATCTACTGGCCAGTCTTGGGTAAACGAGCCGATAGCCGTAATTGGCTTGAGCTGCAAGTTTGCTGGAGACGCGTCCAGCCCTGAGGAATTATGGAAATTATTGTCCGAAGGAAGAAGTGCGTGGAGCGAGTTTCCCACATCCCGCTTCAATGCTACGGGGGCCTACCATCCAAGCCATGAGAAACTAAGCACAGCATGTCTTCCTTGAACCCTAGAGCTTGCCTTGAGTTCGGCGCTAATGGATGCAAATTAGATGAATGTTCGGGGTGGGCACTTCTTAGATCAGGATCTCGGACAGTTTGATGCCGCATTTTTCAATCTTTCCGCAGAGGTTGCTGCAGTACGATGACAATTCACTCTCCACTCTACTTTGCGGTTTGATAGTAGAGAAACTAATAGAAACGTTTGTAGACATTGGATCCTCAGTTCCGCCTCCAGCTTGAGTCGGTTTATGAAGCCCTAGAAAATGGTTCGTATTGACATCCCTACTACTTATCCCTTGTTGCATTCAAGGACTGGATACTGATTCAACCCTTGATTCACAGCCGGCCTTCCTCTCACAGAGGTTGCAGGTACCAACACATCTGTGTTTGCCGGTACATTTGTTCATGACTATCGAGACTCCTTGGTACGTGATGAAGATAACCTCCCAAGATTCTTTCTTGCTGGGGTTGGTGCTGCCATGGCCTCCAACCGCATATCTCATTTCTATGATTTGAGGGGGCCAGTATGACAATAGACACGGGTTGTTCCACAACATTGGTGGCCCTTCACCAAGCGGTTCAGAATCTACGAAATAGAGAAAGCGATATGAGCATCGTCGCTGGCGCCAATGTCCTGTTAAATCCTGATAACTTCAAGGCTATGGGATCTTTAGGGTATGCTATTTCCCTTGAATGCCATCACGTCTGACATGTCTGATACCTGTGTTAGCATCCTTTCGCCCGATGGAAAGTGTTTTACCTTTGATTCACGCGCAAATGGATACGGGCGCGGCGAGGGCGTGGCCACAATCCTCATCAAGCGACTGAAAGACGCGGTTGCGGCAGGCGACCCGATCCGCGCCGTCATCCGTGAGACGGCTCTCAACCAAGATGGAAAAACAGAAACCATCACATCGCCAAGCCAGGCAGCACAGGAGGCACTGATGCGTGAATGCTATTCTAGCGCTGGAATAGATACGCTGGATACGCAGTATTTCGAAGCCCACGGTACAGGTACTCCAACTGGTGATCCCATTGAGGCTGGGGCGATTGGTGCAGTCTTCCAAGGCCCTGGGGGATCTGTAAGGCAAGCTCTTCGGATCGGCTCAGTGAAAACAAATATCGGACATACAGAAGCGACGAGCGGACTGGCCAGCATTCTCAAGGTCGTCTTGTCCATCGAGAGGGGCATGATTCCGCCGACTATCAACTTTGAGAAACCTAACAAAAGACTGGATCTAGACGCGTGGAATCTCAAGGTGGCTACTGAGTTAGAAAATTGGCCCTCGTCTGCGAATGGCATCCGCCGTGCTTCGATCAACAACTTCGGATACGGAGGAAGCAATGCTCATGTTATCATGGAAGATGCGGAATCCTCGTTGCGAGCTCTCGGCATCGCTGCCGCAAGCGGTACGAACGGTACGAACGGTACAAACGGCGCCAATGGCAATCACACCAAATCCGAGACCAACGGCTTTCTCAATGGCCATGCCCCGGCTAGCCATGAAACCAGACTTTTGATTCTCAGCGCCAAGGACGAACAAGCCTGTACCAAGATGGTCTCCAACTTGAAAGATTTTCTTGCAGCGGTTGATCAGAACAAATCAGAACGTGATGTCGAAACGCTGCTGCAGAGGCTTGTTTACACGCTGGGACAACGTCGAACAGCCTTTCCCTGGGTTGCTGCACACCCCATTCCCCTCTCCCTTGGCTTGAGTGAAGTTATCAGCACTTTAGAAACTCCAAAGTTCCGAGCATCCCGCACCTCGCGCCAGCCTCGGATTGGCATGGTTTTCACCGGCCAGGGTGCACAGTGGTATGCCATGGGTAGAGAACTAATGTCTTACCCAATTTTCGAAGCATCCATTCACGAAGCGGACGCCTATTTGAGATTGCTCGGTGCAAGTTGGTCACTCGTCGAGGAGCTGAATCGCGATGCTGAAACGACAAACGTGAACGGAACTGCCTTTAGCATCCCGATTTGCACGGCTTTGCAGATCTCGCTTGTGAACCTTCTTCGATCATGGGGAGTGAAACCAACTGCCGTTACGAGCCATTCCAGTGGTGAAATCGCCGCTGCCTATACTGTAGGGGCCGTGAGCTATCGTATGGCCATGGGAATCGCCTATTACCGAAGCAAGTTGGTTGCTGATATGACTCTCGGCAAGCCGGTTGAAGGAGGCATGATTGCCGTAGGCCTTGGCCGTGAGGACTCGGAAGCGTACTTGGAGAAGCTTACATGCGGTGCCAAGGCCGTCGTCGCCTGCATCAACAGTCCCTCCAGCACGACGGTGGCAGGTGACATTGCTGCCATTCATGAGCTCGAGGCTCTATTGAAGGCGGACGGCGTATTTGGTAGACGCCTTCGCGTGGGCACTGCGTACCACTCTCATCACATGAAACCTGCCGCCAATGACTACCGCGATGCACTTCGCAGCATGCCAACCAACGAGACTGATACAAATGAGTATTTGGATTCAGTAGCATTCTCATCTCCAGTGACGGGCTACCGCATCAACAGTGGCAAGAGGATTGCTGACCCGGAGCATTGGGTCAGAAGCTTGTTACAGCCAGTACAATTCATTGATTCCTTTACGGAGATGATCCTTGGGGACTTGGATACGGAGGGTCCCAGTGTGGATCTTGTCGTCGAGGTTGGTCCACACACAGCTCTGGGAGGTCCTATCCAGCAGACCTTGGAGCTTCCTGAGTTCGACGGGATCAAGTTACCCTACTACGGTTGTCTGGTGCGCCATACCAACGCCATGGAGAGCATGCAGGCCCTTGCAGCAAACCTGGTGCGAGAAGGCTACACGGTGGACATGGAGGCCATCAATTTTCCCCACGGCAGAAGCAAGCAGGTGCAGGTGCTCACAAATCTTCCCGCTTATCCTTGGAATCATCAGACAAGCCACTGGATGGAACCCCGGGTTAACAAAGCCCTTCGTGAGAGATCGCAGGTTCCTCACGAACTACTCGGAATGCTTGTGCCCGGGACCAATCCTGGAGCACCGGCATGGCGACACTGTCTCCGTGTTTCTGAGTCTCCGTGGGTTAGAGACCATTCTGTCCAGAACAATATGCTCTATCCGGGATGTGGGTTCCTTACCCTGGCAGTTGAGGCCATCAAGCAGCAGGTGGCGCTGATGGAGGAACGGGGTGAGGAAACAACAACAGTGGAAGATATATCCGGCTTCAGGTTGCGAGAGGTGAAGGTTGTGCAAGCTCTTGTGGTTCCAGACACACCCGAGGGCGTCGAGATTCAAACCGTGCTTCATCCAGTCAGCGACAAATCCATTGGCGTGCGTGGTTGGAAGCAGTTTGAGGTTTACTCCGTTACTTCTGACAACCAGTGGGCTCTGCATGCCCAGGGTCTCATCTCAGTTGATTTTGGAGTCCCGGCCGAAGCCAACGGGCTAGGTATTCAAGTAAACAAACCGAACCGCACGCCTCTTGACCCTCAGGCACCCTACACGAAGCAGATCGACCCCAAGGACATGTGGGCCGTATTGACAGCCATGGGCATTCATTATGGGCCAACTTTCAGAGACATCACAAGCATCGTACAGTCAGGCCGGGAGATGAAGTCTACTAGCACTATCGTGGTGCCAGACACGTCAATTCCAAACGATCTACCGCGCAACCACGTGGTACATCCTGCGACATTCGACTCGATAGCTCAGTGCACCTTCACTGCCCTCCCGGGCACCGAGTCCCGACAGGACAGCCCCAGGGTGTTCCAGTCCATTGACCAGCTCTGGATATCGAGCAAGATGAGTCACGAGCCAGGTCACACCTTCAAGTGCCACACTTTCCTCAACCATGCCGACGCGCAGGGCATCGAATCAGAAATTGTGGTTGTTGACGGAGAGTCCGCTGAGGCAACTCCTGTCCTCGAAATCAAGGGTCTCGTCAGTCGATCTCTGGGACGCGGTGCCGGCAGCGAGCCCAACAGCTGGGAAAGGGAGCTCTGCAGCAAGATAGAATGGGCTTCTCCACCAACTTTGAATCTCGCGCCTCGGCAGGCTATAGAGCAGCAGCTGAACGGACAGCTTGGTCAAGCTGAAGAATCAACCTCTATGAACCTCCGCAGAGTGTGTCTCTACTTTATTCAAGAGGCTCTTGCTTCCACTCCCGAATCTGAGGTCAGCAACTTGAACGACCACCGCTCCATTGTGTATGCATGGATGAAAGACCAACTGGAGAGAGCCACGTCCGAGTCTGTCAGTGCGGAATGGTTGTTGGACGACACGACGAAGCGACAGTCCCACATCGATATTGTGTGCCGCAGTAGCATTCAGGGGAAACTCCTTTGCTCCTTGGGACCGCACTTGGCAGAATTTCTACAGGGTGTGAAATCTCCTTTCGAGCTGCTCGAGGGGGATGGTTTGCTGGACCAATACCACTCGTCCAAAGCCTCCCTAACAACTCCAAATAGAGCCGCCGTGTCACAGGCGGCCGCGCTTTTGCGTCGGATCGTACACGAGAATCCTCGAGCTCGAATCCTTGAGATCGGTGCCAGTATTGAAGGTGCCACGGTTTCTATGCTCGAAGCCTTGGGAACAGCCGAGTCGGGTGGTCCGCTGGCCACATTATACCACTTCACAAGTGCTTCAAGCGATAGCTTTGAGACTTCCCGCGAAGAGCTTGTCAAGTGGAGCGATGTACTGGAGTTTGACAAGCTTAACATTGAGCAGGATCCTACTGCACAGGGTTTTGAGCTTGGAGGCTACGATGTCATCATTTCATCTCAGGCCTTGTATACTACACAGTCCATCTCCGGTGCTTTGGCCCATTTGCACAGCCTGATGAAGCCATCCGCAAAGTTGTTGCTTGTAGAGACAACACCAGATGATCTTTACGACCAACTCCTATTTGGCCTTCTCCCAGAATGGGCGCAAGGTCAAACAGACGAGCCCTCTACACATGGTCGCCTAGTTTCATCATGGGGCCGACTCCTCAGAACCGCGGGCTTCGAGTTGGTTGATGTTAGCACTCGAGCCAGTGAAGGTGATGACCTTGTCACAACAAGCGTTATGCTGTGCGAGGTGCCACAAATCCAGGTTCCCCGACTCCCTGCATGTGATGATATTATACTCATCACCAACAATCAGGATTGCCCTCCACCTTACTGGATGGAACCCTTGCAATCGTCCATCTCTGCAGCCAGTTTCTCTGCCTCTGGTGTTTTGCCCATTGTCCACACTCTAGAGTCGGCTGCAACATGCTGCGCTGGAAAGTTCTGTGTCTTCCTTGGCGAAGTGGAACAACCGCTACTCCAGAACGTTGACGCCGCGACTCTGGAAGCCATCAAGGCCATGGCGACTACCTGTAAGGGTTTGCTCTGGGTAACGCGGGGCGGCTCAGTCGAGTGCAAGAACCCAAACCTTTCTCTTGCCCTAGGCTTCCTTCGATCTTTGCGAAACGAGTACCTTGGTCGATCGTTTTTGTCGCTGGACTTGGACCCCAACGCTCCGCTGTGGTCCGACGACACGGTTGCTGCTGTAGCAAAGGTCATGATGCTAGGGTTCGGCTCTACTGTGGTTGATGGCGTGTCTCAGTCGCCAGACTCTGGCGAGTTTGAATATGCTATGCGAGATGGCGTCTTTATGGTTCCGCGACTCTTCAAAGATGTCTCCCGGAACAAGATTGTGAGTCCTGATGAAGCCGGAACTGCTACGTCTGATGCCACCACCATGGAGCCGCTGCACCAGGAAGGTCGCTCTCTACGCCTTCACGTGGGTATGCCAGGCTTGCTCGATACTCTAAGCTTTAGAGAGGACGTTTCTTCCTCTACGGATATACAATCTTCTCTCTCGCCCGAACTAGTAGAAATCGAGCCCCGGGCTTACGGTGTCAACTTCCGCGACGTCATGGTTGCTATGGGTCAACTTCAAGAGCGTGTCATGGGACTCGAGTGCTCTGGCATCATTACTCGCGTGGGCAGTCGCGCGGCTGCGCATGGATATGCTGTTGGTGATCACGTCTTCTGTCTTTTGCGTGGGCCATTTGGGAATCGCGCGGTTGTCGAATGGACAGGCGCTATGCACATGCCAAAGGGCCTCAGCTTCGAAGAAGCCGCATCCTTGCCCGTCATCTTCTGCACTGCTTACATCTGTCTGATGCAACTGGCCCATCTGCAACGCGGACAGACGGTGCTAATTCACGCTGCGGCCGGTGGTGTAGGACAAGCAGCCATCATGGTAGCAAAGCACCTCGGGGCTGAGATCTACGCTACCGTCGGTACTCCAGACAAGAAAGCCCTGGTAATGGAGAGATACGGCATCCCAGAGGATCACATTTTCAGCTCCCGAGATGCTTCATTTGCTTCTGGCATTCTCGCAGCCACTGGCGGTCGTGGAGTCGACGTAGTTCTGAATTCCCTGGCTGGTCCCCTACTCCAAGAGAGCTTCAACATCCTTGCTCCGTTTGGCCATTTTGTAGAAATTGGCAAACGCGATCTAGAGCTCAACAGCCATCTGGAAATGTCCCCCTTCAGTCGCCAAGCGACCTTCTCAGCCTTTTACCTCCTGACCCTTATGCAGCACGCACCGCGCGAGGTACACCGAGTCATGGCTGAGATTGCGCGAATGTTTGAGCAGAAACTCATTGCTCCTGTTCATCCCATCACTACATACGCCATGAGTGATATCTCCAAAGCCTTCCGACTGCTTCAGACCGGCAAGCACATGGGCAAGGTGGTACTTTCAGCCGGTCCGCGAGAACTCGTCCCGACTCTTCCGTGCGCTCCCACTATCAGATTCTCCCCCACGCATCCTACTTGCTCGTGGGAGGTGTTGGCGGAATCGGTCGCTCCATCGCACACTGGATGGTGGACCACGGTGCCAAAAATTTGATCCTCCTGTCGCGTAGCGCTGGCCGAAGTGAAAAGACTGCTGCTTTCGTCAAGGATCTGGGCGAGTACGGCTGCCGGATCATGGCTGTGAGCTGCAGCGTAGCCGACAAAGAAGACCTGGAAAAGGCACTTCAACTGTGCAAGGCCGATGGTCTCCCACCTATTCGAGGTGTCATTCAAGCAGCAATGGTTCTTCAGGTAAGTGACAGTAATTAAATTCAATGCGGTCACGGGCTAGTCTCCAGTGGCAGCTCTCACTCACCCTCATTTCTGGTCGATAGCAACTGACACGAACTATTTCCTAGGATACCGTCTTGGAACAGATGACTTTGGATAATTTCAAGACTGCAATCAATCCCAAGGTCCAAGGATCATGGAATCTGCATAAACATTTCGAGGCCAGTGACTCCCTAGACTTCTTCGTCATGCTCTCGTCAGTTGTTGGCGTGACAGGCAACATCAGCCAGGCCAACTACGCTGCAGCTGGATCCTACCAAGACGCCCTTGCACGATGGCGCGTCACCCAGGGCCTCCCTGCCGTGTCGATTGACCTCGCTGCCGTCAAGGCCATCGGCGTGGCAGCGGAGACGTCTGGTGTGCTGACGCGTCTTGGGAGGCTCGGTCTCAGCCCGGTCAGTGAGGAACAAGTTCTCGGGGTTCTCGGAACCGCGATTCTTGCCCCTTGCGAACCCCAAGTCGTCGTGGGGCTCAACACTGGCCCCGGTCATCACTGGGAAGCCAGCAGCGAGTCTCAGTTGGCGCGGGACGCCCGCTTCGCCGGGATACGGGCCCGGGACCCTAAGCAGCGGGACGGGGGTGACAACATCGCTGCCGGAGATTCGCTCGCGAGTAAGTTATCTGCCGCTAGCTCGACAGACGAGGCGAACGAGGTTGTAGGCTCGGCTATCGCGGAGAAGCTGTCTGACATCTTCATGATCCCTGTCGCTGACATCGACATGGCCAATAAGCCAGCACATTACGGCATTGACTCCCTTGTCGCCGTTGAGCTTCGCAACATGTTGCTCCAGCAGGCCGCAGCCGAAGTGTCCATCTTTGGGATCATGCAGACAGCGTCTCTAGCAGCGCTTGCGGCCGATGTTGCCGCTAAGAGTGCACATGTCAGTTTTTCTTGAGATCAAGTTGATGTTTGTGCTGTCCCTTGTATTTTTCGGCGCTCTGGTGGTTTTGCGATCATCTCTCATGTTAGTTACAGTATGGAGGACGTTTACAGAATAGATTTACTTTTTGCAACTCTAGTTGAACTACCCTATAGTGAACTGAACATCATTGACTCCAACGTGAACATGCATGAGGTGCATCCCAATTTGAGAGAAAAACAAAGAACAAATGACATGGAGAGTGATAGCATGTAGATTTAAATGGAGATCTTAGATTCTGCTTTGATTGAATTAGGCCTCCTTGATAGCCCTCATCCAGGCTAAGCATTTTGCGTGGAAAACCCGGAATATGTCAATATGATCAGCGACTGGGTGGGCCGACCACACTTGGCCTCCTCCATAATAGTATTAACAAACAACACAAGTCTATCGCATGTATGCACTACCAACGGTTCTATACAAGACCTCAAGACTTGAGGTTGAGATCTAAGATGACACCTGTGACACCTGACCTTCTGCCGCAGCTGCCCTGCTCTCCACCTCAGACTGGGGTGGTTTCTCATTCTGGCGTTGAGCTTCTGCATCCTGCGTTACATTGTTTACACGTATATCCTTCCATCCTAAACCACATCCAAAAGGAAGGGCGGCCACGGTGATGCCAGCACCAAGATACATGACGCGGCTGATGGCTGTGCTGTACGCCTCCAGAACCCCTTGCAGTTGCTGAGGGGGGACGACTTGACGGAATGCCGTTGCTCCAGCAGCCAGGACGAGTTCGGCATTGACTCCTGGAGCTTTAGTCTCAATCTCATTCTTTAGAACGTTGGTGAAGATGGTTTGGCCGCCTGCCAGAAACGTGGCACCGCCAAGGTACTGGGTAAAGATGACAATAGCCATGGCGATGGGAATCTCGGCAGCAGGAATCGCGTTCTGAATAGCGATGAATGACTTGATGAAAGAAATGGCGTTAGTTTTGTTTTGAACCAGTAGGCCAACGCATCAACTGATCACAGCGCAGCATTGTCACAATCGAAGAATGAGGCAACTTACGGGCGCAAAGGCAGCACCTACACCGACGGCAAATGGGATTTGGTAGCCAATCCATTTGGCCACAGAGGTATCGGGCCCAAGAAGTGACAGCACACCATATCCAACAGCCCCGATCATGCTCCCGATAATGACCCAAGGGAGGTAGTATCCGAGTGCGTGAACTGTGACGCAGTCAGCTGATGATGCAGAAACGCCAAAACGACGAACAAGATATGATACGACCAAAGGAAAATGATAATGTATATGTGACATATCTGGACTGGCTTACTTAGAACACCAGCCATCAAAGCAAGCAGGGCTTGTCCTATAGTGCTGGGCAGGAAATGCACACCACTCATGATGGCTGAGTCGTTTTTGATGGACTGAAAGTAGATAGGAAGGTAGTAATTGCCAAGGTATAAAGAACCCGACAGGAAAAATAAGGTGAAGGAGGCACTCATCACAATGCGATTCTTCAGCATGTAAAGAGGCACCAAGGCGTCGTGCCCCAGTCGGCTTTCCCAAACCAAGAAGGCGACGAGGGTGACCGCGGAGCCGACGAAGAGGCCAATAACTTGCGAGCTATCCCATGGGAAAGTATTGCCGCCATACTGTAAAGCCAAGAGGAACATGATGGAGGCTGGAGCAATGAGGACGAAACCCCACATGTCGAATAGTTTGAACCAATGTAGTAGGACCTCTCGTACTGGAGGTTTCTCTTGGACCTCGGGGATATGTGTGAAGAAGTAGAGCACCATCACGGCAGCACCAAGAGGCAGGTTGATGTAGAAGCCTAGGCAGAAACTCATTTAGTTGGTTACTCACGTTGACTTGGAGGGGGCATGGCTCCAAGAAGGAAGCTAAACACGTACACCAGCGCCAGGATACTTTCTCGGTAAAGGCACCACCAAGTAGAGGCCCAATGGCGACACCGATCTGGCCCAGGCCTACGTTGACACCCATGACCATGGCCTGTTTATGCGGCGGCAGAATACATGCAATGATAGTCAAGGCCCCGTTGAGGACACCAGCAGCACCTATCCCAGCAACTGCTCTTCCTATGATGAACATGTCTGAGGACGTAGCCGCGCCACAAATGGCGGATCCCACCTCGAAGAGAATGATAAAGACAAAGAATGACCACTGCATGTCATACATTGGTTAGGTTAGGCTTGTAGTTAGGCGTGGGTACTTGCCTTGGTGTTGAGGTGTGTGAAGATCCTGCCACTAACAGGCTGAGTGGCAGCGCTGGCGAGCTGGTACGCGCTGCCATACCTGCATCTCCCATGTTAATAGGTGCCTTGGCCAGATTCGATCTCAAAGGAAGGATACGCCCGGATATGGGAGAGGCGCTACTCACCAACCGACGTCGAGCAGCGAGTTGAACTTGTTCGTGATGGAAGGGATCGCCGTGGTGATGATTGAGTTGTCCAGCATGACCAGGAAATAGAACATGGTAAGCGGGATGAGAATCAGCGTGACCTGGAGTGGCGAGACCGGCTCATTCTTCTTCGCTTCGGATATTACACCTTCTGTCGGCGGCTCGCCTTTGGAGCTGGGCTGCGAAGTCTCGGACATGTTGGCTTCGGGCCTCCTGCGAAAGGACAAAGGCGCTGCCAGAGTATCGTGATGTCGTAACCGGGTTCTTGAATCTCAGCGTCTCATTGGTCCCAGCCGAGTGATAACTTTAAACTTTAAACCAAGATCTCGAAAAGGTTGCGATGCGAGAATCATGCGGGTCCAGGCTGGTGTGACTAGTCTTGCTCAACTACAACAACTACTGGACTTTGGATAGAATTCTTTTAATATCAACAATGCTGAATTTTTTTGAGGCCAGCATACACCTGTTCCCCCCTTCGTCTCATACAAGCACGGAGTCGTCGGGGCGGAATTCCTGAATCCGCTGCAGGCCGGATTTGGTCCGCCGAAGTCCGTTGCTGGCCGATTGCCGGACAAGGGCCGACCCGTCGAAAGTGTCAGGATTTGTACGGAGTAATCTCTTTTGCCAAGAGATGCCGGGGAGCCAGATCCGTCATCTGCATCGAGGCGATGCGGGCCATGTGCCGTGGGACACTCGGCTGCAAAAGAGCGGCAAAGCAGCTCGTCGTGCTAACTAAACATACGAAGGTCTCCTGATTGGAATCCTCCGAACACCCGCATGAAGTAGGTCAGAATTACGAGGTGGGAATGCGGTACGAAAGAGGATTACGCAGCCAACAGACCAGGAACCCCAGTCTCGCGCTGGACGTAGCCTAAGTATGCGCAAAGATCCTACTGGCTGTCTAAGTCATATATAATATAATAGATATCTATCTATACGCGCAAGCGAAATGTCGATGCCTGGTTGCGAGAGCCGCGAGCTGGTATTCGTTGAGCGGTATCATTACGCCAAGGACAAGTGACGCACGCAGGCTTACAACTGGACACTTGTCGTCCTACCAAGCCGTACAGCCTCAAAAGCTAAAATGTAGTCCATGTATCCATATCATCCGTAAGCCATGGCATTATAGACTCAAAACCCATCCCTTCGTCAGCAAAGTTGGCCCAGTTTACTTGTTCCTCTGCCGGTTGTTCCTCCGGTGCAATCTTAGTGCTTATCCAAGCTCGCAGAATCCGCGCAGTTCTCGGAAACTGTGCGAGCAGCTCGTCGGGAGGTAAGTCGGCTCCTTGGCTACTGGCCAAGTCCATCTTCTCAGCCGCGCGGTCGAGTACCACACGTAGATCCACTACGTTGCGCACAGCCTGGCGGTCCCAAGACGCGTCTTCGAGTGTGGAGAGCCGTATGAGCGTCACCAAACAACGTGCGAGTTGCCCCCAAGATAGAAACGAAAGACCGCGCCAGGTTGAAGGCTGCATGCTCAGGAAGATGTCCAACCACGCCTTTATGGCATTTACCGACCGCCACAGGTATTCCACTCGCTCAAAGTTGGGTACGCCGCAGCTGTTGCTGCTGGTTCCAATTGCCGTTGTAGAAAGCACTGGAGCCTTGGAGTTGGCCGTGTGGCCCGTCTCCGAGATGCAGAGCTCGATGTAATGCACGTGAAGCATAAGCATATCTGTGGCTTCAACAAATCAATTATCACAAAATAATCAGCCACGGATCGGGGGATGACGTCTACAGCACTCACCTTGTGATGGCAGAGTCGAGGGCATAGACCTTTTCAACTCTAACAGCTGTGTCTGCACCGCGCCCAGGAATAGAAAAGCCGAGGGCGGTGCTGCCGTTGATGTTGATATCTGGCCGTGACTTTCTTGTAAATGGTCTCTAGCTTTCACGGTCTCCTGTGCAAGAAGCTGCAAGCGCACCTGGTATACCAATGCATCATCGCTTGCGCAATGTTTGCGATCTGACACCGCACGCAAATGCGCCTCCATCTGAGGTGTCCACCGCATGGTGTCTATTTGTGTAAAGTAAGATGAGATGCTGTGATTTGTTAGCTCGACTTGATTCTGCGCATGAATCCGGATTACTGTCGTATCCATGGGATTACGCACATGGAACTGAGTAGAAAGCAACCCAGAGCTGCCCGTTGCTGCTCAAGCAGTGGCAATCCGGTCTCCCGAGGCGTAACTCGGATAGGGCATTGAAAGTCGGGAACAAAGGACCCCATCATGTGTTCGTCTGGTGGGGGCAGCTTATTCAGACCCAAGTCATTGGTTATAGACATAGCCATCATTACGAGACGAGACAACGTTTCTGTTTTGGTGAGAAACTGTTCGGAGCCCCAAGCCAAATACGTGAGCAGCCCCAGCAGAAGATCGAGGCTCGATCGGTTGTCAACGAGACACTCTTGCGCAAGCAAACATTTCAACTCTCTCCCACGCTTCAGCTTATCCTGTATCGAGGTTGCCGACACAGCAACTATGGCACGGAAGAAGAAGGGCCGCTCGCGACGCAGCTGCTCGACATTCACGTCGGCGGCAAGATACACGAATGGGAGATTTGGCAGCATGTGCAGCTGAAAGTTTCTGAGATACCTCCTGGCCTCGTCAAGGGACGGCTGCGGCGTCTGTACAGACGCGAGCGGGAATCGGAGTGGCCCGGCACTCGACGGGAAGACAGCGCCGCCATCAGTAGAAGGACTGGCAGAACTCAGCAACGAATTCGGCGTTGCCTCTGCTCCGGCTGCGCCGTTGGACAACGACGATAGTGGCCCCTGGTTGACCACGCCTTGCTGGTCGAGAAGGCTGTGCAGGGCCTCTGTCGTGTCGGGCGAGTTGGCCAGCGACTGCAAGACGGAGACGACGGCGTTTAGCTTGCCCTCGAGCTGGGCGATCTTGGCCCCCGCGTCTTTGGTTTGCTGTGCATTCCGCGAGCGAACAGACTCTGACGGTACGCATTGCTTGTTCAAGCGGTGGCATCTAAAGACCTGTTGTCAACGGCTATGGGCTAGCGACAGACGGGGCTAGGAGACTCGCCTTTCGCAGCCGCGCTCGCCAGTCCGAACGATACACTTGCATTTCGCCTTGAAGCAATGCAGGCAAGCTTGCCCGTACGGCGCTGTCCGACAGGGGGCGGCTCTCCTCTCCATTCTGATTGCGTGGTCACCGAGTCGAACAAGACGAGTTGCCGGATTGAAGTGCGGGAATAGGAATCGGCGGCACGGATTCCGCTGTGAGGAAATGAGACTCCGGACCAACGTCAGGAGACGGACGGACTTGAATTCCGTCAGCCACCCCGACGCCTCGTTGTCGACCTTCTGGTACCGACCGTTGTACTTGTCATATATCTGCGCCGCATCCCACGGGGAATTCCTGGCGAGGCTCAACTTCTCCTGATCTTCCGCTTTTGCCACCGCCATATCTGACATGGCTTTGTCCTTTTGGGGGGGTGGGATGATGGCTCGATTCGATTCGTTTGTGGAAGATCCCGTTGATAGCTGACAAGCCGCCCAATGTCACCTTGGTCGAGTGGACAGACTGAGTTGGGTGATGACATGCAGCACTGGTGACAGGGGGGGGCCCCAGCGCTCTCTCCAAGAGCTTCAGAGCTGGGGGCCAGAAATTAATTCGGCGACTAGAATCGTATCTGGGCGGACGGGCGCTCATGTTGGGCTCGGATGGTTCGAGAACCGTCGCCGTCCATTGGACTGCACAGCCTTTTCACTCGGTACCAGTTAGGTAAATGCTGCTGCAACTCGATCCGCCATGGTCCTATCAGCTCAGGTACCCGGCATTCGCGCACCGGTAAGCCAACCCAACAAGGCCAAACGGATGGATGAGCCCGCATCCGGTTGCAACAGACACCTCGGTCTATCTCACGAGACAATGTACCTGGAAGTGGAAAAGCGTAATGGGCCCAGGATATGCCCTATATAGCAGTGCCCGTGCAATCATAGCAAGCCATTCCTTGCTAGTGGGAGATATATAACTCGATCCGTGTCTGTCTGCAACGGCCTTGGTTGCCAATCTAGGCGCCTGGACCGACGTCAATCCACCCTCAGCATGCCAGTGGGAGTTCGCCAGCAGCCAGGGCTCGCCTGTGAAGAATGCCGGAGACGCAAGGCAAGATGCGATCGGGTACGACCACAGTGTGGTCACTGCGTTGAGTCTGGGGCTTCGTGCGTGGTGATCGATAAACGGCCGCAAAGAGGGCCGAAGAAGGGCCAGCTCAAGTCCCTGCGCAACCGAGTGGGTATGTCTGGGCCCCTTGAGGATGCGATGTGCTTGATCGAGAAACTCTCTGCAAGATCAAACTCACTCTTGTTGCTGTCATGCAGTTCCCTGATCCAGACGGCTAACCTTGACTCGCAGCAACACTTGAGCGGCAACTACTTCATCAGTTGGCTTGCACTGAGCTTGCAGCTGATCAAGTTACAGGTCCTGATACTACTGCTGCCGTTGCAGCACCGGTGCCGCCGGTCGAAGTCATGTTTCAGGAAACGGACCACAGTGTTGGCAGAGCCACAGATCTGGAGGCCAACGACACCACAAGTTTTATGTCCATCGTGGACACGTTGAAGCATGATAAATTCAGTGACGGGTTCTTGCTCACAGATACAGCAAGCATCACGCCACCGCAAATATACCAAGACGATTCACAAATTCATCCACTTAACAAATATTTGATCTCACCCAGTCCGACAACCACAGGCACAAGCACGCCGTGTACGACAAGCCAACCGTTACCCATTGAGGAGTTGAATATGACAAGTCTTGTGCAAGCAGAACTGTACGTTGATTACACTAATCAAGCCACACACACACACACACACACACACACACACAACGCTATAGCGAAGCCGACTAATATGTTGAAATGACCAACCCAGGGATCAAGTGTACTTTGAGCACGTGCACGAGATTGCGCCCATTGTACACAAACGCCGCTACTTTTCCTGGGCTGGACATGAACACGTCAAACTGGCCCAGGAATGTCTTCGTGCTGCCATGTGGACAATGGCGGCTGCGGCGTCAGCGGCATTTCGCAACCTTGCTGAGGGGCTGTGCGCGAAGACGAGGCAAATACTGGATATGCTCAATGTCTTGGAGCCGGAGACGGTCCAACTCGAGCAAATCCAAGCCTGCTTACTCTTGGCCCACTACGAATTATTGAAACGTTACGAGCACAGGGCTATGCTGACGGCTGGCCGGGCCTTTCGGTTGATTCACATGCTCCGTTTGTATGACGTTGATAGCGAATGTCTGTCTCCGAATTCCTCTACCATGACGGAAGAGGCGTTTTCTGAAGCCGAAGAGAAACGGCGAACATTTTGGCTTGCTTTTGCTCTGGATCGCTTTCTCAGTACGCGGAACGAATCAACCTTGACCCTGCATGAAGAATCGGTGAGTAAGCTTACGACATTTCATTATGACTAGTTCGTCACATTCCTAGCCAGCTCATCATCTTCACCGCAGATCTGCACTCGCCTCCCTGCGCCTGAGACAAATTTTCAAAATAATCAGCCAATCGAGATGGGCTTCCTCTCGGGAGCGGTGGAAAACGGAGGCCGCGATTTCACCTTGTCTCCGTTTGCAAAATGCATTGTCACAACAGCTCTCTACGGCCGCTGCATCACACACAGGCGGCTGGCTCGCGCAGCTGTCATCTCTGGCACCAGCCTGTGCAATGTTTGGAGTCAGTTCGAGTGGCTTTTCGCTCTGTTAGAGAAACGAGTGCAAAGATGCGTGACAAACTCAACCTCTTCCCCGCCAATTCTTGAAAGAGACCCCATGGTCGTCTTTTCCCGTCTGCTTACCAACAGTGCCGTCATCTATCTCTACCATACCGCTCAAATAACTCCTTTCCATCTCGAGGAATATGGGTACCAACTTAATAATCTCGTCGATTACGAAACATGCGCATTTCAAGCTGCCAGATATACAGCCGTCCTGGCCAAGGCAGTGCCTCATCTCGAATACATCAAGGTATGTCTAGTGATGTGCAATGGGCCAAGAGTAGTCTGTCATGGTTGTATATAATGGGATCAGTACCCGAGGGCCCCAATAGCTAATGTCGTTAAATTATGCATGCCTCATTGACTTGTATTAATTTCCATACAGATCCATCCATGTCTACCCGATACACTGGAAATCGCAAATAGATTCCTCATGGCGAGAAAATCCGAACCCACAGAAATAGACGGTGAGGTAGAGCAGCAGCTGCTCACCACATTACAGGGCCTGAGGGACATGAATAGCTTAGTGCACGAACATTTATGCTTACTAGAAGTCGGTGCTACGCGATAGAAATCTGAGAACTGTGCAACCCACAAGCTCTGGCCATTACATGTGGTTGATAGCGGACGTCCGAGACGGCTACGGTATCAACATTTTGACTCTAAAGGTGTCCAGAAAATTTGGCAATCCATTAGACCATAGATTAAGGTCCGATAAATTTACACTTATCCATCAAGCTGGGATATTCAGTAAGAGTCTGGCGGCCATTGTGTTACTCCATGGCCCAATCAGATTCGAAGGAATATCGTGGATGAATGAGCTTACTCTTAGCATGAGTCACAGGTGGCAGCTTGCGAACAAACATCTGTAATATAGAATATCTCAAACTAGACCTTCCTTTGTCTAATATGATATATAGAACTTTAAGGTTGGGTAAATGAATCAGGAATATTCCACACTATGCTCCCCAAGATAAATTGTTTCAAACGATTAGCGATAGATGTCCTTTGAATTGTCGCTCATTTTTCGCGCGCGTAAGAAATAATGTCGAATTGAATTCATCACTTTCAAGGCATTAACCACGGACTCTGCCTCGGCAATTTGGAAACATATGTGTCAGCATGATGAGCTTAGTGAACACAATGAAGTTAGTTGTTCATTTCAACTCGCCGACTTTTTTGGAAGCAAAACAAAAGACTGGCCAGCACGGTTTGTCGAGGTGAATTCTTGTTCCTTCGAGATGCTGTGCTTATTGCAATCGGTCAGTTTGATGATAGTTTGCAGATAAAATAGGAGGAGTTTAGCAAATTTGAGTAGTCTATCTAAGATATAACTGGATCTGCTTCCTTAGCCATTAGCTATAGGTCTGGATTAAATTGTAATCCTGACTAAAGCCAATTTCACAATTCAGCCTTCTATATACTTGGTAGAGGTTCAATGATTGAAAGAAATATTCGAGCCCACGTCTATATACAAAATCAAAAGAATCGCTCCCTTGTTTAAATCACCATACATCTATAGAAGAGGAATGGATTGTGCGTGGTTGACGAACAAGCCCTCCGGGTCGATTTTAGCCTTGATCTCCTTCAGGCGTTGGTAATTGGCGCCATATAGTCGGGAGCTCCATTCGGCCTCGCTCAGCTCAGTGTCGGCATAGTTGACGAATCCTCGAAGGCGAGCGCCACGGGCCACCAAAGATTGCTCAAAGGGCTTGATCAAGCTCTTCATGTACGCCGGGCCGTCCGAAGGGTAGTTGTTGGCATCGACAGAGTTAGCTTCCCATCGGATGAGCCACAGGTTCTTGCCGTGAGCATATGCAGTGTCGGAATCGGAAATGGATCGCGAGACGCCACCCCAGAGATCCAAGAACCCAGACTTTCGAAGATCAGTCCGGTTGAACGCCAGAGTAGTGCTGTTGAATAAAGTGCGCGCCTGTTTAAATGTCAAGGGGTGATCGGTTGTTGTCGTCAAGGCCTGAGTATAGAAAGCTCGGCCGCCAAGAGCGCCACCGTCGGGAGCATTCATTCCTGGCCCAGCAACTTGAACTTCCATGTCCCAGAATGGAAGTTCTGTCTTAGAAATGGTGGTCTCGTTGCTAATCTTGCGGAGGCTCTTCATAAGAGGTGCAATGGCCTTGTCGAACTTGTCGGGGTTGCCATAAAAGTAGCCAGATCCAGTGTATGGAGGAGCACTGAGGCTCCAACGGAGTGCAAACTCATCTGGGCAGGCTTTGCTGGTGGCATAATCTTGGATGGCAATCAGAGCCTTGGCTCCAGCATCAAGAGAAGCCTTTCCGATAGAGACGGTAAAGTTGACAGCAGTTGCAAACTCAGGCTTATGTGTCTTAGTAGTCACGGAAAGGATGATGCCATAGGAGGCACCAGCCCCCTTTGCAGCCCAAAGGAGATCCGAGCCCTTCTCAGCTTGCACAATCGTACCGTTGTACAGCATGTACTCTATAGACACAATGTTGTCCATGGGAGTACCAAAGACTCGAGACGTAGATCCAAAGCCACCACCAATGCTTGAGCCAGTAACACCAACATGAGCACCTCTGACATGAGGAATATGGCGACCAGCAGTATCCCAGAGATACTTGACCACAGGACCAACATGAGTACCGCCTCCAAAGGTAAGGAGGGTGCTCGACTCGTCGTAGCTGACAGAGTTAAACGCAGCCATGTTAATGACGAGGTTTCCGGGGTTGCCGAAGCCATAGCCCTGGAAAGAATGGGCAGGACCAAGAGCAGAAACCTTTACAGATGTGTTGCGAGCACACTCAAGAGCCAGAGCCACATCGTCTCGGGTCTCAGGAAAGGCAATGCAAGCTGGGTCAGGCTTGATTCGCTTCTGGAACTGCACCGTCTCATCGGCCCAGGAGCTATCGGAGCTGACGATGCTGCGCACGCCTGCGTTGCTCAAGCAAGAGTGGAGGGCCGGAGCAGTGGAATTGTCTTGTGCTGCGACCAGTGGAGAAACTAGACAAAGGAGAGAGGCGACGGCAAAGCGTCCCAAGGAGTTTTGAGTATACATGACTGCTGCAGGCCTGCTGTAGTAACAGTTCACGATGAGAATCAAGTTGGAGCGGGTGGAATGGCAACGGCTTCGATTTATTTTCATCCTTCTAACAGCAATCCTTCTGATAGCGATCTCCATAACGGTTCGTGATTGTGGATATGCCATCATCTACGCCAGTGCGGCAGGGCAAACCTTCTTTTCGCTTGGCCTCGTCAATCTGACATGTTTCGCTTCCTTCCAGCGTGCTATGTTGTTTGAGAGCTCTCACCATAAGCTTAAAAACCGGGGATGCTAGCCGAACATGGCAGGGCTTCGTTTTAACGTTGAGTGCGCCACTCAACCGGGCTCGTTTCTTGGCAGTGGACATGATTTCTTCCGTCGACTTCCATCATGCCTCGCTCCGTGTCATTTGCGATCTAGCTTTCGTCGTTCAACACGCAATGGCCAACCATTTCCTGCCAGGCATGTGGTCTAATCTGATCCTTACAGGGAGATCATTGGCGGATTCGAGAAAGAGTTTAATCCGGGGCCCCTCTAATTTCCGCCACTACCGGCAAAATGAACTAGTCTTATTCCATAGGTGGAAGCTGTCGATCTGGTCTGTCAAGGTCTCAATCTGGGTAGAGGTTTATTAGTAACCGGTATAGAAAGTGTTGGCTATGAACCATTTAATATGGTTGGGGTTCGTCACTGCGCTCGACTTTGATCTGTGTCGATACTTTGGTGTCTCTGTTGGAGCCTTGGCTGCAAAGGATATAATTCGTCAAACTTCCGAAACACAACTATGCGTCCCTTTCATCTCAGCGCGGCCGTTGGGTCCGCTCTGTGGATCGCATCTTGCAGCGCCGTAACTCTGTTTGCCGCTGATTCCGGTGGTAATGTGACTACGCTATCGCTTCTCGGATCAAAGTCCAACTACACTCTCGAAGTAAAGGCCAAGACGACCGATTGTGAAGTCAATCCGTCCTGGCTCACTCTGGACAAACACAACCGCGTGCTCTACTGTCTCGACCGCGGAGGCACCACCTCGGTCTCTGGGTCTCTGAACTCATTTTCAATCGGCCATGGTGGAGCCTTGACTCGCATTGCGCGAGTTGACGCACCCTTCAGCGGCGTAGCTGGTGAGATTATCACAACGAAAACAGGAGCGCGAGGCTATGTGAGTGCTTCATAGTAAGTAGAGCAACCTAGGACCAAGGGATTCGATCCAATATTAACCCACCACAGCAACAAGAGTGCAGCTGCTGTGTTTGCTCTTGGAGAGAAGGGCGCTCTGCCTGGAACCGGCCCATTGCAGCAAATCTTCCCCACCATCAACCAAACAGGCCCTGTTCCCTCTCGACAGGACAGGAGTTATCTCCACCATGTCATCCGTGACCCCACGGGCAAGTACATCGTCATTCCAGATCTTGGAGGCGATCGCTGCCGTGTCTACACATATAACAAGGACACTGTGGCTCCCATTGCTGAGGTCGATGGTCTCACGGCCGAGCCCGGCAGTGGACCACGCCACGGATTCTTCCGCGTCATGAAGAATGGCGATACCTTTTTCTTCTTCAACGGCGAAATTGACCAGAATGTTTATTCCTATCGAGTCAAGTATACGTCAACTGGCTTGTCCTTTACCAAGGTGTTCGAGATTCCTGCTGTCGATGGCGAGCTACCTGCTGGTACAGCCCCGACTAGCGAAATTGCCATGAGCGTAAGTACCCATTGCTCCACTCTTCTCGTTCATTAACTTGAGATGGATGCTGATTTGGTCTTCACTAGCCTGATAAGCGCTTCCTTGTTGTATCCAACCGCGAAAAGTCGTTCAGGGACTCTGTCATCCGGGCAACCGGACCCTCCGACACATTGTCGACCTTCCGCATCAAGGAAGATGGAACTCTCAGTCTTGTGCAACTTGCTCCATCGGGCGGTTGGTCACCTCGTCAGTTTTCGTTTAACAAGGCGGGAGACAAGATTGCAGTGGGCCACCAGAACAACCGCACAGTGATTATCTGGAAACGAGACATCAAATCAGGCAAGATTATTCTGGAAGAGGACGGTGGCAAGCTTGGACAAGTTACTTTGACTGGGGCGGTCGTTTCCACTATCTGGGATGAGTAGATTTAATATCTTGGAGAAGGGTGGTCCAGAAATACGGTCACAATTCCCTGAGTCAATTGGCTCGATTGAGTTATTAAAGTAGATTTGATGGTATCAATACCGTGTTTCTGGTAAGTGTTCTATTCTCAAAAGCAATGTGAGTCTCAATAAAACATTTGTCTCAAAACCCCCCAAAAAGACTTTGTTGGGTTATTTTTCCCCCGTCTAATCCGCGCCCAGTTGTGTGAACCATTTGCTGCTAGTCCAGTCTCGGAACCTGAAGAACTTCCCGCGTAGATACTGACCGTAAACCCACTGATCCTCATCTCTAAAGATGGTACGACTCCCATTTCCAGCAAGTGATCAACAACGGGGGGGTTTCGCTTCCCTGTCTGACCCTCTTCGAAGGTCGATTGCTTCCCTGCGCACGGTTTTCCGCCTAATGCACATTCAAGGAAGATGATCTTCTCAGATTCCAAACTTGATTCGACCTTCTCCTTCGCATATATTGTCAATCCGTGCTCAATAGCAAGATCAAGAAAGCATCGACAGTTAAATTGCCCAAGGATACTGGCCATGCAGTACTCCAGGGTCCACCCCCTTGCATCACTGTGATGAACCAATGCATCCTCCATGCTGTTTAGCAGCTCTGTCTCGGTGTGGTTAGATTCAACTTCCATGTGACGTGCGTAAAGAAGTGAATCGCTAAACCACAGAGGCAGGTTTTCTGAAATATGTACCAACCGAGACATGTGTAGCAAAGCCTTCATTTGACATATCGTAGCTGAGAATAATGCTGTCCAGGGCTCAAACTCCGCCCCAGCACGCTCAAGAAGCAACCGGTCAATGTCGCTTGTTTTCAGAAAGTCATTCACTGTTCGATGAAGAGGCCCAAGTCTTTCGCTGAGAAGAGTAGGTTGGCTGGGGATCGCAGTGATGTGCAACAGATCCTTGCACTGAGCTGAAATCTGTCTTTTCTTGACCCTCAACCTTTCCGCTGATGTCGAGTCAAGATCAGGCCAGTTCTTCATTGAAATTGATGTTTCAATGCTTCTCCCATTTCCATCCAAGTTGATGTAAAGCAATGTCAAAAAAGGAATGGGGCCTGAGGCATATTTTATGAGCTGGAGAAGACGAGCAGTTCGTTGCCAGTAGATCTTGTCAATGCTATCAAGCATGCGCCGAAAGACTTCTTCGAGCTCAACGGGGATCTGGGTGAGTCGGCGATTTAGATCTGAAATCTCGTCCTCATTTCTGAGGCCTCTTAACAAGGATCTGACAACAAGATAAACCCAAAGGAAGACACCTTGGGCTTTTGATCCGATTTCAGCTATTAAAAATTCTGCGGCATTGTTATCGGACTCTTGCAGCTTGTGAAACTGCGGGTTCGAGAGAAGCATATCAGACACAAAGATGTCAATATCCGTACTGGTTAACTCGTGGATGTACAACTTCCAAGGACTTGAGCCAAATGCATCTACAAAGTCAACCCAAGCCCGGCTCGATGTGCAAATCTTAATATTAGGCGAATTGCTGAGTCTAAGAAGGACGCTGGCAAGTTCTCCATGATCGCCGCTATATTCGTCCAGTCCATCAATAAACAGACAGACACGAGCAGATAGAGCCGTCGCTGCCGCAAGGTTATTTAAACACTCTAGCAGCTCAGATCGAGTCCAAGCATCAAGGTAACTAAGTGACTGGTCATTCCAGCGGCGTGGGCATACTGTTGGAGCCAGATCGGGATAATTCACGAGAAGATCAAATAAAACTGTCCGCAAAAGGCCGTCTTGAGATTTTTGAATCGGAGGGCCGGCGCTCCAGAAGAAATGCTTTGCCACGATGAGCGTGTGCGGATGGGCCCAGGCTCGAAGTTGTTTGCGAGTTTCAGAATGTTGGACCAGATATTTCATCAAAGTGGACTTGCCAGATCCGGCTTTTCCAGAAATCCAGTAAATACCAGCTGGTGATCGAAGCCACTCCTTGAAGTTGATATCAGTACCATCTGTGAATATCCACTCAAAGGTTCTTTTATGTGCTGCTGCTACCTCGGACTCTCGTTCCCGGATTTGACGGAAATATAGGCCAGCGACAAGTTCGCGGGTTTTATTAAGCTTCTCCATTTCGCGTTGAAGACCCGGGAGCCGCTTGGGGAGAATCTCCAGCTTGGATGAAATTATGCGCATGCCTGAACCCCCGTCTTCCACTTTCCGGATGAGCTCAGTGTCATGCTCATGGCGGTCTAACGCGGTGGTAATCTTTTCTAATTCGATGCGTAATGTTGATGTGACTTCCCCAAGGTTGTTTCTCTCTGGATTCCAGAGATAGTCTCATGTGTTCCGGGTGATGTCATTTCTTTCAATCGGTTTCTGCAGCCATTAGCATTGTCTTCGTGATGCTTCGCCATCTACGCACTGAAGGTGAAAATTCAACCGCATAAACACGGCATCTCTCATCCTGTTAATTCTTATTTCCAGTTCCTCAATGTCCTTCTTTCGCACAACGTTTTTCATCGATAAAACGACATGTTGAATAAACTTTTCAAGACTCTTCTTCTCCGGCTTTTGTTGGAGTCGATCCAATATATAGAGCAAGTCAGTCGTTAGTTTCGAGCATTTCTTTGTAAGCGAAAGAAGTGTCTGGTCGGTCGAGCAGAGTTTGTCGGTCTCCACCTTTTGCAGCATATCTTGTAGGCTTTTTACGACTGACGACAATTCCCGATTTTCTTCATGGTGGTGTTCTGTGCCGTTCCAGATATTCCTGCAAATCTTGATCAGCTTTGAAGAGACGTCTACGAATTGGATCAGGTTGCTCGCCAATCCAATCGCAGCCAAAGCCTCCATCGTGTGTTTCGGTCGCTTGGGACTCTTTTGGGGAGGATGAAGCGTGATTCCACGACCACAACCATGAAAGTCCTGTCTCACACAAGCGAAAAGAATCTTGAGCGTTTATCAAACGTCTGTCAGAATCAGGCTCTCATGGCGATTTTTCAAGCGGGGCGGCAGCTCACGTGAGAAACGTGCATATCAGTAGCCCGCAAGGCTCGGAAATCAACTGATTTGACACCCCTGCACAAAAAAGGTGTTTGACAGGACGAACTCCTTGGGTCATCCGTCGTAATTGGATGCCTGCATATTGTCCCAGAGCCTACATTGCACCTACTATTCAATTGAAGATGGGAATACTTCAGAAATTAATGAGCGCCCTGTCACAAAATATCATCAAGCGAGCATGATTGACCCATAAAAGCGCGGGAGCGGGCAGGATGTCCAATAGAAGCACTGGATCGTGCTGATAAAAAGCAAACACATGATATAAATTTGGCGAGTTTTTACCGTCTTGACGACTAAAAAGAGCGCTATGGGTGTAGGGTAGGTAGGTCTGGTGAACGGTTCGTGCCTTAATACCACCATTTAAGCAATGCCCGAGATCATAATTTAGTGATAGTGAACGGCCTCTATAGGATATATCAGTAGAAAGGGGGCCAACACTTTTCCCTTTTAAACATATCAAAGGCTTCTCGAGTCGGGCTACTTGAAAGTGCAAATAGAAAACTCCAAGGCAGTACTGTTGAGCTAATTTCGATCCCATGACCATGTGATGGACTTCATTGCCACGAGTTATGAAAAGTTTGGTCCAAGTGTTTCAGCTAAGACTCCACAGGATGCCAATAGCCTTGAGCACATAAGGGAAACTTGCGCAAAATGGAGCGTCAGACGTAATTGATCCACACGGTTGAAGTGATTCCAAATGAGCCGACATCATCCGGAACCCCGCGTCTGGAGCTTACTCGCTGCAATGTGATCCCGAGTTTGATGACGAGGACCAAGTCGGTGGACCATCACAGTAGTAAGAATATCCATCAGCAATAAACAAGAGGCGAATCCAATATTAAGCAAATCTATGTCTAGACATTTCTTCCCCGACTTTTCAGATCGCACGCCTTGATGTTGATCAAAGTGAATAGTAGCAACCCATCAACATGCAGTCAGACTTCACAATCAATCCGGCCCAGTTTGACGGGAGTCAGATTACTCCGAGCACAACTCAGCTATGCGAATCCATGCGGAAGACTGATGAGGCTACAGATGCAGACTTTGTAAGTCGAACACGGCATCGGCGTATTCGTCCTGACTACGAATTAATAGCCGATTTGCTGACACGCTTGCGAATAGGGTGATGTAGAGAAGATGAGGGCAGGATGGATGTCGGTGAACCTGCCGGGCATTGACAATATTGAGATCAAGTCCAGAGAGGATGGTCGCACTATAACCTGTCGCTTGGTTCGGCCTAGTTTCAAAGAGCCACCGCGTGGCACCTTTCTTCACTTCCACGGTGGCGGCGTGGTGATCGGCTCACATGATAAGTTGGTGTCTCATGGATGATATTTGCCTATGTGCTAATGACAATAGGAACGATCCGCTTCTCCAGCGATTTGCCGATGCATCGGGATGCGTTGCCCTATCGGTAAATTATCGACTGGCACCGGAGAATGCGGTTCCTCTCCCAATCCAGGACTGCTTTGATGTGGCAGACTATCTTGTTGAGCACGGTTCAAAAGAGTTTGGCGGACCCTTGAGGTTTATCGGTGGAGAGGTAAATGACTCCCTCTCTCATTTGAAACGAAGCCGCAGAACGATGAAGACGTTTATACTGACTCGCGAGAAATGATACAGTCCGCCGGGGCCTTTCTTACCATGCATACCTTCTTCCATCTTATAGGTACAAAGCCAGAATTTGATACGCTGAAAGGCCTCGTCCTGTCGTATGGCTGTTACTCTTGGTCCATTTTACCAGGGGCCTTCACTCTACAGGACCCCGTCTGCGTCAATACGCAAAAGATTAAAGGGTTCCGAGACCTTATTTTCTCCAAGGGCGCAGATAACAGCGTGGACGTGTTTGACAGCTTCGAAGCTGAGTATGGAATCCTTGCCCAGCGCGGGATGCCATATGATCACCCCATCAAGCATCCTGCAGCATCGCCCCTCTATCGTCGGATGGATGCGATAAAATCACGACTTCCACGAGCGCTGTTTCTCTGCGGAACGGCTGATCCATTGCTTGATGATACGATTTTGATGTCGGCCCATTGGCAGATGGCAGGTGGCCCAGCTACGGTTAAATTCGTGCCTGGTGCACCTCACGCATTTGTAGAGCTTCCCCTAGAGGCGAGCGACTGTGTCGTGCTTTCAGCGGATATTATCCGGGACTTTTTGCAAGAGGCTCGCGAGTAGGGAGTTGTTATCGATGACCGGATGAATAGTGATTTGTTGTGCAAGAAATACGTATCACAAATTGGTGATCAGGTAGCATTGGATTGCCTCGGCTGCGTCATCTTGTTGCTTGCGGGACAGCAGTAGCGGAATGAAGTGAGACAAGGCATCGAATCGATACCCAATCATCCAACAGTGATTGGTTCACAAGCCAGTGTCTAATCGTTTACAGTACGTAGCACATACTCGTGAATGATGAAGCTCAAGTTGTCTCATGTGTTTGGACGATGCTACTTAGACACAATATAAGTCTCGCCAGTATGCTTCTGTAATGAGTAGATCCATCGCTTTGGACGGCACCAACGCGCTGTGCAAATGTCAGGCACTTCAACACATCATCGACCAGCTCATCACCTGAACATTGCCATTGCCGTCAGCCGTCACAGTGACAGCTGACACGCAAATTGCACATGGGACCAAGAATGGGGCGCAGAATCATTGTGGACAACGCGGCATTTGAGGCCCGAAATAGCCGAGAAAAACAAACCGCGGCAAAATTGGGCTTATAAGCGGCCCGGAAATATTAATTCCCGCTGCAAACCTCGGCAAGCCCACATCAACATGTGGCTCGAGCTCCGCGGGTCCAATCACATGTATGTATGCCGGCTCCCTTGTCCATCGAGGATTCCAGGGTGTCGTGTAAAAGCTCGCCCTTTCTCGCGGAGAACGCTGTGTTTCGATAATCCATATATTCCCAAATCTGTCCGGACCGAGATTTCCCCATCGCTTCTAGCCCCTGGGTTATCCGAGTGTCCCTGCGGTCTGTCATCGTCTCACCAGCCAGCGGCTTGAGTATCCAGGATGGCCATCAAGAGCGTCCCCCGGCAGTCGTTGACGGTAGTGGACAATAGGACGGGCAAGGCTTATGAGCTCCCCATCAAGCACAATTCGGTGCTGGCCACGGACATCAAGAAGATCAAGGCGCAGTCGCCAGATGACCGTCCCGAGGATGAGACCAGCCAAGGCCTCAGAGTATACGACCCTGCCTATATGAACACGGCAGTGGTGCAGAGCAAGATTACCTACATCAACGGCCAGGATGGCGTCTTGAGATACCGCGGATACCCCATTGAGCAGCTGGTCACGAAGAGCAACTTTCTCGAGTCGGCATTCCTGCTTCTCTACGGAGAGCTTCCCACAACCTCCCAGTTCAGCAACTGGCAAGATGAAATCATGCACCACACTTACATTCACAGCGACATCGAGGGCATGTTCAAGTCGTTCCGCTATGACTCGCACCCTATGTCTATGTTGACTTCGGCATTTGCCACTCTTGGCGCTTTTGCACCAGAGGCGAACCCCTCGTTGCGCGGCCAGAAGCTGTACACCAACGCCGCAACAGGAGACCCTGAAGCTCTCCAGGTCCTTGACAAGCAGATTCTCCGCATCATTGGAAAGGCTCCTACGCTGGCGGCGGCGTCTTACCGCATGCGCCAGGGCCGTCCCTTCAACAGACCAGCCCAGGGACTCTCGTACACGGGCAACTTCCTCTATCTCCTGGACCACTTGTCCGGCCATGATTATCGCCCACACCCCGTTCTGGAAAAGGCACTCGATGCTCTGTTCATCATCCACGCTGACCACGAAGTCAACTGCTCCACAGCCACAGTTTTGCAGGTCGGCAGCTCCCTGGTTGACCCATACAGCGTAGTGGCAGCTGGATGTGCAGCCCTCTATGGGCCATCTCACGGCGGCGCATCAGAAAGCGCCATTCGCATGCTGATGGAAATTGGATCCCCTGAGAATGTCCCCGCCTTCATGGAAAAGGTGGAGAAGCGCGAAAGAGTGCTCGTCGGCTTTGGCCATCGAGTGTACAAGAACGTGGATCCTCGTTCCACCGCCATCCGTGAGCTTGCAGAGGAGGTTTTCAAGGTTACGGGCCGAAACCAGCTTCTCGACACTGCTACTACCCTTGCCAAGTATGCACGAGAAAGCGAGTTTATGCGCAGCCGAAATCTCTACCCCAACGTGGACTTTTACTCGGGCCTGATCTACCAAGCCATGGGCTTCCCTCTAGAGTATGTGGTTCCCCTATTTCTAATTTATCCCCTCTCTTTGCTAACTGTGTAACTCCAGCTTTTACCCTGTCCTATTTGCAGTTCCTCGATGCGTTGGATGGCTGGCCCATTGGAGGCAGCAGATGCTCAACCCATCCGGCGTTAAAATCTGGAGGCCCAGGCAGTTGTACCTCGGTCATGGACAGCGGGACTATGTTGAGGCAGAAAAGAGAGAGGCCAAGGACAGTGGAGTATTTGACGCCCCCGTTCCGGTCAGCCACGGAGGGGAGAGCAAGCGAAACCAGCTTGCCACGTACAGAGATGAGCGAGGAGAGCTCATCAAGCCCAAGCTTTAGAAGCACATCAGTCATATCATTGTGGTTTTCATATTCAAGATCTGTCCATGTAGGATTATGTAGATTTATGATGCAGTGCATTGCGTTGCGGCTGAATTCTTTCACTTTTGCTACATCATCACCGTGATGCGCTAAATCCGTGGGTTTCTGATAGCGTACGTTTCAACTGGCGTTGGTGGACATTGTGAGACCAAGTCATAGATTGACTTGAACTATCAATACTTAAATGTTGGTTACAGGTCTAAAGTCCCAGTTGTGCAATCGTAGTCACATCCTTCAGGTCACGGAAAAACACAACCAATACTGCTCAATGTTCGCAGAAACTCCACGAGACCTTGTTCAAGTTTCCATCAGTCATCTCCTTCAACACGGTGCGCTCGTTCATTAGTTCCTCGCGAAGCTTCTTAGCATCGACTTCGGAAATGGGAAAGTCCATGTTATCCAGGACCATATCCGTTACCTCCGGTGGCAGCTGGCCCAAGCGATTCTGACGCAATGTCTCGCTACTCCACCAATGTTGCTGTTGAGGGGGAACGTTGGCTGTCGAAATGACGGGCACGGCAGGGTCAACGAGGAACAGAGCCAGGATCTTGCGGTGGCCGGGCCGAGTCTTGTCAGCCAGCTCGAAACTCTGGACTTGATGCTGGTACACGTTGGGGAAGAACAGCATGCGTCCCTCACGGGTCAGAACGCTTCCAATCTCCTGCAGCGTTGCCTCATCGTTCTCCAGTGCAAACGTTCCCGAGATTGACCTGAAGTCGCTCTGCTCATATCCAAGTTCCATCTCCATCGCCTCTACATTTCCAGGAGTGCGGAAAGCAAGACGAGAGTCGGTGATGTTGTCAGAATCGTAGTAATAAAGAGCCGTCGCACAGATATGTTCGTTGAGTTGGCCCTCAACATGCCACGAACCGCCGTTATATTTCGGCTTTTCCGGCGTTAGATGTATATTAGCGAGCTTGACAATGACCTGGATCCGGCTTGCACCGCCAAAGAAGCCCGATGTCTTGACGTCAGATGCATTCATCTTGATCAATTCATCGAGCTCCGTCTTAGGATCCGGCAGAAACAGTTTGTGTGTTGTGTCGAACCACTCCTCGTCAAGTCGCTGGCGTTCAGAGTCCTCGTACTCTTCCTCATACTCTTCATCCTCAACGCGCGGTTCTTCGCCCTCATTGAGAGGTCGATTTACCGCAGCGCAGTAGGAGTAGCCATCATTATCGCAAATTTCAGGCGTGCTACACTCTTTGCCGACGCTTTTAGTGGTCATGCGCTGAATCTGGAACTCCTTGGGCCATCTGTAAACAACGTCCCACGCAGGCAACGCCTTTTCAATAAAGTTTTCGATAACCGGATAGAGGTTTGCATTCTTGAAGGGATGGAGATTGTTGATGTAGCTGTCGATACGAGGGCGTTCGCCTGCCAGATCAACATCACAGGGGAGCCACTGGAAGCGAGAGGACAGCATTTTGATGTCGTAGCTTTCCCACCTGGACGCGGTTTTCGGCTCGGGGATGTCAGGTTTCGGCACAACAACGCCCATTCCGCAGTGATCAATACAGTCTTGAAGAGTGATTCTCTTGTCCGGGAGGATGTGGGAACGGCCGAAGACGAGCGGCCACAGCGATGGATGAACAAGATCAAGAACCTTGTCGTTGCTACCCGGGTGCCAGTCCTTTTGCTCATCAGGGACATTTTCTAGGGGAGCCACAGCAGACTTGAGGGACTCTTTGAGTTCATCAGAGATGATGTTATCCGCTTTGATGGCACAGGCGGAGTAGTCCATCACAGGGACCAGGCCGGTCTTCTCATAGATGCCTGCCTTCTTCTGCAGCTCTTTGATGCACTGCCGTGTGTGTTAACAACCGCCCGGGATGAAGGAGCATTGTTCACCTACAGCATCTGCCATGTCATCAGTGAAATCACCGTGCTCATGGTATTCGGCCCAAGGCATCCCCACTACCTCCTTCTTCCACTTGGCAGCGATCTCTTCGTCATTGACCTTTACCCACCAATTGGGCTTGTTGGTGATCTGCTCCATGAAGTCGAGCATGCACACTTCGCGAATTGCAAGCGTGGCTGCTTGCCAATCTTCACCCTGGGCGCCGATCAAGATGGGGAAGCGTTCCTCTGGTAGGTGGTGCAGTGGGAGCCCAAAGCCGGGAAGATTGATGGACCCGGTCTCTGGAGCACGCTTCTTGGCTGTCATGTCTGAAGCCTCTCCCTCTCCATCTTGCTTTCTCTTCTGCATTGTACAAGCGATTTTGTTGCGAAGCTCTACAAACACGGCCGAAGGGACGAATTAGAATCTTATTCTGGATTCTTCGTCATTGGTTGTGGGAGCTGGCAACAGGGGCACTTACAAGCTGAGGATGATGGGTTGACAACACCGGAGGAATTGGCGCAGACCGTCAAGCGTCAGAAGAGAACACGCCTCCTTGATATCGTCTTCTTTGCCAGCATATTAAATACTTGCAACGTAGTCCCTCAGCTGAAAAGGGTGGGGTAGGCGGTGAGTAGACTCGTCGCTTGGCACTCAAGATTAACTCGATCCGGAGAATGTGGCTGGCTCTAAGACGCGTTTGCCTAGAATAAGGGCAACACGAGGCTCACACGAAGTCACGTTTCTGCCTTTTGGCTTAGCCACGCAATTTCTGGACCTCTCTAGCTACTGTAGATTAGCTTCTCATCTCAAACACAGCTAATTGCGAGCTTTTCTGATAGCCCGCGCCAATAAAGGCCAAGGGTGCTGCCTTGACGACACAACATTTGGTGAAGAACGTGTGCCTCAATGAATAAATCTGAACCTATCTGCCTACAGCTAAATGTGCACAATAAACGCTTGGTGTAAGTAATGAGTCATGGAAATCCATACGCTTCAGGCCTCCTCCCTCAGAATTCTCAAGATTTCGCCATGACCAGCCGCTTCAGCCCATTCTGCTGCTGTTCGACCTCCCGTGGATTTGATGGTAGGATCTGCTCCCCGTTCAAGCAAAAACCTCACAACACTAGTCAACCCTCGTTTCGCAGCCGTATGCAACAGCGTACCACGTTCCCAGAACATTCCAATATCCGCTGGACACACAGACTTGATCGCATTGATTGGCGCACCTTTGTCAAACAACAGAGCGAGAACTTCGACTTGGTCATGTGGGCGGGAAATGGCACGTTGTAAAAGTTCCCCTTTGTGAATATCAGCCCCCCGGTTGAGACATTCTTGAATGAGACCGGGCGAGCCATCTTGAACAACGAAAGACATTGGCGTGTCGCCTAAATACGTTGCTTTGTCAAGATCGGTACCGTGGTCCAGAAACCAAAGTGCCATTGCCTCGTTCTTGACTGCATAGCTAAGAGGAACAATAAGCTGCAGGCCACCGGGAATGAAAAGATGGCATACTTACAACATTGCGCTGGGCAGCGTCTCACTCACAAGTTCATTTATATCCCAGCCATTCAGCACGAATGCCTCTAGGCACTTTTTCGCTTTGGCGCCAATGGCATCTTGAATATCGCGATTACGAACCTGCATGCCCTGTTGCAGGAGTTTTGAAACAAAATATGCTTCATCTCCACGTATTACTTGTTCCATAATAGGACCCAGCTTCAAGATATTAATACGCGGCCGAGAGTTGACAAATGCAACCAACACAGACGTAAATCTGTCTTCATTTTTAGCAGCCAATGAAGCTGAAAGGTCTTCAAGCACGTCCTCCAACGTCAGATCCGTATCACACTCACTCATTTTGACGGCGGTGATTCAAGTCAGGAATATGTTTCAAAGCCCTCGCATCCCCAAAAATTAGAAGAGATTGATAACAGAAAACTGAAGTTGAGACGAAGCACCTTCTTTGACGCTCGTAGCTCAAGAGCTCAGTGACTGCCAAGCTGAGGGTGATAGACAAACAGTCACAAAAGGTCGTGATACGAAATTGTCCAGTGTGATAGGAAAGACAAAAGACAAAACCCAACGATATTTCACTGACTTTATGCGACCAGCAAGTCTTTGTGTCACGTTCCACCGATGATGACTACAATGAGGGTGTTGTCAAGTGGCTGCATCACTCACCGCCGCAGCCTAATCTCCTCAGCTCCGATTGGCGTATTTCATGAACTTGCGCCTAGTCACTGACTGCGGCACGTTCAAAATTTCTCGCACTTTCTTCCATTATCCCCTGCATGATGAATATCGCTGGACATAGATAGATTGGTTGTTAGTCAAGACAAGGCGAGCTAGGGTTTCGGACTCGCCCTAGTTACTATTAGACTGAGAAAGTTGGGAATGATGCAACCCAGCCCGGATAGATTTTGATGAGCGCTAGTAGATCATGCCGTTCAGTGCCGAAACTGTCATTGAGACATGTCTAGATATTATGGACTACTCACAGATGGTATACGTGGGTTGGTAGCATCAATGTCATCACTACAGGGCTTTAAATATCCACGGGGCGAACATCATAAACTTGCGTAACATAACAATTTCCCGCGAAAGAAAAGTCAAAAATTGATATTTGTGTATCCTATCCTATCCACCCTTATTGATCCTTCCATTCCTTGTCAGGCCTTACCATCATGCCGCATGCTAGCTCCATTCTTACTTCCTTCTATAAAGAAGGTTGAGCAGAACTTGTGAACATGAGCGATGCCCAAATCGTCCACCTCGCGGACATGCCTGTTATCGGCACCACAGACCTAAATGGATGCAGTACTGCAATTACTTTGTTTGGTTTTGCTGCCATTCTCGCTCACCTCCCGCCACGGCCCAATTTCGCACAGAATACCCCATACGAGCATAACCCGAATCGTTATTTTCCATCAGTCAGCATGCATATCGTATGTGCGTCATCTAGTGGCGACGTCGCGCTGCCTCATCAACTCGCCCTTGTAGAGAATTACTTTCGGGTTGTAGGATTGGAGCCCAAGGTGCATTTTTACGAGACACCGGTTGATTTTAGAGCTTACGGACATGGAACAGTCTCAGTCCTCGGTCTTGAGTATGCCAATGGGGAATGTGTAGTCTATGTCGAGGAGTACGTGTGGCATGAAGGGGGTATTTTATTTGATTTATCACTAAACACTGATTTATTCATCCAAGCAAGTACTATCTCATGTTCTCGTTGTAGAAATGATGAGGATGATCTTGGGTTCTTCTTTCAGTCCCTGTGTGGTCTGCTAAAGTAGAAGTCTCCATCCCAGCTGTGCTCCAGTCATTTTGGGGTAACAGGGTCATGTTCGATGCCAGTGCGGCAGCTTCGAAGAAGGAATCATCCAATGCGATGATCCGATCCATTTCTGCGAATGTTTGGTCCATCAGAGCTTGCGATATTGCTAGCAAGTCCTCTGGGATGTTCTGCGCTTCATCGGGATTGTTGGAGATGGCCTGGCCTCCGTCGACTTGCTCATATTGTCCGGGACCTGGAAAAGTCGGAATTCGCGGGGTGGTTGCGGAGGGCGTATTTTGGCTTTGCAGAGAGATGAGATGATTTGGACGAAAGGTGGTGGAGTAAAAGCTACCCTCTTCGCCATTAGCTCGCTGATTAGATGCATGAAGAGTGGCCTGTGATTGCGAGGCCTTTGTCTGCGGAGTGCAAGGTGATGCCGAACTGCAATACATGCTATTCTTATTGTTGTTGGGTGACTCGGCGTGGTAGTAGTAGTAATCATCGTTGACTTCGCTCCCTTGCGTCCTTTTTTCTGGTGATAGTATATCTTCGCCGTAGTCCAGCACGTCAATTCTAAACCTAGGGTTTGCGCTCCACCTGGCGTAGAGCTTCCGAAGATGAACTGCATACTTGGATGCAAGATTAACACAGAGTTGTTTATCATAGCTAGGCACCCCTTCCCAGCGTCTAGACATGTGTTCCAGACTTCGAACCAAAATCCAAAACTGGGGAAGCAGCTTTTGGTTGTAGTGCCTACTGTGAACTAGAATCATGTTAGTTGCTGCCCGAACGATTCTATATCATATTGGCCTTACCAAGAAGCACCCGCGCACTAACATAGGTGCAGAATGCTATCTGGGGAGGAACAATAATTTCTTCGGGACAAACACTAAGCCATGTTTCCGTAATATTGCTGGTTTTGGTGGCGGCTAGTCGACAAGTTTCAGCACTGCAATCGCTTGGGAGTGGTACTACATGGCGCCATTCTGTCGGCGGATAAGCGATACGGTGATGCAGCAGAATCATCGATGTGTTGTGAGTGACATGAGCTAATGTCATACTATGATCAAGATCGTGTGGTCCTGTCGATGTGTCTGGGGCCCGGTTTGGATCTCGCCATGTTTTAGGGAGATACATTTTCCAACTGGGGGCATATTAGGACAAACGATATGTTACGAATAGAACCGTGATGAGACTAGCTTACTGGACTAGATGAAGATCGAGCTCTTTGAATCGAGTCAACCATTTTGTGACTTCCAGCTGGTCATCGAAATCAACATTTTGATGGAGAAAGCAGGTGGCGATTCGATTCAAATACTCGGTTGCCTGCACCGCATAGGAAAAGCCACCAAGCAGTGATAAAGTAGATGACTCCTCGATAGATACTGGATTTGTATTCCTTCCATGAGATAGATCTGGAGCCGCAACTTGAGAGCTCTGATAGCTTGCAGCTGACACTTGGTCCAGGGTCGTGTAATGTGCGATTGAGTTGCCGATTTGTGTTACTGAGCTGTTCCAAATACTGAAGTATGGACATGAAACAGGCGATTCAGCATACCAGTAGGCACCATTGGCTGGTAGCCTGCGGCTGATGTCATTTGCTGTGAGACTTGTGTTCCAACTAGTATGTGTCAGCTATGGATAGATCATTCCAGTGCAAGAATGCGAACCCTGTTGTTATGGAACAGTATCTATGTGATTCTGTTAGCTATGGCACCAAACGCTGTTAGCTTCATACTTGCCTGTCAAGATTGAAAACGTTCCAGAATATTCGTCGCCGCTCTTCTTCGCGCACCCAATCTTGCGGAGGTGAGGTTGACTGAAGAGGTCTCAAGAGTCGCCCCTTGCGATCGTCCTCCTCCACGGTTAACTGCAAGTACTCAACAGTTCTCGTCATTGACGCAATAAGCGGCCATGCCTTTGATGGCATTCCATCACCAATCTGTAAAGCCCCGTCAGCAACTCAATACAGCGTTGGATGCAGGGAAGCGTAGTCGGCAAGTGCAGCCATATTTAAATGACAGTATCAACTTACTGTTGTGAAGGCCACGATAATCAGAGCTTGCAGGTTTTCCAAAGAAAGCCCATTCATTGTCGACAGAACTACAGAGTTACGTTTTTCTTCAACAATGCGATGTACATCTTGAATCGATAGGTCATATTTACGGCGGTCGACAAATCGTAATGTTGCTATTAATATTGCGTTGAGAACCACGCCAAGCCGCTCTCTGTTGGCAATGTGCTTAATTTCGTCGTTGAACCGACCAACATGGATCATGGGGATCCAATGAAACGTTCTGGCAAAGTACAACTGAACAGCCTCCTCCATTAAGCCTGGCGGGAGAAGTGGGTTAAGCGTTTCTGGTGATCGTAGACTTTCGTGTCCTGGGGAGTGCTCGTATTCAATATCGATCCTTCTTCGCTTTGAAAAGCGATCTGCTTCGATATTGAAAGATTGTCTGAAACCCGCTCCGCCATTGTGCACTGTGGAGGGAAATGGCGTGAGCGCGTGTGTAGCCAGAGGGTCAAGTCGCGAAGTAAACTTCTGAACCTCTGAGGCCAGAGTAGCGAGTGCTCCCGTCAGATGGGACATATTAGATGATACATTATTGGAGTCATGATTTCGAACACCTTCGTCTTGTTGTTTCCGATCATTGAAAGCTTGCTCGAGGGCCTCTAGGGAGATGAAAGCATGCGTCAGGCACTCCTTTATCAGCATCATTGGACGGGGGGTTAAAACGCATACCAACACGTTTGCTTAGGCCTTCGACTGCCCCAGCTTTGAGGCCCGGTTTGCTTTTCTTGGCATCGTACACGCACGGAATCTCTGTTGCGTTCAGTCACCCCCAAGGCTAGCAAAGAGATGTAGTTGGTGACTCACCTAACCGCTGGCAACGGGCACATGTCGGCTGTTCCCTCGAACACTTCAACTTCCTATAACGACACCCGTGACACGTGGGAATATCAGCCTCTGCAGGAGGATATGCGGCCGCCGGAGAAGGCGCCATGTTGCATTGATCAACGAAACGGAGAATCGGGCTTCGGGCAAAAAGGTGGGGTAAATTAGTGCGAAGTCGACCCCTTAAATATCTTCCCCAGAGTTGATTACCCCACAATTGGAGCCGAATTTTGTGAAGATCGCGTGGTGTTGGAAGCGGGGAAACGCGAGGGATCATCATACGCGGCCCTAGAATTGGCATCTTGATCGTTGACCGGATAGGGTCCCGAGAAATGCTTCTATTCTAATTATTGTTTCGTTGTGGACTAGAGTATTGGTACAAACGGCAGGTTTGGGAAGAAAGTCTGATACGAGATGTGATAACAAAATGTTGGTTGTCAGTAGTCGATGATCCCTCTGAGTTAGAGGTAACATCAACATCTTCCGTGCAAGTAAGTGATGTAGTAAAGAGACTTGTTTTAACTGCGCTAAAAATTGTAAAAAGAAAAAGGACCAAAATAGAAATGAATCACTCCCATAGTAGTAGTAAGATGGTATAGCGGTTAAAAGGCAAGATGTTGTAAAGTGTAGGGTAGGCAAGTTTCTCCACCAAATGAAATTGGATACCCCACTCCAATTCAAGGACGATGACTGTCTGATGACTTGCGAAGGAAATGAAGAAACCCGAAAAACGTAAAATTAGGTACCTAAAAGGAAATCATATATAATCTAGACTCTAGAAAACCTTAGACCTTAAAACTTGGCGGTGGTCCCAAGTAGCTCTCTTTAACACCGCCAAAGTCTATTACCAACTTTTCAAGCAGTATGTTTGCATGGCACAACCTGATTCTGATCACCCGAGGCCCGGTCATTAGACCGTCCACGTCATGCCGAACCCTCCAGACAAGGTCTGAAGCCGCTTTCATCCAACCAGCAGCCCGAGGGACTCCCAACTTGAGGCCATATCGAATACTCTCGTCGGTGAATTCCTCAATGTTGTGATGCGTGATTGGCCCGTCATCTATTTGAAGGTCATATGAAGTCACATCCTCTGAAGATGTGCTTAGTGTGATGCCAAATTCAAGCGACACCTTTGCTGAGTTTTTGTTTGAGAATTGGTAGAAAGGATACTCGAGGAATTGGGTGGTGTTGGTAACATCACGAGTGATATCAAGTCCGACAGATCCATTCTCAGACCTGCCGCTGTCGGGCATATGCAGGTAATCAGATGCAAGAAGCCCCTTTGAAGCAGGGATGCAAACATAGCCGGGACCCTCCACGAAGCCATCAATAAAGGAAGCTGGCACGTGGCGTCCGGTAATGGGTAGATGGATCTGTTCGAAATCTCCAATGGCAGATCGAACATCGATCAAGACTTCGTCTTCAAAGGTCTCTGGGACTTGCGCCCAGTCAATAGAGATCTCAACACGTGCATCATCCCTTCCAGGCACCAAAATTCCGGAATAGCTAGATAATCGTAGCCAAGCATATGGAGTTGACGCCGTCCAGTGAATGGTTGGAGTGCCACGGGTCCAGATGTCAAACCATCGAGTAGCAGGGCCATATCGGCTCATGGCACCTAGAGTTAACCCTGGCACAAGATCCCGGCGACTGGGATGCGTGCGTTCCGACTCTTCATTGATCCGGCCTGGACGAACGCCCGCATGGCCTTCAACAGAAATTCCCATCTGACCAACAATCAAGTTTGAGTCTTGACGACGTTGTACGTAGCCCAGACCCATGATCATATCGCGAGAAGGTGCGTGCCATGTATCTCCGTAACCAAGGTGTGGTTGTCGCATCATTTGATTCCATTTCCCTCCTAGTAGTGCGTGAAACTCTTCCTGCACGTCATAGTCCGTGTCAAACAGATCGAGTGCGCGCCGGGCAGTCGTGTTGGCCATGTTGCGTCTCTGATGAGCGTATAGTTGGTTGCGTGCCTGCATTACTCGTAGGGCAATGAAGACATAAGTCGACTTGACGGGCTGAAGGATGAGTTGAGATGCTGCAGGTTTTTGCTCCTCTGTAAGGCGGTTGTATGCTGACTCTGCCCTAGTGAGGAGGTCTTTCCAGTGGTCGACGATTGTCTCAGCTTCACTGTAATGTAACATTGAAAACGTGTCTGGCTCAATGAGCTCATGTTTGCGTAGAGAAACTAAGCGAGTGTATCTGTGATAGATGCCACCAATCTCGTCGCTCAGCTCTGGACCGAAATCCCTCGCTGCTACAGTACGAAGAACAGGCTGAAGGCTGTCGGGTTTAAAGCTCTCCACGTTCCAGGCGAGGGCCATTGCCCATGTAATTGGTGTCTCCAGGGGCTTCAAGTCACCAACATTGAATAGCCAGATCTGTCTGACATTCCGGTTGTACGCGTGCCTGAGCTGGTGCCATGCTTTCCCCTGCATCTCGTTAGGAAAAAGTAAAGAGAAGTGAAGAGCGCTAAGACATACCAGGGACACGCTGTTTGTCCATTTGTAGCTGCGTGGGAGTCCGACGTACTCAAAGTGGTAGTATAACTACCAAAATGTTAGCCATCAAATTGGAACTGTGAAGTAGGAGTAATTATTGACTGACTCCTGCACCGCCCTTTCTCGCGGCCTCTTTCGTGGTGGGCAATCGGCGGATAGTTCCGTTGTTGTCATCCTGAAACATCAGCGTCACGTCATCAGGCAGCTCGATTCGGCCAGTATCATAAATCTGCTCAATATCTCTATACAGTGCAAGGAGTTCTGATGAATGCTGTTAGTAACTCCAAGTAGAACGGCATGTTGAGGACGGCTACGCACGAGGAACTTTGTCTGCGCTGCCGTACACATCGCTAATCACCTTGCGCTGAGTTCTGATGACGTCGGTGATGATCGCGGCTGGATCAGAGCCCTCAATTCTCCGATCGTACTCCCCCCTCATGCCGACAGTAAAGTAAGACTCGTATCCTTTTGCCCTGCTCGCGCCTTCTGAGAAGAAATCGGTAATCTTCTCTTTGTTAGTCTCCCAGTTCCAACTCTTCTCCTGATTCTCAAGGAACCACTCGTTGGTCAGACGCTGCATGGGTTCATGATGAGATGTTGACATTACAATGCCATAGTCATCGGCTACTCGCTGGTTGTCTGGATCGTCAACGAAGAAGTTGGCTCCTGGGTTTGGATAGCCAGGCCACATAGCAGGCCACATAAAATTTGCCTTATACAATCAGCATTGATATCCGGAGTGTTGAAATGAGTTTCTTATTCCCACCTTGAGGCGCAGTAACAGCTCAAACACCTTCTTGTAAAATTCGGAATTGTACTTGCCAAACTTTTCTAGGACCCAGCCCGTCATGGCTGGGGCCTCATCGTTTAGGAAGATGCCGCGATATTTGATGCTTGGCTCGCCATGCTTTGTTGTCTTTTGGGTAGCATAAATGATTGGATTAAATTTTGAGGGCACATCTGCCCACCAGTACCACCTGGCCGGGTCGTGAGTACAAGAATATGCCCGTAGGTATCTGGAACGCTTACGGAGAGACACCAATCTGCTCAGATAGAGTATATGTTCCAAAAATAGCGCCTCTCTTGTCGCTCCCGGCAATGACAAGTGCTCTGTCGTATGCCCCTTGGAAAGGCTTGTCCACCAGGGCTGTGAGAAATGTTTCCCACTTCCCCCGGATACCGCTAAGGTCGATGTCGTGTTCATTTCCAAGGCGTTGGAGTAGAGGGCTAGACTCGATGCAACCAACAATAATGGCCACCCTTGATACTGCGGAGCCTGCAATGACTTTGCAGTCGTGCACTACGCTAACAGGGCTGGCATCTTTCCTCGTGACTTTGGCAAAGTCCTGAGACAGGTTATTGGCGGCAATCTTGACCCCCGCAAAGTCGGATTCATCTATCAAGATGGTGGCGCCAACAAGACAGGCGGCATCGTGATTGGAAGTAGCGAACTCAACGAAAGTATCCTCAAACATGATTGCTAGGCCCGTACCTGACAGGGCAGCTGAACTTGTTGGCTTGAGATTCCACAGACTAGTTATGAGATTCGTATATTTGACGACAAGACCAGCTCGCGATTGAAACTTATACCCCGCAACCCCAAGAAACCCCAAAATGCCAAGGACCACCGCGTGATGGGCCGAGAATCCAATTAGAGTATGCCAAGGCGAGGCATTCTAGAGACGTGGAGCTTAACGTACCACCAACATAGGGAAATAGAGTTGACCAATCAAAAGGTAGTTGTAATTTATTCGGGCGAGGAAGCTTGTCCTAGAAGCTATGTAGCAAGTATCTCCTAGTCCATAATAGGGAGGCATTTGTGGGCTGTTCAGACAGTAATCCGGTAATCAGGTCAAGTGAAGGCGGCCGTATTGTTAGCCGCAATCATGGCGTGGGTTTGGGGGCGGCATCGGCCTAAGTATGGCCCTGGATTAACGCGACAGCCGATCTGCTTGAGAAATATTCCCCATAATTCCAGCCCAAATCCTTGATCTTTATAGGATGACGAGAATGGCATAGCGTCGGCTTCGGGGAAATGAAGGCTTCGAATTAACGCGAAGGCCGATGAGGGGCAACACAAGGCGATATCAAGAACGGCGGCTTGGCACTGGATGATCTCGAGGTCAAGACTGACGAAGGCTTACCAGAAATACCTATTGCAGGATGTCATCACCATGCATATTGTTGACGAACTTGAAATGTGCAGCTCTTAATTTTCATCGGCTTTTCAGTTTGCTTCAAGGTTCTGCGTGCATAAGAATTCCAAGGCTCTACAGGGTAATTTTCCTAATGTACCGGTAACTGGGACATTTTCAAAGGGAAGGGAAGGGAGAGTCAGATAGTAAATTAAAAGTCATTTTAGAATGCAAAATATAATGCTTAGGCGATAGAAATCTGCTAGGCTGCAAACATCAATAACTAAATACTGTCATGTAAGTTGGGAAAGCTTCATTGCAGCTAATATAGGAGACTTGACTGGGCTTTCTACTGGTTAAGCAACGAGCAACGACTTTGGTATTTGTTTCCCTTATTGACTCAAAGAGCAGCTCTGGAAGTTCTTTGACGAGCGTTTCTTGGAAACTCCGTCTTGGTGATTCAAAGGCAGCAATGCCATCACGCTGATGAACCAAACCCTGCCGCCTGACCAATGAATCTTGCCACATTGCGATGCTTTCCACCAACCAATTGTCTGACCTGACACTTTTTGCTTCTTCATCCATTTTAAAGCCAAAGTTGTTGATTCTAGATTTAAAAGCTGGAAGTCGGTCATCTGTAATATGTTTAAGGTCACACCATAACCCAATTTGCAACAACACATAGCCTAGACCATACAGATCAAATATCATTGGGTACCGCTGCTCAGTATCGAACAAGTGCGCTGAATGAGCATGTAGTAGCCCCCCAAATAGCATGAACAAGAGCATGGTTGATTATATTCGTCGTATCAATAGATAGAATAGAGTGAGACGACTGGCCATCTGGGACCATTGTGTTATCCCAAACAGATAGGCCATATGTCTCATCACTGATGAGTTGAAGGTTGTGCTCCTGACAGAAACGCATAAACTCCTGCAGACTTTGGCGGGAAAGGCAAGGTCTATGCGATGAATAAGCCTGTTCATATCCCAAGTAGAACCTCAAACGTAATCGCTTCAAGAAGATTTGTTGCTGAAAGACAAAAGTTCGGCCAACCTCGGTCTCATGTATTATATGAGTCAGTAGCGTGTAATTTGAAGGCGCAACCATGATTGCTCCGGGTTTTATGTCCAATATCTCACCTCAGGCCTGTACACGTAACGACCGGCAGCTGCTATTACCTTCCATAGTTCCCAGTCGAGGCTCCGAGGGTGGCTTTCGTCGACCTGGTGTAATCCGATGTCTGTTTTTATATGCATTGGTGGCTTAATGTTGCAGCATTGGTCAAAGAATCATCAGATCTATCTTTTCCACGGTTCTTTCAACTCCTGGACATGGCCAACTAACATCCTATTACCACTGTATATGTCGAAACCGGTTGATAAAAGCGTTATTATCTGGCGAGCACAATTAAACGCCTAAGAGAAAGAACAAACTATTTAAATCGAAATAAGCACACCGGCTTTAGACCATAAAGTGATCTGACAACACCGTATCCCCCGAACAGCAAATTTCACGTCACTGAAGCATACCATCACTTTAAACCACTATTTAGAGGCGATGAACTACAGCCCCATAAACCATATCAGGTACGCTAAAAAATGCCGCCACAAAAGATCATGAAGTATGGTAAAGTTGCACTTATATGTATTTGAGATATGCGGAGAATCATAATTATATTCGGCTTTTGATGTCACAAGAGACTCTGACTGAGGATAAATGCCCTCAGACGCCGTATTTCAAACCGTGTTACGTATCATGGCCTCGTCACGACTCGCATTCGCCTAATACCAGCAATGAGCTACGCCTCCTTGAGCAACTTTTCACTGTTGTTGATCTTGGAATCTAGGGCTCTAGAGTTTTAGGTTATTTGTGTCTAAAAAGCGTCCGTCTTCGATGAAACTTTTTCGTCATCTCCAAGAGGGCCCTCCAACCCCAGTCGTTTAAGCAACTCCTCTGTGAGGATTCGATTCTCCTCCTTTAAACGCCCCACTTCTGTTTCCCAATTAATAGAATGAGTGGCTTCTAGTTCATAGAACAAGTTGTCCCTAGGTCCAAGTGTACCTTTTTGTTCTATATCCATATCTGACCCGGATTTCGGTAGCCGGTGGTCAAGCCAAAGTAGCCTTTCGGCCTTGTCTTTCAGTGCCAATGCCTCACCATGCGCACTGGTTAACTCAATACTTTTATGAAGCGGTAAAACGGAAGATAAATTGGTTTGGGCCAAGATAAATGAAGCCTTTTCTCCAGCAGATGAAGCCATTGGATATAATCTTGTTTCTGCCTGGTGAAGGTGGCCATAGACATCTTGAATTTCGTGCTTCACAACGGAAATTGTGCCACGCCTTGTCTTTTCCAAACAACGCTCGATCTCTGACCGCCACTCTTTAGGGATGAGAGATTGGATACTTTGTCCGATAAGGCTTTGTGACTCATATCCTAATAAGGGGAGAACAATGAAGGGAGCAAATAACACCAGTCCAAAAGTTGAAAGCTTTGTCCAAATCTCATTGTAGACGAAACTGTCATTCAATTCGACGAGCCTTCGGCTGAGAGAAAACACGGGATGAGGGCGTCCAAAAAGCAGCAAGCCGCGGCCTCCATCATTGTTGGAGAAGACAGATCCAAGTACCTGGAACCAAAGGTACCCACTGTGTCTCCTCCTGATTCTGAAGATTATATCGATTTCGTCGCCAACCTCCACATCCCTAAGCCGCTTTTCCACAAGCGGCGTGTCGAATGGGTGGCATATGCTCGATAGTTTAGTACCCACCACATCTGTGGAATCATATTCGAGAATATGGCGACATTTGTGCGAAAGATACGAGACGACAAGGTCGGGAGATAGGACCATGACAAGGTCATCCATGTTCTCCAAGAGCATCGTGTCCCATGATTGCCTTACAATGCTCGATGCTGGGCCAGTAGATTTGAATAGTTGCATAATTGCTGACACGTCCTCCACGCCGAGCGTTTTTCCACTATCCAGGTCAGAAAGGTTGGGCTGTGGTGCAGTCCATATATACTGTCCAATGTCGGAGTGCTTGTAATTCACTTTAAAACTCGTTGTATCATCGCCTGGAGTTATAGCATCTGGAGACTCCACCAAGTCAATTTGGAAGCCAATGTAATATCGTATCTCATCCTCGTTTTGCCACGGTATTGGAATCATTGTCAGTAGGTTAAGAAATGGTTTGCCTCCTTTCCGATAGTTGATCAAGGACACCTGAATCTCTTTTCTTTCTTGGATAGATGTCTTGAGATTGAAGACAGCACCATTATCAACAAACTCCCGGCGCGACCCACGCCCAACCCTTCCGTCGGGGGCTTGCAAAAACCGACAGTTTCGACCAAGAATCTCGTAGCGGCTGTATCCGGTGAGTTGCTGAAAGTTATCAGAGCAGTAAATAATCGGATGATCATCCAAAGTAACATCGGAGACAGCAAAGGAACACGACATGTCAATGGCCCCCAGGTTTACCTTGGGGTTCTTTCGGGCAGCGACGAGCCCGAGCGCTCTCAGCATATCAAAGCCGCTTCTACTGTTTACAGAGGCGGGCTTCACTAAGACTTGAGATGCACTTGTGGAATTTGTGGTTTTGGGCGCCTGTGCCTGAGAAAGGGTTGCCTTTCGGGGTGATCCATCCATTTGGACTTCTGTCCGTGAAGTTTGCGTCGTATCTGGCGGTTTGATATCCGGAACAGATTCCCGAATTGCTAATGGAGCGGATAATTGCGGCCAAGTGGCTGAGACACTGTTCAATTCTGATAATGAGTCCTGTGTCCCATTCATCGTACCGTGATCATTGCCAGCTTCAGAGTGTGAGAGTACTGGTGACCCGGGAAATGAAGAGGGAGGAGAATCGCATATCGAACCAGCAAACTCAAGGAATCTTCCCAGGGCAAAATTTGCATCGGTGCCGCGCCAATCAGAACCTTCATGTCCAACTATGCTGGCTAATTCTATGCGATCAGCGTCGAGCCCTTGAATCTTGGACTGGAGGGTCCTAAATTCGGCTTTAAAACCGGACTCTAAACGTTTTGTCCGCTCGTCTATGGCGGCGACGGTCGAGCTATGGCAAATATTAACAACACACCATTGGATTATCAGTAATTGGAATACTTACAACACCGCGGCATTGACTGCCAAATCAAGAGATCCCTTGTAAGTGGCAATAGTATCTCGAAACAATTGTATTTCTTTGTCCTTGAATGCCCACGCAATATTCTTCCATGTCCGGATCCTGACGGTGCCTTCTCTTGTAACCTGGGTATAACTCTGCAACACGAGCATAAAATCGTCAAAGATATTCAAGCAATTTTCAAGTGGTGTTTTTAGACAATCGCAAAGTGCCAGGTTGTTCGCCAGGTCTTGTTGTATGCTTGAGAGACGAGCAAGAACTTCATACAACGCCCTCAGATCGGTGCTGAGAGCCGCAATATCGCTTGGTGCGTTCCGCAGCCCGTCGATGAACTCGAAGAGCCGCTTAGAACCGTGAAGAGCCGCGCCGATGATGCCTATGACGCTCGCCGTGATGGAGAGCGGGTCGGACATGTCGGCGAGATCGCGATAGCCGCGAGGACAGCTGTGCGATCGAGAACAATGGCCTCATAGAACGCTCTTGCGCGGGGAAGATTCACGTCATGCTCCGCCACTTTGTTTGCGCATGTGATGGACACACCAATGAGATGAAGGGTTTCAGGTCTCGCAGCTAGTCACAGAAAGCAAGCCACAGGCTTCAGCCGCTAAATGGCGACAATCGGCCCAATCCTATAAGCCCGAAACTAGTGTTGTTATCACTGTTTGCGGCCTGAAACCCTCGTTGACTTGCTGTCGCTGTACCAGATCAAGATAGCGCAAGATTTAGCGATCTGCGATACAGAAAATAACACTCGTCAAACAAAGCTTCACGAACGGGTATCGGGTTGGAGATGGATCTGTGCTCATAGAATCAAGCACGAGCAAACGACCAGATGTTGGTCCGTCAGTAATCAAGGGAATAGGTAACTTATAGTGATGTAAAAATGTCAAAACAATATCCCGTATAAGCGTCATGCGTTTTGTGAACATACCAGATACTATTGCGAAAAACTCAGAAACATATTTCAATTGCATCGTTTATACATAGATCAGAATGGCACGGCATATCCACCTCCGGAGAGCGAGATTGTCTCTCCATCTAGCCAGCTGTTTTCCGACACACTAGAATTATAGTACAAAGTAAATCCATTGCTGAAGATGTTTGATAAATCAGTGTTGGCATCAACGAGCGTTTGGATAGTCGATGACGCCGTCAAAGTCCAATTACTGGTACTATCCAAAGTGATGTCAAAGTATGCATCTCCATATCCAGAGGTAGCTGCGCCGGTCCATGAGCTGTAGGATCCGAGGTCCCAAGAGATGTAGCTACCATTGTAAGCCACAATATCTCCGACCAGCTCAGATTCAGTGATGGTGACAGTTAGCTCTGAAGGCTGGAGACTGGTGTTCTCTTCGTAGGATGCGTAGTGGTCGAAATCTTGGGTGATGGACGAAAAGTTTGCCACAATAAGGACCCCAGAGTCAGTTTCCAATTCAACACGGTCCAAAGTGATATCTGCGACGACATTTCCAAACCAAAGTCCGGGAATATTGTTAATAGTTGTGACCTTGGTTTTCTGGAGCTTCAAGGTCGAGCCTGATCTTCGCTGGGCTGAACTGAAAATGGCTACGCCTCCGAGAAGACCCGCAGTGGCATCGCAGTTAACAAGAGTAGCATTCCGGTTACCGTCCATGAAGATTATTGGGCCATTTTCAGACAGAGAAAGAACATTTTCTGCGTAGATAGTACCAAGGGCATAATACGTAGCGGATCCGACCCCAGCCGTGCGGGCAATTGAGTCGTAAACGTAGACATCACCTTTCGGCTCGTCACCTGAGAATGCGGAAGATCGCATGCCTCCGCTATAGACCTGGAGGTTCTTCCCAATGATGGTCCCATTGCCAGAGGCATATAGGGCATGGGATACGGGACCGCTGCTGTATAGCCAGGAATCACTGATGTAGACAACAGTGTCTGAGCCGTAGGCGTAGATGTTGGCAGCCCCATTGTGTACGGTGATGTTAACCTCCTCCATGTATGCGGTAGTGGCATTTGCCTTGGGATATTAATGTAAGTGAATAGTTCTCGAGGCATTTGAAATACAGTGAGGCTTACAATATTAACTGCGGCGTTGAAGCCCCAGAAGCTTGATGCATAGAGGTTCGAGTAGTAGCCGTATTTCAGAATCTCGACATCAGTTAGCGTGAGGGTGGATGCGTTTGCTGCAATGATGACGCTAGTGTCGTTGGCATTGACGGATAGGAATACATGGTCAAGTGAAGTGTCGGTGTCGTATTCATATGCCGCAACAACTACCACATGGGTTAAATAGTGATTAGCTGAATAATTTCGGTGAAGTTAATTACAGTCAACTTACGTTCGGAGGGCATCGTAGTTGGAACCTTGACACTGTAGTCTGCAAGAAGTGCATTGTCATCCGCCCATAGGTCCGGGTCAATGACGTCCGATGGGTCTTCCACGCCGAGCGTGGCTAAGACCACTGTCGGGAGCAACGATGCGAGAAGCAGGGAAACCATGGTAAGTCTGAATGCTAAAGTATGGTTCCAAAAGAATAGTTATTGGACCAAAACACGAGGGCAGTGAACACTCTGTGGCTGCTACTAACCAATATCCCCACGACTGATGGTTGAAGATGGAACTATATATACTTGGGAACGGTCTGATCAACATTGCGCTAGCATGACCAACGCATGTGTGAAAACCACTCGGTATGTGGAGGAGAATGAAATTCGGTATCAACATCGAAATGGGATACTTCTGCATGCTTGCGGATACTATCGAACAGAGCATGGATTGCTATTGCTGGAGGAACTGAATATCGAGGATTGGGCTAGCTCCCCACAATTCTGCGATATTGCGGGGAAAACAAGGAACCATGGAAACAGCAAGGTAAATAATTACTAGGGCATAGGCCTTTGGTTCCAATTCAAGAGTTGATGTAGCTCTGCTCGGAATAATCGCTTTAAGCTGCATTGCTTCCCTGCCTTGCTCCACTCTTTCGGCCTTTCGAGCAACATAACCATAAATATCCCTGCTATAACTGCGGGGAACAGGTCATAGGAATGCCGTTATGGTATGACAATCCCAGCCGAGGTTTTACGGTCCATAGGATAGCAGAATATGTCCTCATTTAGTGAACGTGAGAGAGTTTTTAATAGTCGCCATTCTAATGGTATATGTAAAGGACAAGCCAAATAGTATATAATCGTTGAAATAAATGCTCGGCCTGTCAGATGGCATAAAATGATAAACGTCATGGATAGATATACCTACAATGAATCGCATTCAGAAAATACCCGTGCTGACCAACCGGATCCGATCATGCCCCCCTTAAAAAGATTTATCCATATTTCAGATCTCCAATTCTCAATCTAAAAGGATAGAAATTCTTTACCTACTTTTGGGATCGCCAGTTAAATCGGGTGGTGGTACACCCGGGATGGCGGCCCACATCGGATTGTGGTACATATCGGAATCGGAACGGTGGCCCAACATATTTATGAGATTGTCCCACGTTCCGAGACGCATGGATTCACATTCTCTTCATACCGGATATTCATTTCCTTCGTAGTTGAACTGAGAAAATGTGATGCATAGAAATAAGGGTGCCTGTAGGACTGACATGACGGTTTGGGCCCCTGTTATTACCAAAGTTGAAATCTTAGTGATTCATGTTCATCTTCATAGGATTTGGCGTGTATGTAACACTGTCCGGCATATTTATTCCTTCGCTTAGGTGATTTCTTCCCCAACTACGAGGTTTGGTATTCCACGCAAAACAGCGTCACCAGTTGTCAATATTGGCGAAGAAAGTCCGAAGTGGGTTATGATGAGATAGAGTCGCAATTTAACTTAATGGGTCCGGACCGGATAAAGACGATACAACGGCTTTTTAGAGTTTGTGAAACACCCGGAAGAAATTAGCACCATCAAATGAAGGTAGACAAAGCAGAGAACCTTTCATATTTCAGTATAACCCAGCCCTCGACGGCGAATCTGATGATCCACTTCACGGCACTGCCACTGCGCACCGATAATTTTTTCTATCTTAGTTACGACATATTAAATGACTATACTGAAACACGATGTTCTTAAGGGATGCCACCTACTTTTACAGTTACGGAGGTTGGAATAATGGTGACCACATGTTAGGTTTGTAATTCAGACTCTCCGCAGTCGTCTCTCTCTGGCCCCTCTACAATTATTCCCGAGTCTTTGAACCGTAGCTTTTTCTATACGTCATAGGGAGCTTACAAGTTAAACTATTCTAAAACCATCTGAATGGATTTCTCCGCCCGTCTCAGAAGCGCATTCTCCAAGTCCGAAAAGACCCACATAGGTGATCAAGCGTCTCCGAGATGACCCACACGTCAACGGACAAAACTTTTCGGAGATATCTTCAACATGTACAATTTCTCTACTCTTTGCATACTTGCATCGGCTTATCCCCTGAGAAACAAAGCAGAAGCTATGCCTCCAGTTTCGGAAACAGCACGGAGCCCTCATCTTCATCAACAAAAAAAAAAGACGACGATTCCGGAAGCCCATCAGCTGTGCGCCGTGTCGGCAATCCAAATTGCGATGTGACCGACAGAGTCCCTGTGCTTCATGAAAAAGACGAGACACGCCGTCAACTGCAAATACAGTAGCGACCAAGGAAAGCATTCCCTGGCCCTGCTTTCACCAGCACCGCCGGATACACCTATTTCATGTTCTTGGCTTTATAATTATTCTCTACTACTTTTGCCACCTTTCCCAACCCGGCACTCTCTGGATACGCCAACTCTTTGTTCTTTGTTGTGCTCACTGTTTTCTCAGGCACCGTGGTGCCTCACCAGAGCATGAACTCGTTTTACCGCCATTGGATATTCCAGGCTGATCCACTACGCTAAATACTTTATTGGCGGTACCGTCTCCAACGTGCTGCATAGGGTTGATGCAGTCTGTGGCGAGAATGACATCACGCTCTTTGATCCGCCAGCAAACCAAACCTGTCAAGAATATGCCGAAAGTTTCTTGTCACGAACCCCGGGCTATTTGACAAACCCAAACGCGGCATCATCTTGTGGATACTGCAGGTACAACACGGGAGACGACTATTCGCAGACTCTGGACTATCATCATGGAGATGGATAGAGAGACTGGGCGGTTGTTCTTGGTTTCGGGCTGTTCAATTTGGCATGGATCTGGTTCTTCACTTGGTTGTACCGCATCAAGCTTAGGAAGTAGTTGTACATAGGACAGACAGGGATTCATTTAGTGAGAGAAGAATACTCCGTACCCAATTGGCACTAAACCTGGTTCCTCAGTTGTTTATCAAACCATTTCTGAGCGTGAGTTGTCGCGTCGCTAACTCGATGTAGTAGTCGCCGAGCGCATGAATTCATTGGGCACGTGAGAATCCTTCACGGTTCCCATTCAGCCGTGCTGACAGGAGAGTCTGCCTGATGTCCCGCAAACAACAAACAATCCGAATATCGTGTAAAAGGTGAAAAAACTCAGATCTACAGCCTCAAGACTTTGAATACAACACAATACTTTCTGTATCACCAAATATCATCATGGCGGTCCGGCGTCTCGGTGCCCTGGTCGCCGCAGCTGCTGTCTGCCTCAGTAGCGTCACTGCTGAAGCGCCACAAGCGGATCAGAAGCCTCTGGATCCGATGGACAACGGAGATGATTCCTTTTCCGATTTCTTTCCCGGCAATGGCGCTGTTAACGAAGATGATGCCAAAATGGCAAAAATCGCGCTGTACCCAGGCTCTCGAACATATCCGGACGACCTGAGGGACATGGGCAAGGCCACATCAGCGTGCTCCAACAGCGACGAGATTGTGGTAATAGAGCTTGGTGCTGATGTGTGCCTCTCGGGAGAGTACTACATGCGAGACAATGTCAAAGTGTTCGAATCACCAAGTTGCCCAGATGGTTCGGCTCCAGTTCTCGAGTTCTATCGAAACAGACGCTGCGCTGGCACGCCGCAGAAGATTGTGAAGAACCTCGACGATACGACAGGCCGATGCCTTTGGTCTGAACAAGACATTGAAATCCCGTCATACTACTGGTCTCTAATCTACCGATGCAGCACCGATGCCAGCAGCGACCTTGTGCATCAAGACGCCACTCCAGCCTTGATCCACCAGAACGTCCTTGGGGCGAAGGGAGGCATCCGTCTCCACCACGGAACCACGTTTCCCTGCCACAGCGACTTTGCCAATAGAACTCACACGGACCAAATCGTCACTGACAACTGCCGCTGGCCTTACAGAAGCTCTTGGCCATTGCAGACCATCGAGATTGTCGCACCTGCAGTGTGCAGCAACGGTACCCGAGCCCAGCTCGCGATATATGAAGACATTGGAACATCAGAACTGCGCTACATGTGCAATGATGGCAAAATGACGATTACAAAGGGCCTTATGGACATTGATGATTGGATGCTGAACACCTGCATCAACATGCATCATCTGGAGCTGGCACGCGGGGGTCTCGGCAGAGCGTTGGGATACATGTTCCAGTGTGATGGAATACGTTTCAAGGGAGACGCCAAAAAAGAATCGGAGACTAAAGAGCCCGAGTTTCGAGGCCCGAGAACGTCACACAGCGAGTGCGGTACTTCGGCCGGTCGCTGGCAGTGGAACGAACCCGTTCGACCAAAGACCTTTATGTATCCCGACTTTATGACCTGCATGACGCTCCCTGAGGGTCATCAGCTTCGTGTCCACGAGAAGCAGGCTTGTCCAGACGGGAAAACTAGCCGCCTCGCCATATGGAACGGCCCCGGCTGCGTTGGCTGGCCGAAGAAGATTCAAGGCCTTGACACTCTAAACTGCGAGAACTGGAACTTGCGTTCCGAAACCAGCTACATGTTCTGGTGCGGCTCCGAGGGTCTCACTGATGAGGAACGCAAGGAGCGTCCTGAAGATGATCGGGGTGTGCTCAGCGTCAACGAATGCCCTCGCCTCAACATGAAGCCGGGCTGGACCGTGATCAGTAACGGCGCTACTATTCGACGTGTCGAGGCCGACAAGGAATGCACTAGCATCTGGAAGGATGATCAGCTGAAGTTGTACAAGACGGCAAAGTGCCCCAATGGAAAGAATGCAAAGGTGGCTCAGTATAGCGACTCTAGGTGTCGTGGATTCCCGGAGAGAGTTGTGGATGCTTCGTCATTGACGAACAAGTGCACGCAAATGTGTGGAGAGAAGGATCGAAGCAGCTGTGGGTTGAAGCTCACCTGCAAGTAAACAATTCTCGATGACTTTTAAATACGATACATGAGTAGACAGTGTTATGAGGCATGGCGAATTTAGGAGCTTGTACATGATTGAGTCCTACCGTTGATGTGGAACCGCTCTGTGTGTAGGTTTTGTGTCATCGGAAAGGTCGATACCAAGTTTGTGCTAAGTCCACAATCGGTGTGTAGATTTAGGATTATCTCCAGTCACTTTATCCATCGAAAATCGATGTGGAAAGTCTGTATTGAGCCCCATAATGGGCGCCGTCTTCGATGCGACATAGGCTACGGCGTTGGATACAAAAATTTACAATCAAAAACAAGGCCCTAGCTCTGAAAGAGCACAGTGGCGTATAGAAAGAAAGATACCGGTATATACAGTCCTCCTGCGCTGGCGTTCTAAGCCGAGCACTGCTTCTTGGAGCCGTCGGAGTAAAAGTAATCTTGATTGATCTTGATTGAATCCACGTGCCAAGTCTTGCCGTTGTCGGTGGTCTTAAGGCCGCTGGATGAGGCACCGATGAGGTCCAGAGTGTTGCCGAAGCTGGTGTCTGCCTTGTCGAGGACGACGGTAACGTTGCTCCAGGCTGTAGGTGCGGAGTTAGTCTCAAGCAGGATACTGAGATTCAGGGAAGTCAAATCGACTTACTGTAAGCGTTAAGGGTACCACATGTACCTCGGTAACATTCGTTGCTGGAGTAGATGTAGCTAGGAGCCTTGCCGTTGGAGTCCTCTGTGAAGTGACATTAGACTTTTTCCTTGATATGTTTAATAGGTCATCATACTATCGGTTTGCTGGGAGACGAGCTTGCTGTTGATCCAGACCTTCTGGGTGACGGCGTTGCCGGTGCCGACATCAACTAGACTCTATTAGCTATTGTATTTGATGCGTTGAATGTGAGCAGTGAGCACCAACTTTCAAAGTCCACATCGGCCTTGGCGGGAATAGCAACATATTCTTGAGCAACCTGGCCAGCTATTTTTGGGTTTAGCATGCATAAAAAAAAATGTTGGTACTTGAAATCTTACCGCTAGTGTAAGTGCTTGCAGCAACACACCACGCGTTGTTGGCAGCTGGGCAGTATCTATTCAACCTCGTTAGCAAACAAGCCCACCTAAGCTCAAAGGAATACTTGCGCTGCTGCGTTGTCGGGAGCCCAGTTCAACAGCGGCTGAAACAGGTCTGTGCCTTCGTCGCTCACAGACTGAGACACACCAACCCAGATGGACATCCACGGCTGGTCGCTGGAGTCTTCGATAACAGTTCCACACGGAACAGAGGGAGGGACCAAAGACCAAGTGGCTTTGCGGATGGCGCTGCTGTCCGAGCCAATGGTGAACATGTTGCCGAATTTCCAGGCGTCATACTGGCCAGCAGCGACTCCTCGCGCAGCGAGAGTAAGGACGGCAACGGAAGAAAAAGAACGCATCTTGATTAGATTTGGAATAGAACAAACACCTCTGCTATAGAAGATCGGCAGAAACACAGCCGCCAAGGCCATATCCATTCTATATAGCTACTGCGCTTCCATGACAGCCAACTTCCAGAAGTTCGCCGAACTGAAATGAAGGGGTCCTTTACGGGGCGGAAACCTTCTACAAAGAGGAATACGAGCAAGCTAAACATGGGTTGGTTCGATCAGTCGAAGCTTAATTGGTGAAGCGACAGCCCGGCGGTTCGGCGGCTGGTAAACCCACGAATTGAGGCCTTCGGTTTGCGCGCCCCGCGCTTGAAGCAGCATTTACGTATTCCTTGATGGATTTCCACTCCTGATCTTCCGATGCGCGCGGAAGCGGGATTGAGCTTGACAGCGGATTGCGATGGCGTGCTGACTCCGACAGGGTCTAATCACCTTACGTGGGTCAAAAAGGTCCCAAGAAGCCGGCTGGTGCGGGCCAGAGTGTTGCAGGATCCCTGTCTCGGAAGTGCGGCACGCTTGGAGTCGTGATTGTGAAACTGGTCAGCATGTTTAAATGCCTGTCTGTCTCGCCAAACGGGCCTCAAATAGTAGCCTACTGTCAGCTTCTTTGTTGTTTCAATGTCAGGTTTCAAGGCCCTGTGCAAACAGCCATTCTCGCGTAGGGTCTTTGATGAATGCGAATCCGAGGGAGATCCCAGCAACCAAATTATTGGATTCAAATTGCATCGACAAAGACATCAACTTTTGCGGCTGGGATGCATCTGAGCAAATTGCGAGTGGAGCGGCTAACTGCTCAGAGTAGGCAGTGCACGTACTGTGAGAAGCTCAGCAACGGCCCCAGCTAGGTCGGCGTCGTGTTGTTCAATAATAGCCAGCCCGCTATGCAATTGGAAATCTGTACCTGATGATTCGAGGGGCAGATGGCTCCAAATAGTGACGTAGAAGGCGAAAGAGAAGAAATCCAGTAACCAGAGGCTGGACTTCATAGATTTTCCGAAATGTTCAAACATCAGCATAAATGAGGACATGGAAATTAATTTTATCACCGCCTGATTCACCGACTAGATCCGTGTTGAGATTTGGAGATGTAGGGTGGTACATAGATTCTTGACATAGTCTCGAGCGTCATTCAGTGCATCGGGATTGCGGTTGCGCGATGACTGTGACAGGAAACTCGATTAATCATGATTACACATCTAATACGTGAAGCGTTCACTTTGCGATAATGAGCAACATCATTACTGGGATCGTAATATTCGACGGACACAAAGCATAATGGTGATGATGTTACATCCCAAGCTTAGCTAGCCTCATTTTAACGACCAGACAAATGCAGGATGAAAATTACCCTCATATTGTGCATCAATACAAGATGCACTTTTTTTCATGAAGAGAGTCTGTTACTCGTGTTACCAAGAAGAATAATTCTCCATCTTCATTGCCCAAATCCAATACTCAAGTAATAGGTCTCCGATGCGGCTAGTTGATACCCTGCGGTAGATCAGCATTGCATGCAGCTTTGGCTGGAATGGACATCAAAGACGCTGCTCAGCTGGCTTGCTATTCACAATGTGTCAAGCAGTTCCATTGATGGCAACTAGTTACCCATGTTTGTTCTCTCTGTGCGCATTTGACGTTCATCTCTTAACCCACCATTTTTTCCACTTTACTCACCTTTGGGGCGTTTGCTGCAAATCGTGCCCCCCCACCCTCAGGCTCTCTTGATAGAAGGAGCTTATCGTGTGTCAAAAGATTCATAATACTTTCACTGCAATTTTAGCGTCTGCTGAGGAGATGTAATGGGGGTGTAAATTGCAGGCTAAGTCCTATCAAAGTTTGGTATCTTAACCAGGCAGGCAGCCTCGGCTGACAGCCCGATAGGCGTGTGACATGGAGTCTCCATTCTTCGGGCAAGAAGATTACGTCGATTCCACGTAATTCACGCGCTGAGCCCCAGCGCTTCACTGCAATTTTAGTGTCTGCAAACGGGAGGCCGGAATGGACGATGGACTGTATTTTGTGAATAGCATAGGCACGGATAGCAGGGCATCCACAATTGTCTGTCTTTCACTGGATGACAAGAATGGGCGCCTAGTGTTGAGCTTCCATCGAGGGATATCCCGAGTCGGCATCGTACCGATCGACACCACTGGGCTCAAATTAGTCAATAGCTTTGTTTAAACTGAGCTAACTACGTGGAGTGTTGCAAATGGGAATACTAGATCAACTATCAAGGCACAACTTTTCTCTTGATAAGTCCCACACAACACCTGCCGCCACTGAACGTTCTTCGCATTAGTGAGGCCGGCAGCTCTTGCACTGCAATGTTAGCCTCTGGCGAAGAGGGGACATGATGAAAAATGTCCTTCATCGATCCAAGCCGGACTTGATCAGCCCTACCGGCAACGGGTGCTACGCTTGCGAACGTAGCTTGCTAAATGGGCGGCACAGGCATGCATAAGCTACGTCGCTATGCTATACTGTGAGTATGCAGTGCCGAGACAACGCGCACACAGCTCTGCGCCTTGTTTCCATCGGAAGGCAGCCGTGCGTGGCAAAAGCTTCTACAAAGTGTTACTCCTCTGTAGATGAGATGTGCAAGTACCTTCCGTTTTACACAGGATGCCGACTCGCATCCTCTTGCACGAGTTTGGAACGACCAAAGAGTAGAGCATACACTTGCTCGTCCAGCAGTCTTAGCTGCAGGAATCACTCTGATTCGGTCCAAGTAAATCAATTCCAATGAAATGCCATAGAATTTAATACTGGAGCCTTAGAAGTAGGGATAGTTGCACATGTAAATCTGCAGAAGATGGGCCATCATAAGACCATCCTCGATGTCATTTGGCTTCACTGCAATTCTAGCCTGTGCGAACGACACTCAAGAAACGAAAAGTTCATTCCTTGTTCCCTCTTTTCCTCATTCCATCATCACCTCGTTTTCTCCTGCTTCACTGCAATTATGGCATCTGCAAGCGAGAGGCAGGGTTGGTATCGCAACAGCATGTTTATCTACCGGGCCCATCAATACCGTTTTCCGTCGAAGACGAGCATCAGCACCTATGTGTTGGGCTTTCACAAACTGATCGCGGAGTCGCAATCGTAGCCATAAATTGTAGTATGCCCAAACCAATCGAGCACCTGAATTAGTGTACACAAGTGGAGTTGCTCAAAGAGAAATATCGAAACAAATATCAAGGTGCAATTTTTTTTTATTCCTACATCTCAACCTTTTTCGTGGCCTCTTTTGGGGTGTGGTGTTTTGGGATTTCCCATGGATGCCACATGTGAAAGTAGAAAAAGTCCCACGGAGAAGCTGTCATCCGTTGATCGCCTTTGTCTTGGCGGCATGGGGCGCAAGTTGCACTGCGGCTACAAAACAAATGGTTCACATAAGACAGCGACGTGCGCGGGCTATTCCCTTCACTGCAATTCTAGTTTCTCCAGAGGACATTGGTCATTATGCCGCCCGCCTCACTTCTAGAGAGCTGGTATTGTGTTCCTTTGGTGGGTCCTCGTTTGTGTTTCACATGCTTCCGCACGAGACTGCCAGACAATTCTTGGTGTCTTTGGATGACGGTGACAGGGTCGAGAGCTGTGGATGTCAACCGCCTACTGCGAGAGTCCAAATGCTGCCACTAGCTTCACGCTCAACTTCATCAAAGTAAACCAAGGTTACAAAGTTTGGTAATAGCTCAAGTAGAAACAGACACATGTGTTAATTCCCTTTCATCTACTTTCCGTCTGTAATAGCGTTTGGGCAGTCTTTGGCGTAATCCCAAGCGAAGGTTGCGAAATGTCCAGCCTGTAGATCCGGCATTCTTTAGGATTAATAGGCTGATAGAGACCATTCCGCCTGTCCGTCTTCCGCCTGTCCGTCCTCCGAATGCCCGTCTTCCGTCTGCCCGTCGGGCTCGCGGTTCACTGCAATTTTAGCTTCTGCGGATGGAAAGGATTACTTTGTAGGCTTGTTTTTGCCGCAATTACAGCTTCTTCAGAATGTGTAGTGGATGTGGGGGCTGTGTGCGACTTTCACAAACACAGCCTGGACGCCTTGATTCGGCAACCACACTAGGACTTCCGACTGGGGCGACCGACACCGTGCTGCAATTTTAGCTTCTATACTTAACAGTCTACTGAGAGTATTAGTACTTGGAAGGTCTGTACGACATTCCTTAAAACTTTCTGCACTGCAACTTTAGCTTCTACACGAGCTACGCACATCTATCTTCATGGGTCCGTGACGACCGCAGAGTTCAACATCCACTCGCTCATCTAGCAGTCTTAATTGTAGAAATGACTTTGACTTGGTTTAGATCAGTCAGCCACGCCGGTTCAATCGATATGACCCAATGAACCATTGTAGCCTTTAATAATAAGTGTAGACAGATATAGCGGCCGGGCGAAGGTGGTCGCCGCTATAGATATAGCGGCCGGCCACAAGCCGACCTTAAGGGCCTTATGGGCCTAGGTCTTGAGGCCATGTATCCTCATAAGGGAATCCCTACACTGTAAATAGGTGACTGCATTCTGCGACCACTATCTAGCTATTCCTTACGAATTCTAATTGATCTAGACCGACCTATTGTGTATATTGCCTGCTGTAACCGTCCCTGCATGTGCCTATATATTGTTTATAGGTTATAAGCCTAAAGCTTTAATTTAAGAAGAAATTATAGCTATTTAAAAGGTTTAAACTAACCTAAAGTTTATCCCTTAAAGTTAGCGCTTATAATATTAATTAATTAAGGTCTTAAGACTTAAGTAATAGCTTTAAAGCTAGCCTTAAAGCCAGTCCTTACTATTAAAGTAATTAAATAGATTAATAATAAAGAAGATTTTACTAAAAGAGAAAATAATCTTAAGGATCTTTTATTTCCCTTTAAAAGATTAATAAAGCCTATTAAAAGGGACCTATAAAAAATTTAATTAAATTTAAGTATTATAATATAGTAAATAATAAAGATAATATAATAAATATAAAAGCTATAAAAGCACTTTAATTAAAAAACTAAAAATAAATTAAAAACTAAATATAAAATATAGCCTAAAAATAAATTAAAATCTAAAATAAAAGATAATAAAGATAAAAGCTTTAAGTATTAAAAAAGCTAATTCTTTTATACTTTAAGGGAGCCCTTAAGAGCTTTAGATAAAATATTTAATTTCTTAAGGAATAAAAAGATATTAGTAAAGCCTACTTTAAGCAAAAAGAAGATTATAAATTTATAATTAATTAAAATTAAGGATTTTATTAGTTTTAACTTTAAGATAAAAGAAGATAATATACTTAAGGGATTAAAGAATTAAGCTGCCTAAAAGAAATATCTCTTTTATATTATAATTGCTATTAAATAATATAAAGAGATTAAGATTTTATATTTAAAAGAAATGCATTTAATTATTACTATAAAAATAGTAGTTTTATAGAAATTAAAGCTATTATTATTTTTAGTAAAGACTAATATAAAGGCTATTAAGCTATTAATAAAAAGATATAATAATATAAAGTTTTAATAAAGCCTAATTAATCTTTATTAAGAATTAAAGTTTTTAACTTTAAAGAAACTATAAGGGGTTTAAAGTTATATTAATAACTTTTACTATATTATAAATAGTATTATTAAAGCTAGCAATAAGCTCCTTAAGTACTAAAAAAAAAAAAATTTATAGATAGTATTAAAAAGGTCTTTTTTAAGTAAAATACACTTTAATGCAATTATAAGCAAAAGGGGAAATATTAATCTATCTATAAGATATAGGAAGACTTTATTAATAAAGTTAAAAGTCTATAGACTTTCTAAAAGAAAAGTAAAGACTTTAGTAGTAAGAAAGATATATAAATAAATGCTTAATTAAATAAAAAGAATAACTATAGAAAAGATTTTAAAAGTAGTAAATACTTTAATTATAATTAAAAAGGTTATATTATAAAGAACTGCCTATTTTTATAGAAGGAGAGTAAAGGTAATAAGAATAAAAAATTAAAAAAGAAAGATAATAATAATAAAACTACTAAAAAGACTAAAAAGACTGCTCTATATATAGAATTAAATAAGTAAAATACTAAAAATATAAAGAAAGCTAAAGATAACTTTAATAATAATAATAATGCTATTTTTATATATTATAAAGGCTTAAAGGTAAAGAAGTTCTTTAGTAATACTTTTATAAGATTATTAGCTAAAAAGGCAGCTATAGTAATAATTTTTAGCCTATTAAAATAGCAGTTATATAGTCCCCTTAATATTAATAATAATACTATACTAAAGGCTAAAGGAAATAGCAATTTTATTACTATTTTAATATCTATAGAATTAAGCCTTATTAATTAAAAAGACTATTAGCTTTAGGACTTAAGAGCTAATATATATACTATTAATAACTTTAAATAGTTTAAAGAAAATAAATAGTATAAACTTAATAAAATAATGCTAATTCTTATAGGTAAAGGCATTATATACCCTATAGCTATAGAAATAGCAATAGTTATACTATTTATAGAAGGAGAGAGAATAAGGACTGTAATACTTAAAGATATAGTCCTTATTAAAGATTTCTTACTAAATATAATCTTTAGTAATATATTAATAGATAGGGATATTGGCTAAAACACACACCCCACCCAAAAGGGTATAGAGTAAGCAAGTTTAATTAAAGACTAAATAGCCTTTTTAAGCAGCTATAAATAACTTAAAAGAGTATTAAAGCATTTAATTAAATGCTTTAGAGTGTCCCTTAAAGAAAAGAAAGAAAGAAAATAGGGCAGAAAGTTATAAATAAAGTAGTATTATAAAGGACTGCATTAGGACTTTAATAGAGTCTAAATGCAAGGAATTTAAAATTTTAAAAATAAAAATTAATTAAAGAAAACTGCCTATTTATTTCCTATATCTTTAAGGTCCCTTTTATTTTTTTAATTAATCTAATAATAAATTGATCTATATTACTTTAGACCTTAATTTATCTCTCTTTAATGCCTTAATGCTTGCCTTTAAGTAGACTAAAGGCATAATATAAAAGGAAAACTTTAAGCCTAATTTATTTAAATGTAAAGAAAATCTTAAAGGAAGCATTTAATTAAATGCTTTATACCTATAATCTATTATTTAATCTATTATTATCTCTCTCTATAATTTATTTTGCTTTTAATATTTAATCTCTTTATTTTAACTTTACTATTACCTTTTTTTATAATATAGTTTCTAATTATAGTATTAATTAATATAAAATTGGCAAGTAGGAATTAAAGGTTTAAATGGCTTATAAGTAGCAATTATAATTTTATTCTATTAGTTTATTAAGATTAACCCTTTTAGTATATAAAAGATTTAGCTTTTTATTTAAAGGAGTTTAAAAATAGTCTATTAATTAATTTAAAGTAAATTTATTTATTTAATTTTAATAATTATCTTTCTTTTAGTAAAGGCAATATAGTTTAAATTATAATTATTTTATTAGGTTTAAATAATAGTATTAGTAATATTTCTAATTATAGTATTAGCAATTATAGTATAACTTCTTTTTCTTACTATATATTTAGCTAATTAAAAAACTAATAAAGATAGTATAAAGTGCTTATAAAAACTCTATTTATTACTTTTAGCAATAGGTAAATTTAAATCTATTTAATTAAATTGCTATAAAATAGCTAATTTAAATAAAGGTATCTATTAAATTAATTAAATTAATTTAATTATTTACCCTTTACTTAAAGAGTTAATAAATATTTAATTAAATGCATTAAAATAAATAGATATATTTTAGTTAATTTAAATTTCTTTTTTAAATGCACTTAATTAAGCAATACTTATATAGGTTAGTAAGCTAATAGGCAATTTATATAAAAATTAAGTAGGTTTAATTATTAGTTTAGGCTTAATAATAAGTTTAGAGGCAGGAGTCTTAAACTTAAGGTATAGACTGTAAAGGCAAGTTACTTTAATGCTTTAATTTTAGCAGTTTAAAGCTTATTTAAAACCTTTTTCTTTATTATTACTTAAGGTAATAATAACTTTAATAGATTTATTAATTTTAATAAAAAATCTATTTATTATTTAATACCTATAAGTTTAATAGCATTTAATTAAATTATTAGCTAAAGAATAGTAAAGTAGTTAAAGGCCTAATAATAAAGGTAGATTTATTTAATAGCTATTACTTTAGGGATTAAATAGCTTTAGAATAATTTAATATTTATTTCTAAAAGTTTAGTAATTAACTCCCTTTTAGCTTATTATATAGTAACCTTTTAAATTAATATAAAGCTATTAAGTATTAAAAGAACTATTTTAAAATTTTAAAATATAAATAGATTTTTAGGTCTTAATAAGTTTTATAAGCTTATATTAATTAAAGAACTTTCTATTAGTAATATTAAGTTTATTAAGAATAATAGTATTAATAAAGTCTTATATTTAATTAGCATTTAAAGCAATTAATTAAGTACTTTTCCTTTATTTATGCTTAATAAGTTAGGGTTTAAGGTAATATAGATCAATCTATTATTAGGTTAGTTAAAAAGATAAAAGGGACCTTAAAGATATAGGAAATAAATAGGCAGTTTTCTTTAATTAATTTTTATTTTTAAAATTTTAAATTTTTTGCATTTAGACCCTATTAAAGTCCTAATATAGCCCCTTATAATATTACTTTATTTATAACTTTCTACCCTATTTTCTTTCTTTCTTTTCTTTAAGGGATACTTTAAAGCATTTAATTAAATGCTTTAATACTCTTTTAAGTTATTTATAGCTACTTAAGAAGGCTATTTAGTCTTTAATTGAACTTACTTACTCTATACCCTTTTAGGTAGGGTATATATTTTAGCTAGTATTTCTATCCATTAATACATTTAGAGGTTATAGTAAGGAGAAGCCTTTAAGTTATTTAAAAAGATACTAAAGTATTTAATTAAACTTTTTAATAATACTTTTAAGCTATTATTAAAAACCTAAAGAAGTAATAAACAATTAATTATAAAGATTTAGGAATTCCTAAATACTAGAAAATCCATTACTTCTATAAAAATAAAGGGCACTAGAATTGAAAATAATATTAAAGGTAAGTAAAGATACTAATATAAGTTTGCATTCTAAAAAAAGAAAACCTACTATTATAGTTAGGGCAAATATATAGAAAAATTTAATAATTTAGTATAGTGCTAATATATTAGCATAAAGGTATATAAGGCAAAATAATAGTATAAATAATATATAAGCATTTAATTAAATACTTTTAAATATTGAAGTATATTTAAGACTGCTAAAAGCTTAGTTTGTAGATTAAGAAAGGAGAAGGAAGAGAAAGAAGAAGATTATTTAACCCTTAATTAATTATAGGGGATAGGAAATTTTTATTATTTTTATTAGTCTTTAGACTTTAGCTAAAGGGTATATATATATATTTATTACTATTTTAATTAGCTATTTTATCTATTATTATTAATTTTAAAAAGCTAATTTAAATTTATTAAAATAAAGCCTTATTAAATATAATACTATTATTCCTTTTCTTTACTTTTCTTAATTATCTTAATATATATTTTAATTTATTTTATTATTTTATTTTTTTATTATATATATATATTATTTTATTGCAATTTATAATTTTAGGAGTTAAATAGCTAGCCTATACTTCTCTATATATATATACTAAAATACTTATTATAGGAATCTTAATAACTATAATTTACTAATACCCTTAAATAAGAAAATAAAAGGAATATTTAATTAAATGCAATTAAACCCCTTAAGCCCTATTAAAAGTAAAAAGGGTTAATATAGTTAATAATCTTTAACTATTCTTTTTAAGTTAATTAATACTATTAATATTAATATTCTTAAAGAGAATAAATTAAATATATTAGCTAAAATAATAAAAGTAATTATTATCTTTATTTAATTACTTAATATAATTTTTAATAAAAGGAATATTATATATTTCCTTAAATTATATAATAGATTTATAATTAATTAAAGAGTTATAAATAGTATAAAGAGTAAAGCTCTTATATACTATATAACCTTTAAAGTATCTTAAGATATTATAAACTTACTAAAAGGCAATAATTGGCTTATTATAAAGCAAAACCTTTTAAAAACCTTTAAGTATTAGAATTTAAATTAATTAAATCTACCTAAAAATAAGCTTTAGTAAATAAATATAACTTTAATTTAGTCTATAAAGTATAGAATTATCCTTTAATAGCTTATAAAGTATGCCTAATTTAATAGAAAAGTAGATTCTATTAGTTAAAAGGCTTTTATAGTATAGGCTTAAGCTATTTATAATGCTATATTAAAAAATATTATTATTAATATTTATTAATAAAAAGGGAAATATTTAAATACCTTAAGAATAATAAGGTATAAAAAGATAATTAGGCTAATTAAAAACTTCTTTAATGCTAAAAAAGGAATTTAAATCTTTTAAATAGAAAAGAAAAATAATAACTTTAGATATTTTAGGAAAACTAAAAAACCTTTTATTTATTAAAATTAGCTTTAGCATTAAAAGCTTAAGTTCTTTAACCCTATTTAAAGCTTAAAAGGGAAGTTAAGTCTTCTTACTAAAGGAATAAAGAAACTATAAATTAATATAGCTTAAAATATTATAAATAAATTATAGGAGTTAAAGAGAATTATATACTAAAAGATTAATTAACTAAAAATAGAATTATTATTATTAGTTAAAAATAATCTTAATTAAATAAAAGAATTTAATTATATATATCTTTATTATAACTTCTATATTAATGTAAATTATAATAGAAATTTAAAGTGCTTCTATTATATAGAAGTAGGGCATTTTTTAAACTATTGCTTACTTTTTATAGAAAATAAAAGAAGGGGATTTATAGACTATAATAGTAATGCTGGCTTTATTTAAATAGGGCAATAGGAACTCTTATTACCCTTAAAATTAATATATAAGCTTACTATTAAAAAAGAAATAAAAAAAATAGTTATTTTATAGATTTTAAAATTCCCTATCTTTAAGATTTATAGCTAAACTAAAATTATAATAATAAATAAACTAAATATATAAAAATAGTAAATTGCTAAAAAAGAGAAGCGTTTAATTAAAGACTTCTTTAAGTATATTAACTAACTAAAATATAGCTCCTTAATGTTTAGTAGGAATTCCCTTAAGGAGACCTAAGAACCTAAAGTTAATTGTATCTTTATTAATAATTAAGCTATAGAATTAATTAATAACCCTTTTATTATTAATATTATATTAGAAATTAATACTATAAAATGTATAAAAGTAAAATTAAAAGAGAAATTAGCTAATTAAAAAAAGGAAAAGGGAACTTAATCTTTTATTTAGGTTATAAATAAAAAACTTATTAAAAATAAAGAGATTGCTAATATTATCCTTAAAGAAAAGAATTAAAATGCTTTTAATTAAATGCTTAAAGTTATTTAAATAAAAAAATAAATTTATAAAAAGGTAGTAAAATTAAAAGTTTAAATAATTATTAAGGATTTAATTACTTTTAACCTTTTCTTAAGTAATAATATTTTAAAGATAGTTTTTAATTATATAAAAAAAATAAAAGAAATTAAATAAATAAAACCTAAACCTTTACTAAAAAAGAGATAGATTTAATAAGCTACTAATTTAATTATAATTAATAATCTAAAAGCAATATTCTTAAAGAAGTACTTTAACTATATTGCTAAGCAGTATAGTATTAATAGTGTATTAATTAAGGAGGAATTTAAACCTTATTATATACTATTGCCTAAAGAATACTTTATTAAGGATTAAGGAAGTATTAATAAAGTTAATATTAGCTATATAATAACTAAAGGGGAAAAGATTGTATTTAATTAAATGCATTTAATAGTTTATATAAATGTTTTAAACTAATAGTATTAAAGAACTTTAGCTTAATGCTAAAAACTACTAAAAATTTAAGTAAAGTTAAATAATCTTAATAAAATAATTTAAAAAGCTTTAATAGATTTTAGGTTAAAAGAAAATATTATTTCTAATAAAATAGCATAAAAATGCAAGCTAAAAGTAAAGCCTATAGAAGCTTTTATTATATTTTACTTTAATAATTAAATCTAAATGTATAGAGAAGTAAATATTAAGCTATTTTTTGGAAATATTTAAATAGTATAAAGATTCTATATTGCTTTAAAAGAATATATTTCTATTCCTTTTATTTTAGGAATGCCCTTTATTAAGGCTACTAAAGTTATATTTAATTATATATCTTTAAAAGAAAAAATACTTTTATAATATTAATTTAGCTTAATTAAGATTATTATACTTACTATTAGAAATATTAAATAAAATGCCTTAAGGAGTATAAAGACTACTTAAGGTAACTAAAGATAAGTTCCTAAAGTTCTTTTAAACTAATAGAATTATAAAATCTAAAAGAAAATAATAATAAGCATTTAATTAAATAGTTAAATAAAGTATTAGTAAAAATAATAATTTAATTAATAGTTAAAAATTAATTAAAAGTTAATTATATAGAGATAATAAAGGTAAAGAAGAAGCTATAATTAGCTATATATTAAAAAAAAAATAGCATTTATTAATATAATATATAAATAAAAAGCTAATAAAATATATCTTAAAGATAATATTCTATTAAATGGATCTATCCCTAAAGGGGATTTATATTAAAAGGAGAAAAGGTAGAAAGAAATAAAGAAAGACCTTAAAGAGAAGTTTAAGTACTTAAAGCTCTTAATACTTAAGTTCTCTAAAATAGCTAAAGGATTAAGGCTATATAAAGAAAGACTTTAAAAAGTAATTAATTAAATAAAAGGGATTATTATTAATAAAGAAAGAAGTATTCTTTTAGAAATTCTTTATAATAGAGAAATAGTATTTATTTAGGATTTTAAGGAGTATAAGAGATTAGACCCTAAAGTGGCCTCTTTATAGATTATTAAGATAATTAAATATAAAGCCTAATAAATAGAAAATATTTTAATCCCTAAAGAATTAAAAAAGAAGGTTATTAAGTTACTAAAAACTTAAATAAAGAAAGGAATCCTTTAAGAGTTTTATATTGCCTATTAAAACCTATATATATTAATAGTAAAAAAGAATAGTAAACTTTATTTAATTAATTTAGCTATAAAATATAATATATATATAATATAAAATAAATTAATTCCTTTAGAAGCTAATAAATTCTTAGCTAAATTTAAAATATATAAAATTCTAACTTTTTTAAATTTCTTTTTAGGATATAATTAGATTTTTTTAATAAAGGAAAGTTAGGATTTAATAACTTTTAATATACTATTAGGGCTTTTTAGGATATACACTTTACTATAAGAAGGAACTAATTTAATAGTATAGTTCTTAAGGATTATAATTAAAATTCTTTTTAATTTATTACTAAAAGTCTATTAAGCCTTTTTAAATAATATTGCTATTAAAGGACTAAAGACTAAATATAATAGGGAGGAGGTACTCCTTAATGTATAGAGGTTTATCTTAAAGCATTTAATTAATTTAAATAAAACTCTTTTAAATATTAAGCTATTTAAATATACAATTTCTATAAGGAAGTTAAAGTTCTATTAGTATATTGCAATTATTATTAAATATTTATATAGTATAGCTAAAAGGCAGTTAATAAAGAAAAAAGTAATTAAAATTAATAAGTAAAAAAGATACTATAACCTAAAGTAGGTTAAAGCATTTTTAGGAATTATAGGCTATTATTAAATTTAAATTAAAAGATATACTTAAATTGCTAGACCTTTTACTTAATTATTAAGGAAGGATACTATATAAATATAGGGTAAGAAATAAGCTAATATTATAGCAATTCTTAAAGAAAAAATAACTTTTATTTCTATTTTAGCAATATTAAACCTTTTTAAAGGATTTAAGGAGGTTATCCTTATAATTAATACTAATAAAGAAGGCTAAAGTATAGTATTAATATAAATAATAAAGAGAAAAAGGCATTTAATAAAGTATAAATTTAATCTTTAGACTTTTATAAAATAAAGGTATAATACTATTAAACTTAAATATAAGGGTATATTGTATAAAATTAAATGCCTTTATAGCTATATATATAAATTGCCCTTTATCTTAAAGATAGATTCTTAAGTTTTAATCTATTAGCTTAATAGTAGGGCTAGTAATATTCTTAATGCAATAATTATTTAATAAATTAATTATATTCTATTGTTTAACTTTATTATTTAATATATTCCTAAAAATAAAAATAATATAGTTAATAGATTATTTAAAAAAGATCTAAAAGCATTTAATTAAATAAATTAAAAGGCTAAAGGTAATATTAAAAAGTTTATTAATGCTTATTTTAATATTATTAAAATTAAAAATAAACTAATAAAGTTAAAAAAGAATTATAGTAGACCCTTATTGCAATTAAAGGAATATTTACTTTTATTAAAAAGGCTAATAGGTATTACCCTATAGAATTACTAATGCTTATAGCTAAAGGCTAAAAAATACTTTATAAAAGGTAGCTGCTTATAGATTAAGGCTAAAGAATAGAAAGATAATTTAAAGTTAGTTATAAAAAAGGAAAATATTTAAAAGGATTTAATTAAATTATATTATATTAATAAAGGGCATTATAATTATAATACTATTTATATACTTTTTTTAAAAGGTACTATTAATAAAGTATAAAAAGGAGTATTGCAAAAGCTATTAAGTAATGCCTAATATATTAAATATATATTCCCTAAAGATTAATAGAAGCCTTTATATCTATTAAGCTTACTTATTTAATAATAAAGATTTATCTTAATAAATAGTATATACCTTTTAATAAAGGATTTAAATTTATACTAAAAGCTAAATGCAATCTTTATAGATAGGTAAAGGCTAAGCTAATTCTAAAATTAAATAGTTATTATATTATAAAATTCCTTAAAAAACTGCATTATTAATATAGAATGCTAAAAAGAGTAATTACTAATAATAGAAAAGAGATTATAAAAGGGATTCTTAAAGATCTTAATAGCCTTAATATAAAAGTTATTAATACTTTTATTTATAACCCTAAAGCAAATAGACTTATTAAAGGTAGTTATACTACTATAATAAGTTTCCTAAAAAAAAAGGGTAAAGAAGAAGGAAAATAGATAGATATTTTGCTAATAGCTTTATTGGCTAAAAGAGCAGCTATTTGCACTTTATATAGAAGATTACCTTTTTATTTACTTTATAGATAGAAGCCAGTTCTTTCTTTAAAAGTAAAAGTGCCTATATAGCATTTAATTAAATAAAATAATATAATCTTTATTAAGGACTTACTTAAGTAAAGAATTAAAATCTTAAAGCAAAAGCAAAAAGATATAAAAGAAGCTAAATAATAAATAATTGCATTCTAAAGGTTAATTGCTAATAGAAAGACTAAAAAGAATTAGTATAGGCTATATAAAGAGCCTTTTGCTATAAAAGATTTAGTTCTTTAGTATAATATATAAAATTAAAAGGATATATTTTATATTATAAAGATAAAGCTATATTAATTAAGCCCTTATAGAATTGCTAATACATTTAATAAAATAAAGAGTTATATTCTTAATACTATAAATAGAGTTAAGCTTTTTAATATAATTTATAGTAATTAATTAAGGAAGTTTATAAAAATAAAAATAGATAATAAATAAGTAAAAATAATAAAAAGACTTTTAGTGTAAATTAAAAAGTATTACTAAAGGTAAAAAGAAAGAAAGAAGCATTTAATTAAATGCAAATTAAATCTATAGAATAATAGAAATAAAATAAACTTAATTTAAATGCTATAAAAAGCTTAAATAATAATACTATAATATATATCTATATTAGGCCTAAAGAGATTATTAAAGTTTAAATTCTAAAGATAAATAGCAATTAATAAATATAGTACTAAAATATAATAAGCAATTAATTAAATAGTTAATAATAGTATTAAGCTAAAAATAGCTAGATTGCTATTAAAGAAGGGATACTAAAGGTTAAAAAGAAAGAAGTAAAGATATTAAAACTAATACTATATTAAAAAAAGATAAGCTACCTAAAATAAAGTAAAAAAGTAAAATAAAAAGCAATTAAAGGTAAGTAAAAGGATAGTAAAACTAAATAAAACTAAATAAAAATAACTAAAAATTGGCTAAAAACCCTAAAAAAATACTAAAAATCCCTAAAAATCCCTTAAAATCTATTTAAAAACTTTAAAAATTATACTAAAAATCAATAAAAATAAAATAAAAATGCCTAAAAACTATAGCAAAAGGGTTAAAATTATTTAAAAATAAATAAAAATGTATAGAAAATAGTAAAAAATAAAGTATTAATATTTATAAAAAATTTAAAAATCTAAATATATTTAATAGAAATTAAGTTTTAAGGTTATTAAAATAATATAATAATAGCAATAGCCTTAAAGAGTATAGAAATACTTAATTAATTGCTTTATAGTACTATCTTTTATTTATTAAACTATTATTAATAAATTAAAAACTATACTTAATTAATTTATATTAAAAGATAAGCTAAAGACTATTATTTTTATTAATTAAAATCTACTTTATGCTTTTAATTAAATATTTCTTATATTTATTTAATTAATTAGCAATTACTAGCTATACTACTAATAGAAAAACTATATATAATTTATAGGCAAGTAATTAGCTTAAGATAATCTACTGCAAAAGTTAATAGTTAAATAGACTTATTAATAGTATTTATACTATCTAAAGGAAAGTTATAAAGGCCTTTATAAGAACCCTTTAGTTAATATTTATAAAGGAAGCTTTATTTACATTTAAATTAACTATTTTAAATACAATTAATATAATAGCTATCTATATAATCTAATACTAAAATATATATATAAAAGAAAGTAAAGATATATTTATTATAAATAGAAACTATAAAAGTATATAATTAAATATATCTATAATATATAAAGGAGTTAATATATTTAATAAAGGCAATAATAAATGCCTTAATATATTTAGGGTAAGTTAGTAGCTAAATTAAGAAGTACTCTATTAAATAAGCCTATTCTATAGGGATATATATAGATTAAAGTTAGCACTAAAGGAAAAGATTTACTTTAAAATAAAGTATTAAATTATAAAATAGTAACTATAAAATAAACTATTAAGTAAGTTTGCAATTAGTCTATTTACTATCTTTTTTAAAGGCAATTTTAATATATAAGGGCTAGTTAAGTTAGTTAAGAGCTTAAAAGCTATAAATCTAAATATTAAAGTATTATTAAATCTAAAAGTATTTAATTAATTATTAAATAAAAATAATAATTAAAAAGCAATATAAAAAGGGATATTTATTAATTATTTAATAGCAGTACTAATAGCATTAGTTAAAGCCTTATAGAAGAAACCATTATAGGTATACTAATAAGTAAAATATTAATAAAAGAATTTAAAAGCCTAAATATAGCTAATAGTAAGATTATATACATTAAGGAGATAATTATAAGGTATAAAGGCAAGAGATTTAAGCTTATTATAATATAAAGCTATTATAAAATAAAAAATAAAAATTATAGTAATAGCTAAAGGTATAAAAGAATTAAGAAAATAAAGAATAATAAATAAAAAAAAAAGAAATAAAAAAAGAGGCTAATATAGTGCTTTTATAATAAATAGGAAATTAACCCCTAAAATTTAAGATAAAAACTAAATACTAATAAAATTCTTATTAAATACTAAAAAGTATACTATTTTAAGAAATTTATTAATATTTATATATATATAAATATTAAAATAGTAATTTACTTAAATAATATTAAACTAAAAATAAAGGCACTTAAATTATATTAATTTACTTTATGCCTATAACTCTTTCCTTTCTTTTAATAATTTTATAGTAAGTTATATTACTTTAACTTTATTTATAATATCTATAAAAATACTAATAATCTTTATCTTTTAAGTTATAAGCATTTAATTATAAGCTTTTAAACTCTTTATTAACCTTTACTTTATTTTATAATAGGGCTAAAGAAAGCAACCTTAAATGCAACTACTTTAAAGGTGCAATTTTTAATATTAAGTAAAGATCTTTATATAGCTAAAGGAGTTATTTAAAATAAAGGTAGAATTGAAGATTTCTTTTCTTTTAGTAAAGAAAATATTACTAAAATATTTAATTAATTGCTTAATAGTTAATCTATACTATTTTACTTTTAAATAAATTAAGATTATTAGTTTAATAAATTAAAAATTTAGTCTATTTTAGGTAATAAAAGCAATTTAAATTTTTAGCTTATTAATATTAATTGCTTTAAAGACTTCCCTTTTAACTCTTACTAAACTTAAACATTCTATTATTAAGATCTATAGAATTTATTTAAAAACCTATAGAAAAAGGAAATAGCTTTAAACTTTAGTATTTAAGCCCTTTTTATTACCCTTATTTATAGACTTACTAATATCCTTACAATTTACTAAACTAATCTTTTAATTATAAGCATTAAGGTTAAGAAAAATAAATAAAAGTAAAAAAGCTTCTTTTATAAGCTTTTATTAAAAGAAATAAATATTAAAAAGACTAAATATTCAATTAGTTTTATGCCTATAAAGTTCTAATAAGCAATATATAATAAAAGGCTATTAATTAGCTTTATTTACTTTATTAATACTATTTATTAAAGCTTCTTTATTTAAAATAAATAGTTAAGGCATTTAATTATTTATAATATTATTAATATCCTTTAGAATAAGCAAGCTATTGCACTTACTATAGTATAAAGGGAGATTATAACTAAAATAGGGTTGCTCTATAATTTCTCTATTTTTATTATACCTATTATTAAGCAAGCTAGAAATTAAAAATATAGTTTTTTAAGCGCTTTCTTTCTCTTCTTTAATATTTAAGGAATAGTTAAATTTACTAAAACTTTAATTATTAAATGCCTTATAACCTAGCCCTTAATCTTTAATAGCAATTATAATACTATTAATAATCCCCTTTTAGCATTAATGCACTGCAATTAAGTTTTTATTAAGTATAAGCAAAAGAAAAGTACTTAATTAATTGCTTTAAATACTAATTAAATATAAAACTTTATTAATACTATTATTCTTAATAAATTTAGTATTACTAATAGAAAGTTCTTTAATTAATATAAGCTTATAAAACTTATTAAAACCTAAAAATCTATTTATATTTTAAGATTTTAAAATAGTTCTTTTAATACTTAATAGCTTTATATTAATCTAAAAGGTTATTATACAATAAGCTAAAAGGAAGTTAATTACTAAACTTCTAAAAATAAATATTAAATTATTCTAAAGCCGCTTAATCCTTAAAGTAATAGCTATTAAATAAGTCTACCTTTACTATTAGGCCCTTAATTGCCTTACTATCCTTTAGTTAATAATTTAATTAAATACTATTAAACTTATAGGTATTAAATAATAGATAGATTTCCTACTAAAATTAATAAATCTACTAAAGTTATTATTACCTTAAGTAATAATAAAGCAAAAGGTTTTAAATAAGCCTTAAACTACTAAAGTTAAAGCATTAAAGCAATTTGCCTTTATAGTCTATACCTTAAGTTTAAGACTTTTACCCTTAAACTTACTATTAAGCCTAAACCAATAATTAAACTTACCTAGCCCTTATATAAATTGCCTATTAGCTTACTAACTTATATAAGTATTGCTTAATTAAATATACTTAAAAAAGAAATTTAAATTAATTAAAATATACTTGCTTATTTTAATGCATTTAATTAAATATTTATTAACTCTTTAAGTAAAGGGCAAATAATTAAATTAATTTAATTAATTTAATAGATACCTTTATTTAAATTAGCTATTTTATAGCAATTTAATTAAATAGATTTAAATTTGCCTATTACTAAAAGTAATAAATAAAGTTTTTATAAGTACTTTATATTGCCTTTATTAGTTCTTTAATTAGCTAAATGTATAATAAAAAAAAGGAATTATACTATAATTGCTAATACTATAGTTAAAAACATTATTAATATTACTATTTAAATTCAATAAAGTAATTATAATTTAAACTATATTATCCCTACTAAAAGAAAGATAATCACTAGAATTAAATAAATAAATTTACTTTAGATTAATTAATAGGCTATTTTTAAACTCCCTTAAATAAAGAGCTAGATCTTTTATACACTAAAAGAGTTAATTTTAATAAACTAATAAAATAAGATTATAATTACTATTTATAAGCTATTTAAACCTTTAATTTTTACTTATTAGTTTTATATTAATTAATACTGCAATTAGAAATTATATTATAAAAAAAGGTAATAGTAAAGTTAAAATAAAAAGATTAAATATTAAAAGTAAAATAAATTATAAAGAGAGATAATAGTAAATTAAATAATAGATTATAGGTATAAAGCATTTAATTAAATGCTTTCTTTAAGATTTTCTTTACATTTAAATAGATTAAGCTTAAAGTTTTCTTTTTATATTATGCCTTTAGTTCACTTAAGGGCAAGCATTAAGGCATTAAAGAAGAATAAATTAGGGTCTAGGGTAATATAAATTAATTTATTATTAGGTTAGTTAAGAAGATAAAAGGGACCTTAAAGATATAGGAAATAAATAGGCAATTTTCTTTAATTAATTTTTATTTTTAAAATTCTAAATTTCTTGCATTTAGACCCTATTGAAGTCTTAATGCAGCCCTTTATAATATTACTTTATTTATAACTTTTTGCCCTATTTTCTTTCTTTCTTTTCTTTAAGGGATACTTTAAAGCATTTAATTAAATGCTTTAATACTCTTTTAAGTTGTTTGCAGCTGCTTAGGAAGGCTGTTCGGTCTTTAACTGAACCTGCTTACCCTATACCCTTTTGGGTAGGGTGTGTGTTTTGGCTAGTGTCCCTATCTACTAATATATTAGTAAGAATTTAATTATAGTGCATTAATGCTAAAGGGGGATTATTAATAGTATTATAATTGCTATTAAAGATTAAGGGCTGGATTATAAGGCATTTAATAATTAAAGTTTTAATAAGTTTAACTATTCTTTAGATATTAAAGAAAAGAAAAAAAGTGCCTAAAAAACTATATTTTTAATTTTTAGCTTGCTTAATAATAGATATAATAAAAATAGAGAAATTATAAGGCAACTCTATTTTAGTTATAATCTCTCTTTATATTATAGTAAGTGCAATAGCTTGCTTATTCTAAAGGATATTAGCAGTATTATAAATAATTAAATGCCTTAACTATCTATCCTAAATAAAAAAGCTTTAATAAATAGTATTAATAAAATAAATAAAGCTAATTAATAGCCTTTTATTATATATTATTTATTAAAACTCTATAGGCATAAAACTAATTAAATATTTAATCTTTTTAATATTTATTCTTTTTAGTAAAAGCTTATAAAAGAAGCTCTTTTGCTTTTATTTATTTTTTTTAATTTTAATGCTTATAATTAAAAGATTAATTTAGTAAATTATAAGGATATTAATAAGTCTATAGATAAGGGTAATAAAAAGAGCTTAAATACTAAAGTTTAAGGCTATTTCCTTTTTCTATAGGTTTTTAAATAAGTTCTATAGATCTTAATAATAAAATGTTTAAGCTTAATAAAAGTTAAAAAGAAAGTCTTTAAAGCAATTAATATTAATAAGCTAAAAATTTAAATTGCTTTTATTATTTAAAATAGGCTAAGTTTTTAACTTATTAAACTAATAATTCTAATTTATTTAAGGGTAGAATAATATAGGTTAATTATTAAGTAATTAATTAAATATTTTAATAGTATTTTTTTTATTAAAAAAAAAGAAATCTTTAATTCTGCCTTTATTTTAAATAACTCCTTTAGCTATATAAAGGTCTTTACTTAATATTAAAAATTGCACCTTTAAAGTAATTGCACTTAAGGTTGCTTTCTTTAGCCCTATTATAGAATAGAGTAAAGATTAATAAAGAGTTTAAAAGCTTATAATTAAATGCTTATAATTTAAAAAATAAAGATTATTAATATTTTATAAGTATTATAAATAAAGTTAAAGTAATATAACTTACTATAAAATTATTAAAAGAAGGGAAAGAGTTATAGGCATAAGGTAAATTAATATAACTTAAGTGCCTTTATTTTTAGTTTAGTATTATTTAAGTAAATTACTATTTTAATATTTATATATATAAATATTAATAAGTTTCTTAAAATAGTATACTTTTTAATATTTAATAAGAATTTTATTAGTATTTAGTTTTTACTTTAAATCTTAAGGGTTAATTTTCTATTTATTATAAAAGTATTATATTAGCCCCCTTTTTTATTCCTTTCTTTTTAGCTTATTATTCTTTACCTTTTTAATTCTTTTATACCTTTAGTTATTATTATAATTTTTATTCTTTATTTTATAATAGCTTTATATTGCAATAAGCTTAAGTCTTTTGCCTTTATACCTTATAATTATCTCTTTAATATATATAATCTTACTATTAGCTATATTTAGGCTTTTAAATTCTTTTATTAATGCTTTACTTATTGGCATACTTATAATGGTTTTTTTTTTTCTATAAGGCTTTAATTAATACTATTAATACTACTATTAAATAATTAATAAATATCCCTTTTTATATTGCTTTTTAACTATTATTTTTATTTAGTAATTAATTAAATACTTTTAGATTTAGTAATACTTTAATATTTAGATTTATAGCTTTTAAGCTTTTAATTAATTTAGCTAGCCCTTATATATTAAAATTGCCTTTAAGGAAGATAATAAGTAGATTAATTGCAAACTTACTTAATAGTTTATTTTGCAATTATTATTTTATAATTTAATACTTTATTTTAAAGTAGATCTTCTTTTTTAGTATTAACTTTAGTCTATATATATTTTTATAGAATAGGCTTATTTAATAAAGTACTTTTTAATTTAGCTGCTAATTTGCCTTAAGTATATTAAAGCATTTATTATTGCCTTTATTAAATATATTAACTCTTTTATATATTATAAATATATTTAATTATATACTTTTATAGTTTTTGCCTATAATAAATATATTTTTATTCCTTTTTATATATATATTTTAGTATTAAATTATATAAATAGCTATTATATTAATTATATTTAAAATAGTTAATTTAAATGTAAATAGAGCTTCTTTTATAGATATTAACTAAAGGGTTTTTATAAAGGCCCTTATAACTTTCCTTTAGATAGTATAAATACTATTAATAAGTCTATTTAACTATTAACTTTTATAATAGATTTTCTTAGGCTAATTACTTACTTATAAATTATATATAGTTTTCCTATTAATAATATAGCTAGTAATTATTAATTAATTAAATAAATATAAAAAGTATTTAATTAAAAGCATAAAGTAAGTTTTAATTAATAAAAATAATAGTCTTTAGCTTATCTTTTAGTATAAATTAATTAAGTATAGTTTTTAATTTATTAATAATAATTTAATAAATAAAAAATAATACTATAAAGCAATTAATTAAGTATTTTTATGCCCTTTAAAGCTATTGCTATTATTATATTATTTTAATAATCTTAAAACTTAATTTCTATTAAATATATTTAGATTTTTAAATTTTTTATAGATATTAATACTTTATTTTTTACTATCTTTTATATATTTTTATCTATTTTTAAATAATTTTAACCCTTTTACTATAGTTTTTAGGCATTTTTATTTTATTTTTATTGATTTTTAATATAATTTTTAAAGTTTTTAAATAGATTTTAAGGGATTTTTAGGGATTTTTAGCATTTTCTTAAGGTTTTTAGCCAATTTTTAATTATTTTTATTTAATTTTATTTAATTTTTATTATTTTTTATTTACCTTTAATTGCTTTTTATTTTACTTTTTTACTTTATTTTAGGCAGTTTATCTTTTTTTAATATAGTATTAGTTTTAATATTTTTACTTTTTCCTTTTTAACCTTTAGTACCCCTTTTCTAATAGCAATTTAGCTATTTTTAGCCTAATATTATTACTAACTATTTAATTAATTGCTTATTATATTTTAATATTATATTTATTAATTGCTATTTATTTTTAGAATTTAAACTTTAATAATCTCCTTAAGCCTAATATAAATGCATATTATAGTATTATTATTTAAGCTTTTTATAGCATTTAGATTAAGTTTATTTTATTTTTATTATTTTATAGATTTAATTTATATTTAATTAAATACTTTCCTTTCTTTTTTTACCTTTAGTAATACTTTTTAATTTGCACTAAAAGTCTTTTTATTATTCTTACTTACTTACTATCTATCCTTATTCTCTATAAACTTCCTTAATTAATTACTATAAGTTATACTAAAAAGCTTAACTTTATCTATAGTATTAAGGATATAACTCTTTATTTTATTAAATATATTAGCAATTCTATAAAAGCCTAATTAATATAGCTTTATCTTTATAATATAAAATATATTCTTTTAATTCTATATATTATACTAAAAAATTAAATCTCCTATAGCAAAAGGCTTTTATATAGCCTATACTAATTCTTTTTAGTCTTTCTATTAGCAATTAACCTTTAGAATGCAATTACTTATTATTTAGCTTCTTTTATATCTTTTTGCTTTTACTTTAGAATTTTAATTCTTTATTTAAGTAAGTCCTTAATAAAGATTATATTATTCTATTTAATTAAATACTATATAGGCACTTCTATTTCTAAAGGAAGGATTAGCTTCTATTTATAGAGCAAATTAAAAGGTAATCTTTTATATAAAGCATAAATAGTTACTCTTTTAGCTAGTAAAGCTATTAATAAAATATTTATTTATTTTCTTTCTTTTTTACCTTTTTTCTTTAGGAAACTTATTATAGTAATATAATTACTTTTAATAAATCTATTTACTTTAGGGTTATAAGTAAAAGTATTAATAACTTTTATATTAAAGCTATTAAGATCTTTAGGAATCCCTTTTATAATCTCTTTTCTATTATTAGTAACTATTCTTTTTAATATTTTATATTAATAGTGCAGTTTTTTAAGGAATTTTATAATATAGTAACTATTTAATCTTAAGATTAGCTTGGCCTCTATCTATTTATAAAGATTGCATTTAGCTTTTAGTATAAATTTAAATTCTTTATTAAAAGGTATATACTATCTATTAAAATAAATCTTTATTATTAAATAAATAGGCTTAATAGATATAAAGGCTTTTATTAATCTTTAGGGAATATGCATTTAATATATTAAGCATTACTTAATAGCTTCTATAATATTTCTTTTTGCACTTTACTAATAGTACTTTTTAAAAAGGAGTATATAAATAGTATTATAACTATAATGCCTTTTATTAATATAATATAATTTAATTAAATCCTTTTAAATGTTTTTTTTTTTATAATTAATCTTAAATTACTTTTTTATTTTTTAGCCTTAATCTATAAGTAGCTACCTTTTATAAAGTGTTTTTTAGCCTTTAGCTATAAATATTAGTAATTTTATAGAGTAATACCTATTAGCCTTTTTAATAAAAGTAAGTATTCCTTTAATTGCAATAAAGGTCTATTATAATTCTTTTTTAATTTTATTAGTTTATTTTTAATTTTAATAATATTAAAATAAATATTAATAAACTTTTTAATATTACCTTTAGCCTTTTAGTTTATTTAATTAAATACTTTTAGACCTTTTTTAAATAGTCTATTAGCTATATTGTTTTTGTTTTTAGGAATATATTAAATAATAAAGTTAAATAATAGAATATAATTAATCTATTAAATAACTATTATATTAAGGATATTACTAGCCCTATTATTAAGCTAATAGACTAAAACTTAAGAATCTATCTTTAAGATAAAGGGCAATCTATATATATAGCTATAAAGGCATTTAATTTTATGCAATATACTTTTATATTTAAGTTTAATAGCATTATACCTTTATTCTATAGGAGTTTAAAGACTAGATTTATACTTTATTAAATGCCTTTTCCCTTTATTATCTATATTAATATTATACTTTAGCCTTTTTTATTAGTATTAATTATAAGAATAACCTTTTTAAATCCTTTAAAAAGGTTTAATATTGCTAGAATAGAAGCAAAAGTTATCTTTTCTTTAAAAACTACTATAGTATTAGCTTATTCCTTACTTTATATTTATATAGTATTCTTTTTAATAATTAAATAAAAGATTTAATAATTTAAATATATCTTTTAACTTAAATTTAATAATAGCCTATAATTTCTAAAAATGCTTTAACCTACTTTAGGTTATAGTATCTTTTTTATTTATTAATTTTAATTACTTTTTTCTTTATTAGCTACCTTTTAGCTATACTATATAAGTATCTAATAATAATTGCAATATACTAATAGAACTTTAACTTCCCTATAGAAATTGTATATTTAAATAGCTTAATGTTTAAAAGAGTTTTATTTAAATTAATTAAATGCTTTAAGATAAATTTCTATATGCTAAAGAGTATCTCCTCTTTATTATATTTAATCTTTAGTCCTTTAATAGTAATATTATTTAAAAAGGCTTAATAGACTTTTAGTAATAAATTAAAGAGAATTTTAATTATAATCCTTAAGAACTATACTATTAAATTAGTTCTTTCTTGCAGTAAGGTATATATTTTAAAAAGCCTTAATAGTATATTAAAAGTTATTAAATTTTAACTTTCCTTTATTAAGAAAATTTAATTATATTTTAAAAAAAAGTCTAAAAGAATTAGGATTTTATATATTTTAAATTTAGCTAAAAATTTATTAGCTCTTAAAGGAATTAATCTATTTTATATTATATATATATTATATCTTTTAGCTAAATTAATTAAATAGAGTCTATTATTCTTTTTTACTATTAGTATATATAGATTTTAATAGGCAATATAAAACTCTTAAAGGATTTCTCTCTTTATTTAAGTTTTTAGTAATTTAATAACCTTCTTTTTTAATCCTTTAGGGATTAAAATATTTTCTATTTATTAGGCTTTATATTTAATTATTTTAATAATCTATAAAGGGGCCACTTTAGAGTTTAGTCTTCTATACTCCTTAAAATCTTAAGTAAATGCTGCTTCTCTATTATAGAGAATTTCTAAAAGAATACTTCTTTCTTTATTAATAAGGATCCCTTTTATTTAATTAATTACTTTTTAAAGTCTTTCTTTATATAGCCTTAATCCTTTAGCTATTTTAAAGAACTTAAGTATTAAAAGCTTTAAGTATTTAGATTTCTCTTTAAGGTCTCCTTTTACTTTCTTTTATCTTTTCTCCTTTTAATATAAATCCCCTTTAGGGATAGATCTATTTAATAGAATATTATCTTTAGGATATATTTTATTGGCTTTTTATTTATATATTATATTAATAAGTGCTACCTTCCCTTTTTAATATATAGCTAATTATAGCTTCTTTTTTACCTTTATTACCTTTATATAGTTAATCTTTAATTAATTTTTAACTATTAATTAAATTATTGCTTTTATTAATATTTTATTTAATTATTTAATTAAATGCTTATTATTATTTTCTTTTAGACTCTATAATTCTATTAGTTTAAAAGAACTTTAGGAACTTATTTTTAATTGCTTTAAGTAATCTCTATACTCCTTAAGGCATTTTATTTAATATTTTTAGTAGTAAGTATAATAATCTTAATTAAGCTAAATTAATATTAAAGGAGCATTTTTCCTTTTAAAAATATATAATTAAATATAACTTTAGTAGCCTTAATAAAGGGCATTTCTAAAATAAAAGAAATAGAAATATATTCTTTTAAAGCAATATAGAATCTTTATACTATTTAAATATTTTTAAGAAATAGCTTAATATTTACTTCTTTATGCATTTAGATTTAATTATTAAAGTAAAATATAGTAAAAGCTTTTATAGGCTTTACTTTTAGCTTACATTTTTATACTATTTTATTAGAGATAATATTTCCTTTTAATTTAAAATTTACTAAAGCTTCTTAAGTTATTCTATTAAAGTTACTTAACTTTATTTAGATTTTTAGCAGTTTTTAGCATTAAGCTAAAGTTCTTTAATACTATTAGTCTAAAATATTTATATAGACTATTAAATGCATTTAATTAAATATAACTTTTCCCCCTTTAATTATTATATAGCTAATATTAACTTTATTAATACTTTCTTAATCCTTAATAAAGTATTCTTTAGGCAATAGTATATAATAAAATTTAGATTCTTTTTTAATTAATATACTATTAATACTATATTGCTTAGCAATATAGTTAAAGTACTTCTTTAAGAATATTGCTTTTAGATTATTAATTATAATTAAGTTAATAGCTTACTAAATCTATTTCTTTTTAAATAAAGGTTTAAGTTTTATTTATTTAATTTCTTTTATTTTCTTTATATAATTAAAAACTATTTTTAAAATATTATTACCTAAAGGAGGGTTAAGGGTAATTAAGTTCTTAATAGTTATTTAAACTTTTAATTTTACTACCTTTTTATAAACTTATCTTTTTATTTAAATAACCTTAAGCATTTAATTAAAAGCATTTTAATCCTTTTCTTTAAGGATAATATTAGCAATCTCTCTATTCTTAATAAGTTTTCTATTTATAACTTAAATAAAAGATTAAGTTCCCTTTTTCTCTTTTTAATTAATTAATTCCTCTTTTAATTTTACTTTTATGCATTTTATAGTATTAGTTTTTAATATAATATTAGTAATAAAAGGGTTATTAATTAATTCTATAGCTTAATTATTAATAAAAATGCAATTAACTTTAGGTTCTTAAGTCTCCTTAAGGGAATTTCTATTAAGCATTAAAAAGCTATACTTTAGTTAGTTAATATGCCTAAAGAAGTCTTTAATTAAATACTTCTTTTTTTTAGCAATTTACTATTTTTATATATTTAGCTTATCTACTATTATAACTTTAGCTTAACTATAAATCTTAAAAGTAAGGAATTTTAAGATCTATAAAATAATTATTTTTCTTACTCTTTCTTTAATAGTAAGCTTATATACTAGTTTTAAGGGTAGTAAGAGTTTTTATTACCCTATTTAAATAAAGCTAGTATTACTATTATAGTCTATAAATCCCTTTCTTTTATCTTCTATAAAAAGTAGGCAATAGTTTAAAAAATGCCTTACTTCTATATAATAGAAGTACTTTAGATCTCTATTATAATTTATATTAATATAGAAGTTATAATAGAGATATATATAATTAAATTCTTTTATTTAATTAAGGTTGTTTTTAATTAATAATAATAATTCTATTTTTAATTAGTTAATCTTTTAGTATATAATTCTCTTTAACTTTTGCAATTTATTTATAATATCTTAAGCTATATTAATTTATAGCTTCTTTATTCCTTTAGTAAAAAGACTTAATTTCTCTTTTAAGCTTTAAATAAAGTTAGGGAACTTAAGCTCTTAATGCTAAAGCTAATTTTAATAAGCAAAAGGTTTTTTAGTTTTCCTAAAATATTTAAAGTTATTATTCTTTCTTTTTATTTAAAAGATTTAAATTCCTTTTTTAGCATTAAAAAAGTTTTTAATTAATTTAATTATCTCTTTATACTTTATTATTCTTAAAGTATTTAAGTATTTCCTTTTCTATTAATAAATATTAATAATAATATTTTTTAATATAGTATTATAAATAGCCTAAGCCTATACTATAGAAGCCTTTTAATTAATAAAATCTACTCTTTTATTAAATTAAATATACTTTATAAGCTATTAAAGGATAACTCTATACTCTATAGATTAGATTAAAGTTATATTTATTTACTAAAGCTTATTCTTAAGTGGATTTAATTGATTTAAATCCTAATACTTAAAGGTTTCTAAAAGGTTTTGCTTTATAATAGTTTAATTATTGCCTTTTAGTAAGTTTATAATATTTTAAGATACTTTAAAGGTTATATAGTATATAAGAGCTTTGCTCTTTATACTGTTTATAACTCTTTAACTAATTATAAATCTATTATATAATTTAAGGAAATGTATAATATTCCTTTTATTAAAAATTATATTAAATAATTAAATAAAGGTAATAATTACTTTTATTATTTTAACTAATATATTTAGTTTATTCTTTTTAAAAATATTAGTATTAATAGTATTAATTAACTTAAAAAGAATAATTAAAAATTATTAACTATATTAACTCTCTTTGCTTTTAATAGGGCTTAAGGGATTTAATTGCATTTAATTAAATATTCTTTTTATTTTTTTATCTAAAGGCATTAGTAAATTATAGTTATTAGGATTTCTGTAATAAATATTTTAGTATATATATATAGGGAAGTATAGGCTAGCTGCCTAACTTTTAGGGTTATAAGTTATAATAAGATAATATATATATATATAAAAGAATAAAATAATAAAATAAATTAAAATATATATTAAAATAATTAAAAAAAGTAAAAAAAAGAATAGTAATATTATATTTAATAAGGCTTTATTTTAATAAATTTAAACTAGCTTTTTAAAGTTAATAATAATAAATAAAGTAATTAATTAAAATAGTAATAAGTATATATATATACTCTTTAGCTAAAGTCTAAAGACTAATAAAAATAATAAAAATTTCCTATTCCCTATAATTAATTAAGGATTAAGTAATCTTCTTCTTTCTTTTCCTTTTTCTTTTTTAGTCTATAAATTAAGCTTTTAGTAGTCTTAAGTATACTTTAATATTTAAAAGTATTTAATTAAATACTTATATATTATTTATACTATTATTTTGCCTTATATACCTTTATGCTAATATATTAGCATTATATTAAGTTATTAAATTTTTCTATATATTTACCCTAATTATAGTAATAGGTTTTCTTTTTCTAAAATATAAATTTATATTAATATCTTTACTTACCTTTAGTATTATTTTTAATTTTAGCGCCCTTTATTTTTATAGAAATAATAGGTTTTTTAGTATTTAGGAATTTCTAGATCTTTATAATTAATTATCCACTACTTCTTTAGGTTCTTAATAATAGCTTAAAAGTATTACTAAAGAGTTTAATTAAATACTTTAGTATTTTTTTAAATAACTTAAAGGCTTCTTTTTACTATAACCTCTAAATGTATTAATGGATAGGGATACTAGCTAAAATATATACCCTACCTAAAAGGGTATAGAGTAAGTAAGTTTAATTAAAGACTAAATAGCCTTTTTAAGTAGCTATAAATAACTTAAAAAAATATTAAAGTATTTAATTAAATGCTTTAAAGTGTCCCTTAAAGAAAAGAAAGAAAGAAAATAGGGCAGAAAGTTATAAATAAAGTAGTGTTATAAAAGACTGCACTAAAACTTTAATAGAGTTTAAATGCAAGGAATTTAAAATTTTAAAAATAAAAATTAATTAAAGAAAACTGCCTATTTATTTCCTATATCTTTAAGGTCCCTTTTATCTTTTTAACTAACCTAATAATAGATTGATCTATATTACCCTAGATTTTAACTTAATAAGAAAGTCTATCTTTTTAGCAATTATATAATTAAAAATAAAATCTTTAATAGTAATAGTAAGATTTTTGCAATTCTTAATGTTTTTAATTAAGGGTTTTTACTTAAAGCAATAAAAGGTATAATAAGCTATTACTTTACTTTTAAAATAATACTAATATAAATAAAATAATTTAAGGCAAAAATATAATATTAAAGACTTACTTATATAGATTAGAAAGCCCTTAACTATACCTTTAAGGTTATAAAAGATAGGCTTAATAATTATAAGCTGCTTAATATACTTTATAAAGATTGCAAGCTTGCTAAAAGTATAAGGTTTTTGCTAAAGATACTATAAGAGAGAGTAAATTGTATACTTAACCTTCTTTATGCAGACCTTATAGAGTTAAGTCTATATATATATAATAGAAAGAGGTATTTTAAGCTTATAACTAATAATAAAAGCTATTATTTCTATAGCAATTTGCTTAAAAAGAAAAGCAATACTATTACCTTAATAAAAAAAGATCTTTTAGTATTTAAAACTATTATAGCCTATAGTCTGCTCTAAAAGATATAGTTTAATAGTAGCTATAAATTTATTAATAGAAAGGTCAATAAACTTCTCTTAAAGATAGAAATCCTTATAATTATTATGCTGCTATATAGCTATAAATAGAATGGCTTTACTAAATGGGCAAACTATATAATCTAAAAGAAGGCAAAAAGCATAATAATAGCAATAAATATCCCTTTTAGGCTATAAAAAGAGATTATTTTTATAGTTATATATATTATTAATATTATAGTAATAAAGTTATTAAACTAAAAGACCCTTTATAAAATTTACTTTATAGATTTAATCTTAAAAAAGGAATATATATTAAGCATTAAATATCTATAGATTTTAGGGTTAAAGGCATTTATTTATATTAAATAGAAAAAGTGCAATAGATTTAAAAAGATACTGCCTTACAGTTAAAAAGGAATTTTTATAGAATTTTAAGGAATTAAAGCATATAGGATTTAAAACCCTAAAATAAAGAAAGTTATTATAATAATGCATATAATGTTTTATAAGCCCATTTTACTACTTATAGTAAAAGGTAAAGAGATTATTTAATTATAGCTAAAAGAAGCATTTAATAACTTTAAGAGATACTTTATAATATTAATAATAGCTATAAAGAAGTAAATTCTAGCTGCCTATACTAATATTAATCTAGCTATAGTTTATAATGCCTTTAATTAGCTAAATGCTAACCTTTAGAGGGAGGCATTCTTTAAAGAGATTTATACCTTTATTAATAAAGGCATATTTAAATTTATCCTAAAAAGGGAATTGCCAAAAGGCAAGAGATTACTTATAGTAAAGTAAGTAAATTAATATAAAAAAGATAAAAATAGTATAATAGTTATATATAAAGCTTAACTTATAGTATATAGCTTTATATAAAAAAAGATATTAATTATTAAAAGACCTTTTTTTTAACTATAAAAGCTAATTTCTAAAGGATACTACTTACTTATACTATATAGATTAAAAAGAAGCTATTATAAAATAATATAATTATAGTATACTTAAATAAAGAGCTAAAAGAAAATATTTATATTATAACCTTCCTTTTACTTAATAAATTCTTTAAGGATCTAAAGTATAAATACTTAACTAAAAAAGTAAGCTATAAATAAGGCATTAAGTATATTATATAATTGCTTATAGCCCTATATAGCCTTAAGTAAAGTACCTAATAGTAATAAAAAAAATTAAGAAAAATACTTAATAAATTAGGCCTTAAAAGGCTATAGAGCAATACTATAGTCTATATAGATTAGGTAAAGAAAATTATTATAGCTATATATATAGATAATATACTTATAGTTATTAATAATAATAAAGATATAAATACCTTTATTAATAAATTTATATAGAAAGTAAAGATAAAGTTACTTAAATTTTTTAAGCTTTTTTTAAGTATAGCTATTATAGTAAAAGAAAATAAATTGCTTATACTATTATAGAGAGACTATATAATAAGCATCTTTAAGTAATTTAAATACCTTAACTATAAAGCTATAAATATATTAATAGAAATAGAAACCTACTATTTAGCTAAAGCAATTAATATTCTTAATATAAAGGCTATTAATAAAGAATATATATTAATAATAGAAAAAGTTAACTATCTCTTATAGTAAAGCTAGCTTAATTTAGCCTTTATATATAGTCTTTAGGTATGCTTTTTAAATAGCTTAAGCAAGCAATAATTTAAGGCTATAAAAAGAATACTGCAATATATTAAAGGAAGCCTTAATTACTTTATCTATTATTACTACCTTAAGAAAGAGTTATATAGTAATCTATTTAATCTTTATAGCTATTATAACTCTAACTATATTAGCTACCTAAAGATAGTATAATTAACTAAAGGATATATATTCCTTATAAATAAGGGCTTAATTATATAGTTTAATAAGCATTAAAAGATTATAGTAAAGTCCTTAATAAAAGCTAAATACTATATATTAATAAAGGCAGTATTATAAATTATATAAATAAAAAGCTTTATAAAGAAATTTAATAGCCTATTAATTGCTTTAATAGTAATTTTTATAAATAATTAAAGTACTATAAAGCTAATATATAATTTTAAATTCTATACCTATATAAAGTATATTTAAGTATAATATTACTTTATAAAAGAGGCTATTAAAAATAATATAGTTAAACTATAATATATTCTTTTTATTAAAAATATTATTAATATATTTATAAAGCTATTAATAGGCCTATTATATTACTTTTTTATTAATGCCTTAAGATTAAGGCTAAAATTAAAGGAAATACTATATTAAAAACACTAAAGTAAGCATAAATAGTGCCTATAAAAGCTTATAGTAATGCCTTTAGCTATAATAAAAAAGCCTACCTTTAGCAGTAAGGAAGTCCTATTTAAGCAAATAATTGCCTTAATAATAAAAAAAGAATAACTTTATAATTATATAAGGAATATATATATAAGGAAGGTTAGAATAGCCTTATAATAGCACTTAAGGATAAGCCCTCAATTAGGCTTAAAGGGAGTGTAGACAGATATAGCGGCCAGGCGAAGGTGGTTGCCGCTATAGATATAGCGGCTGGCCACAAGCCGACTTTAGGGGCTGTTGAACCGAACCAGTTGTGTAATTGTGTGTATTCTTGTTTTCTTCTTCTTGTCCCTCCCAGCCTTGCTTCATCGCTCAGGCTCTAAAAGAGGGGTCGGGTTGCGCTAGACCTAATAGAGCTATGTTGTATTCACATGACCTTCATCCAATCATTCCGAGCTTCGTTTCTATGATCCGAAGTGCGTCCTGGTGTTTCCCTGTGTACAGGATACCTCGGGTTTAACATACCCCCCCAGATTTGCTAGAGGCAGGTCTGATATATTTCTTATTCACCGTTTATTTATCGATTCCGCACCTCATTTATAGCTTTCTATCTTTGTCTTGCGCTTCCGTTTTGTTTTTATATTTATTGCGTTTTTATTGGTATTATTTGCTTAGTGTTTATTATTGCATGCAGGCATTTTCAATCACTCTACAAATGCTATCCATTTAATAGATAGAAACAATAGAATGATTGTAAATTACAATAGGAAGCATTCTTTAAATCACTTCACTTTAATCTCACTTTTCGTCTCTATAGAAGGATCCTTGCCTATAAATAAAGCAACTCATTCCCTTATTTTAAACTTCTTTTCTTTCTTCTTTTTTTAGCTCCAATATAATTTTATATATACATCTTTATGGTATTTTTAGTCTTTAACTTATGCATACTAACTATAGTTATCCCAGCAGACACACACATACATACATATACATACACATGCATACACATATATACTATATTGTAAGTTGATTTTGCAGTTTGGAATTGAATTTCGCAATTCAAAATTGAATTTTGCAGTTCGTTTCTGGGTTTTGCAGCTCTTTTCTTGCTGACCACTTGTAATAGTGATAATTCGTTTAACGAGCTGTCCCCCCCCCCCCGCCAACTCCCCATCGCCCCCACTATAAGTTATTTTGCAGCTTAAAACCGAGTTATATGTTGCTAACTTTATCTTAGCGGTATAAATTAACGGCAGGGTTGTGTGCAGGCCCGAGCTGCTCGCGCAGCTCAGGCAAAAGAACTTTCTGCTGCAGCTAAGCGTGCCGCCAAACTGTAAGTATTTCTAGGTTGAATTTCAAGCTTCATTTAACTGTTTTGCTTTACATAGTGCCTTCCGGCAGCAGCTTATGCCCTACCTTGCTTATTTATCGTCGGCCCTCACGGGCCAAAGCGACAGAAAATATTAGGAGCATCCCAGCACCCCAGGGCAGCGCTACAAGCGCTGCAACCCCAGTGGCTGCTGCCGCCCCATATAAGTGTATTCGTATTATTGTTTCGCACTTTATTTTGCTAATTTAAGTTACAAAATAGTCCTCCTACCGCTCTCCCCGTAGCGCTGTTCTTCTTGGATTATATCTAAGGAGATAATATTGTAAAGAAGGTAAGAGTTTAATTTAGCATTTCATTTTTACGTTTTGAACTGCAAAATTAACTTTTGCATTATAGGAGAAGAATAAGCAATGCATTGCCGTTAAAGTTGTATTGGGTGGGTGTACTGCAGGCACCTTCCTATCTACTGGAGACCTTTATCTTTAGTAAATAAAATAATTAAAATTATTTTAAAGTTCATTTTGCTGTTTTACGGCTTGTTTTATTATTTTGCCTTTTGGCTAGTGGCCACTATAGTAGCGTTAAATTAATGAATTTTATTGTATTAATACTTTATTTCTTTGCCATTTTTATAATATTAAACATTAAAGCTATAAGCCTTTTAGTATTTCCTTAATTATATATTCTTATAAATCTTAACTTCATTATATTTGAATGCATTTTGTTAAGTCTATAAGTCTGAGTTGTTTTTGGCTCTTAAGAAAGGTTTTACCTTATAATAGCTTTATTAAACCATTAGCTATTAATTTTGCACTTTATTTATATAAAATGGAGATTGTTCTTACTATTACAAATTGCCTTAGCCAATAATTATATATATTAATATATTTAAGCTTAATCTTTAATTTCTTAAAAGGATTTTAAATAAATCTAATTATCTATTAATTATTATAAATAAATTTCAAAATAGGATTCTAAAGCTTAATTTTAAGTTCTATAAGTAGTCTCTATTAATAAAGTCCTTTCTTTATAGCTTAAGAGAGAGCAAGCAGTTCTGCCTTTATAGTTAATATTATAACTATATTTTATTTATTTATATACCATTCAATTAATCCACCAAAAAGTTTTATTATATATACTTATAAACTTTTCCGATCTAATGTATTATTAACGAAAGATGCATTACTATATACTAAAAAGTTATCTCTGCCTTTAAGCTATAAAGTAAGGAAACAAATTGCATAAAAATAATACAATACTCAATTTGCTGCCTTTATATATAGTTCCCCTAGATTTATTATAAATCTTGCAAGATATAATATAGCAAATGCAATATCTAGTTAAGTGATAACTGCTATATAAAGGATTAAGCCAATCACTTGTTTATATTAGTTTATTGTACTTTATCTAGTAACTTACTTATTTAAAAAGAGTTCCATTTTCTCTATTAAAGTTGCATTTCCTTTATCTAAAGTGCGTAATTTATAAATCTTCTTTAAGTATGAGTTTTGAGTTATTTAGATCAATTTCTAACTTTATTCTCAAATAATCTTTATCCCAAGAAACCACTGTAGCTTGCCTCTACCAGTTAGTTTATATTTTAACTTTAAACCTACAATTGCTTTATCTGCAATTTATTTATATCTTTTGGCATATATTATTACAATATCATCCACATAAAAGAAGATAAAAACTCTACTTCTACTATAGCAATACAATTCATAAGGGATTAGTTCAAAACCAATATTTTATAATATTATTCCAAGCTCCATTTACCATAAAAGAGATGCAATTCTTAGTCTATAAAGTGCTTTCTTAAGTAATAGCACTTAGCCTTTATTTTCGCCCTCTCTATATCTTAGCAAAGGTCTTATAAACACATCCATTAGCAGTTTTGCATTTATAAATGCTTTTACTGCATTAAATTATAGCATCTTAAGATCGAACCTTACTGCAATTGCAAGTAAGGTTCTAAACAATTTTCCTACTAATATAGCAGTATATATTTCTTTAGAACTTACCTTCTGCTATTAATCTCCTTAAACAATAAGTCTAGCTTTACATTTCTATAAATATCTATATTTATTGAACTTATATATATAAACCTATATACAGTCAATAAGTTATAAATTGCAAAACTTAATTTCGCTCCTTAATATTTTAATCCAAGACTTCATTTACCAATAACTCTCCAAATATATTTTCTCTACTTCTAGAAATATAGCCTTAAACTTATGCCTAAGAACATTTCCATAAGAACTTAATACCTAAGGTAGGTTCTTTCAATAGAGTTCTTATTTCTTTTGAATAAGGTCCATTTTATCCTTTTACAGCTCACATCTTAGTTTACGCTTTCCACATCCAATTCTAGTACGCATTGCCTTAGTTATAACAGTATTTCCACATTTTCCAAATAGCACAGCTTTCATTCCCGCAAAGAAGGCTTAGTGGAGCTCAACCTATTCCCTCCATAAGCCAGTGTTTAGTATTAGGAGTATTAGGTGTTTTTCTCCTTGCTTTATTGCTAAAGCTAAAAAGGCAGAAGCCAGACTTTTTGGTGGAGTTAGGAAAGGTTTAAACTGTAGTTAAGTGTATTTTTCATTTTCAATCTACAGTTTATCTACATCCTTCTCCTTTCCAGTTTCTAAGTCTTCGACTATATTTTAAAGGCTCATTTTAGTAGTTTAAAGCTCATCTTATAGTTAACCAGTATTATCCACTTAATCAACCTGCTTAGCATTAAGAAGAGCTTTCATTTATATTTATATTTCTTTAAGGGTCTTTTTACCCACAATTTCTCTTATCTTAGCATTACTTGCTAAAAAGAGGTCTTTTTTATTAAAGATAATATCTTAAGTTATATACACTTAATTAATGATTGGATTTTAAATGCAAAAGAGGTTTTAGGAATTGTATCCTATAAGATAATCTATTCAAGCCTTTAGGCTTATTCTAGATATAAGTCAATTCTTCTTTAATTAAGTATCTTTAGTTATTATAAATAATTTATAATCGATTGTCCTAAGGTAAGTAATTTGCGGCTTGCAATCCTTATTTAAGCTTTAAATTAATAAAAAGAAGCTTTTGTATAGTATTTTCCACTTAAGTCCCTATTTTAGAGTTCGGTTTAGTAGATATATTGCTGTTCTTACTATCTCTAGCTATAGTCTAGCTAATAGACCACTTTTAATTGCAAGAACTCTTGTTTTCTCTTTTACTATCCCCCTAAAACGTTCTCTTAATCTATTCTATTGCTATATTTAAGGGGCACTTTCTTCTACTACTATTCCTCTCTAATCTAGCTATATATAGACCAAATTGCTCTTTTAAAGCTTATTATCTATTTCTATCACTTAAAGTTTAATTTTATATTTTATTTTTAATATTTAAGTAAAGTTTTACAGCATTAATAATAATTGTTCTTCTTTCTGATTTTTAAAGTAATAATCCCAGTACATTCCCAATGTATAGTCTATTATAATAGCGCATAAGGAAAGGTTTATTATATTGGGTTAAAAGTTATAGAAGTCTAAAGAAACTCGCTCTTTAGGAATCAAGCTTTATATTTATGGTTTGCGGTGCTCTTAGCGTTTTATCTTGCCTAATCCACAAGCATTACATTCAACTATTATTAGGCCTTTAATCTTTACTTTAATAGTACAGTTAATTAGGTATTTTAATGCTTTAGGTCCTAAATAATCCAGTTAGCAGTACTATTTTATAGCTTCTACTTATTATAGATGTTTTAGCATCTATAAGTTATAATAAGGTTTATTTATTATAAATAAGCTTTATTCTTAAGTAATAGGCTTATAATCTAAAATATATTGGTTGTAGGCAATCTTTAATCTATATAAAGCTTGCCCACTTCTATATCTTAGAATATTATCTCTATTTCTCTAATCCCATCAATAACTATATTAATAGAGTCTTTTTAATAAGACTAGATTTATTTTAATTTATAGGCAATAAGCAATATGCCTTAAAATAAGGAAATGAGCTTTGCTTTATAGGTTTTAAACTTTAATTTTTATATCTTTATATTCTAAGATTAAAAGGTTCTTTAATTTAGTAAAGATAACTTCACTAAATAAAGCTGGTTTAAGATTCTTAAATTTCTTTTTATTATTAAAAATATATAGTATTATCCTTAAGTTAAGTATAATTAAGATTTATAATAAGTATTTGCTATATAAAATAAGGAAAATAGCTATAGAATTTAAGATTAGGATTTATAATATTGGTTGTTAGTTTAAATCCCCAATTGGTTGTGCGGTTTGCTTCTTAAGCTTCTTGTACAGTTCCTAAACTTCAATTTGATCTTTTAACTATATTTCCTATCTCTTATTTATCCACTTCTGCCTTTCTATTTGCTTGGGCATATTTTTAGGGAATGCAATCCAGCACTTTTAGGTATTAGCATTAAAGTGTAATTTCCTACATAAAATGCAGTGATTATCTTCCTTTAGAGTTTATTTTTGTTTCTTTAACTTAAGTTATTTGGGTTGTAAGCTCTTTGGATAAGAACGTTTTTTAAAAGGTAGGTCTAAGCCTTAGAATATAGGTCTAAAGTTCCCCTTTTGTACTGGAGCTTTATATTGCTTTCCTTTAGTCTCTTTTCTTTTTTTAATTTTGTGTTTGAAACTTGAAGTAAAAGCAGCTGGCATATAGGTACTTTTCTTAATAGCGTCTTTATATTGTGCTTTAGTAATTTAAAGGAATATTTAAAAGTAACTTTTAAGGTATTGTTTTAAGTCTGCAAACTATACATTTAGATATAAGGCTTTAGTAATGTTTCTTATGGTTGCAATCTTTATAGACTGTTTTTAATTGGTGATTCAGTCTTGCTAGATGATTTTAAGGTTTAAAGTCTATTTTAGCACTTTAAAATAGCATTTCTAAGCTTATTTTCCTTTTAGTATATTATTAATTCTATATATAGCTTTAAGGTTATTGTAGAATTTTGCAATATTATTATTATTATTCCCTTTATTTATTATAGGTGAATATATTTAAATATAATAGGGGCTTATTTTCTCCATTATTTAATTAAGAACATTATAGATTCTATCCGCTTTAATCTTATATTTTTCTTGATTGTAGCGGAACATTATGAGCTTGCATTTCAGCAGTTCTTAGTCTTTAGGAAGCAGCTCTATTATTATAGTTGCCCTTTATATTAATCGAACGAACTTTAATCTTAAGCTTCCAGCCTTAGCTTCCTCTTTTGCAAAGTATCTTATAGCAGTTGGCATTATAGGCTTGGAAATTCGGGTAGTCTTAAATTAAGAAGAGTCCTTAAGGATTCCAAGCTTCTTGACTCATTCTGTAGTGATTTTCACTTTATAGCTTTGTTTGAAGGTTTCCCAGTCATTCGGGTTGTTGAGGATGTAGGTCTTGGAGGTTATCTTGTGTATTTGGTTCGGAATCGGGATATAAGGTTCGTTTCTCGCTTTCGGAGCTCGATTGGATAGTTACAGCTGCACTAACAAACACAGCTCTAAGACTCTTAATTGTTGAACCGAACCAGTTGTGTAATTGTGTGTATTCTTGTTTTCTTCTTCTTGTCCCTCCCAGCCTTGCTTCATCGCTCAGGCTCTAAAAGAGGGGTCGGGTTGCGCTAGACCTAATAGAGCTACGTTGTATTCACATGACCTTCATCCAATCATTCCGAGCTTCGTTTCTATGATCCGAAGTGCGTCCTGGTGTTTCCCCGTGTACAGGATACCTCGGGTTTAACAGGGGCCTTATGGGCCTAGGTCTTAAGGCCATGTATCCTCATAAGGGAATCCCTGCACTATAAATAGGTGATTGCATTCTGCAACTACTATCTAGCTATTCCTTATGAATCCTAATTGATCTGGACTGACCCGTTGCGCATGTCGCCCGCTGTGACCGTCCCTGCGCGTGCCTGTATATTGTTTACAATAAGCAAATCTGCCTGTCAAGTGGAGGGTTTGGTACTCATCAGCGTACCGGTAATTGCAGATGAAAGCAGGGAAAAGTGTAAGCTGATCACTTAGTGGGGTGTCTCTAAAGCCGACTACTTTGGCACAACACTTCACTGTAGTCTTTGTTGGTGCGGATCACTGTAATTTTAGGGATCTCGTTCCCTCATTTCTCTCCATGTAGTCGCACCATTTAGTCTAGATCCCCCCTCACTGCAGCAAGACTAGAGAAGATGCGATCAGTTGCAACCAACACGCACGTCCAGTTCTGCTTTGCTCTCCCGCACTTCGACTAGCGATCTGCACCGCAATTATAGCTGCTCTAGAGGAGGCTACGGAGACTATCCGGCGCGGTGGTCGGTCATACGTTGCAACTATTACCAGGGGAATACATGTAGGTATTGTGTAGGGTAGGGCGTTCTGTGAATCCCACCAAGAAAGGCTCCTATTCACCTCACAATCAATTCAGTTCTCGACAGAGGTTC